>JBBBDQ010001416.1:920000-1082500 GCA_037127315.1 Ascarosepion bandense | reverse complement strand
AATGTGATGTGGAGCCAAAGTGTGGGCCAGGGAAAGAAAACACGGAACGCGGGTTCGAGGTAAAGAAAGATATATTAAACAGAAAGGTTGCAAAGAATTGTATAAGAGTAAGCGGAGCTTACTATCCAATGGTGTCCAATATTGGTAGTCGTACGTGGCTGCCCACAGCCGGTGCTACTACTCATAATACTACCACTTACACAGTAATATAGTACTGGAAGAGTCCAGCCTCACAACAGAATGTCCAATAAACAAACAACTGTGATTAAATCTCAAAACCCCTGTGAGGATAGCAAAACTGGTCGAATTATGACGAATTATGACGAATGCAGAAAATCAACACTTACTACAAAAATGTGATAGGATATACACAAAATTATTGAGCAGGTAGTAAGATGTTTGCAATAACGTATTGTTGGTGGGTGTATGCATTTAATTATAACACGGAGGTGGGACAAAAGCATAATGACTTATCTTTATCTATTCGGGTCTCTTTTTTCTCTTTCTTTCCTTTTCGCTTTCTCTTTTTTCTTTTTGTTTTTCTTTCTTATTTCTTTTCTACATATGCTTGGTTTCGTATGCTGCTCGACCGTAGCAAACTTCTCCTCAATTTTCTACACTTTCGTTTCTTCAACTGAACATTTCTATTCTCTACAAATCTGTGTCGATATCTGTCTTATCTGATGACCGATTCGGTTTATTACAACTTCTTCCTTTCCTCCTGACGTAGCTGGATTTTACATTTTTAGCATATTCTGCAATCTCTCATCTAAATCTTCTTCTTGTTAATTTAACGAATAAAACACATACTCTTATGATTTTTATCCGGAGTTGCTACGACTGACTTAGTTGAGTAACATCATTATAAGAATGAGCCTTCTCGTTCGTTAGGCTGTCTGAGCTTCAGCGTTGAAATATCGTGACCCGATCAGTCGAAATTTAGTCTGCAACTAACTAGACCTTATGATCATCTCCTGGTTTGCTTTTTAGGCGCGAATTTTGGCTACTGCTGATACTTGTACATTTCATGTCTGGCTTTTGTCTAGACAGTTGTTGCTAGATGGATATTCAGATCAGTTTAACCTCTGCCCTGCTACTCGGCAAACTGTCTATATGCTCACACATGACAACCCTGTGTTGCCTAGCGGGGTCTAAGCTTAGTGTGTGTGTGTGTGTGTTGATCTGCATTCGTGACACCCGCCAACGTAAACGTAATTTTCTTTTCAACAATATATACCAACGTATTCTGAATAATTGCCCATCTTCTATCTTCTTTTACTTTTGGTTATACTATCAATATATACACATTTCTCTTTTTTAGCTCTGGCAAAATATACACAAATTTTTTTTTCTTACAGTTTTGTCAAAGCATACTCATTTTTTCTTTCAGTTTTATTAAAATACACACATTCTTCTCATAGTACTGTCAAAATATACACATTTCTTTCAGTTCCATCAAGATACATACATTATCCTTATAGTTCTGTCAAAAATATACTTTCCATTTTTTTTCATTTCCGTCAAAATACACACATATTCTTTTACCTAATACTTTCTGAATTATGGCTAATATCTGCATCGCTCTTTTTAGCATCATGACAATGTATCTGTTATTTGATTTGCTGACCTAGTAATGTGTTTTATCTGAGGTTAAATTCCTGCAATATTAGGCTCCAAATCTGTAACTCTATTTTTCTTCCGCATACGATCTATGAACGTTAACGGATTATGATCAGTATAAACTACTGTAGGAGAAAGCGAGTTGGTTAGATAAACTTCAAAATGGAGAACTGCTAATACTAATGTTAAAGCCGCCTTCTCTATTGTTGAATAGGATTTCTGGAACTTATTTAACTTCTTGGAATAGAAGCTTATGGGATGTAGTTCTCTATGTTCATCCTCTTGATTCGATTCCTACATCATTGGTATCTATATGCATATGGACTTGTTGAAATCTGGGGCCTTTAATACTGGATTTGATTTTAACTTATTTTTAATTGTTTCTAATGCAATTTCACATTTCGTGAGCCATATGAATTTGTGCCCCTTTCCTAACAAGTTCGTTAATGGCGTAGCGATTTCGGCTAAATTTCTGCAATAACGCTGATAATAGTTAGCCACCCTAGGAACCTCCTTATGCTTCGGCAATTGGTGGGACGGGGAAAGTTTGCGATGGCTGCCGTCTTTGCCTCTGTTGGTTTAATATTTCTTTGCCCTATTACATGTCCCAAATATTTTTCCTTGGCGTAACAAAATTCACTCTTGCCAAGATTTACTGTCAACCTTGCCTCTTTTAGTCTATCAAAGACTTTCTGTATCGTATCCAGATACTAATTCTCCGTGTCACTGTAAATTACGGCATCGTCGATATATGCATCGACTCCCGGAATGTCAGATAAACATTTATTCATTAGACGTACGAATGTGGCCTGTGAGTTCCGCATACCAAATAGCATAACTCGGTACTGATAAGCCCCATATGGTGTTACAAACGCTGATATCTTGTTCACTCTATCAGTCAACGGTACGGCTCAATATCCTTTTAGCATATCTAGCTTGGTGATATAATTAGCTTAACCAATCCTGTCAATACAATCCTCCATCCTGGGGATTAGATATGCGTCTGTCTTTGTGATGCTATTCACCTTCCTATAATCTGTACAAAATCTTACAGTTCCGTCCGGCTTATCTACTAACACACAGGGTGATGCCCATTCACTTTGGCGAGGCCCAATGATTCCGTGTTCTACCATATATTTAATTTCTTCTTTCATGACCTTCAACTTTCTAGGGTTTAAGCGATACGGATGCTGCCTGACCGGTTGCTCCGAGGTCAGTACTATGTCATGGACTGCGGCATTAGTTTTCCGGGGTGTATCTGAGAATATATCCCGATATTTCTTTATTAGTGTTTCCAGGTTCTGCTTTACATCATCAGTTAGATGAGCTAATTTTTCTTCCAGATTCTCTAATATTTTGGAGTTTTCTAGTCTAAGAAGCTAGTGTTTCTCTATCCGGGGGTTATCCCCTCCATATCTTCTTACATTCACTTCCTCTAGTTCATGCGCTGTCATTATCGCTTGCTTTTCCTCTCTCTTCCAAAATCTTATCAGCTTATTCACGTGGCATACCACTTTACTTTTTCTTCGATTGGGCAGCATATGTATTGAATAATTCAATTTATTAAGTTTTTCAGTACTTTAAACGGTCCCTAATATTTTGCCTTGAACGTCTGACCGTTCAAAGGTAGCATCATGAGCACCTCATCACCTTCTTTGGATTGTCTATCAACAGCCTTTCTATCATAGTTTTCCTTCATATTCTCCTGATTATTTCGTAAATGTTTCTTTGCCAGTTATTGAGCAGCTTTCAACTTCCGTCTCATATTCGCTACATCTTCGTGCATATTGCCATGCATAGGCTGATCCAACATCCATTTTTCTTGTAATAATTTGAGCGGTCGCCTCACTCGATGTCCGATGATTAATTCAAAAGGACTGAATCCTGTGAATTCCTGAACTGCGTCGCGCGTTGCGAATAACACAAAAGGTACTCCTTTATCCCGATCTTTTAGGTTTTCCATGCAGTATGTTCTCAACATTGTCTTCAGTGTAGCATAAAACCGCTCCAGTGCTCCCTGAGACTGCGGATGATACGCGCTCGATTTAACGTGTGTAACCCCCAATTGACTTATGACCTCCTTGAATAGATTTGATGAAAAATTGGATCCTTGATCCTTGTCTGTTTTATTTTCAGCGGGCCTATTCTCATAAAAAAGTTTACCTAGGCGTCCGCTACCTTCTTTGTCGAGATGTTTCCTAATGGAATTGCTTCAGGCTACCTAGTGGATGAGCACATTATAGTTAACAAATATCTGTGTCGATTTTTAGTCCGTGGCAAAGATCCTACACATTCGACCAAAATTCTGTTGAATGGTTCTTCCATGGCTGGTAACGGTGCCTTTGGAATAGGTTGATTAGGCTTACCAGCAATCTGGCATGTCTGACACGTTCGGCAAAATGACCTTACATCTTTTCTTATTCCAGGTAAGTAGAAATATCTGGTAACTTTGTCGGGTGTCTTCGCCACTCCCAAATGTCCAGCCCATGGGTTATCATGTGCCATAGACATTATCTCCTTACAGTACTTTGTGGGTATTATTATCTGCTCATATCCATCACACTTATCAATTTCAGTATTGACCTGTGGTTTCCATTGCCTCATTAGGATACCCTCTCTGATATAGTAGCGTCCCGATTTACTTTCTTCTTCTCTACTTCTTCCAATTAGTGAATATAGTCTCTTTATTTCCTCACCGACTTCTTGTTCTCTTTTTAATTCTTCTCAGGGTACGCTCAGTCTGGGATGCGCCTCTGTCCGGCTATATTTCTCTGCTCCATCCCTTATATCTAGTCTTTCATTTGTGGGTGATTTCGCCCTTCTACCTTTCTTCCCTTCATGAAGCTTTTTCTCAGCTTGCCTTGTAACTACCGCTGTAATCTTCCTTTCGTCTTTTTCCGAGTCATGGTACCTCCTTTTCATACGATGCGCTGATATATTCCTGGGTTCACTATCTGCCTGTTTTCCGCCTATATCCTTCACTATCAATATTGAAATCCCCTTCATTGGTAGCGAATTAAGCAGTTCTACTTCCACTTTGCCGGTTTTCCATCTAGACTTGAGCCTAAGCTTCCATATTTCGGTTTTCATAGGTTTGCCTCCTATGCCGATAATTGTATTTATCTTTCCCGTCCTGTACCTCATATCTTCCGGTACATCTTCTCGCCTTGCTAATGATTGGTAAGCTCCTGTGTCCCTTAACATTTTCAGGGTCTTAACATATTTTCCGCTTCCAGTAGAAATCTGTGACTGCTGCCCCTTGGGGTTTTGCGTTCGCCGCTGTATCCGTGCGGTTCCTACAATTCGTGGCGACATGCCCTGGCTTTCTGCATATATAACACACTATCTGTGGTGCTTCCCGCCCACATAATGTTCGTTTCTCTGCCCATGTCTGTGTTCCGGGGCATTTGGGTTTCTCATTACGGCGTGTCTGTGTTGAGTGGCGTATCGTGGGCGTAATATTCTTCGGACGAGCTTTCTTATGTATGATATTATATTTATCGACTAAGATGGCTAGGTCGTAACTTGACTCTATCTTCTTTTCGCTCAGATAGGTTCTCAGCTCTTCAGGTAGGTTGTTTTGAAAATCTTCCGCCAGTATCAGGTTTTTCAGGCCATGGTAATCTTCGTTTTACCTTCATTGCCTGGCACCACCTGTCTAGATAGATTTCTATCTGTTTAATATATTCTACATATGCTTTCTGAGCTTTACCAGTTAACACTGTCTGCAATAGAATCGCCCAGTGTCGTCCGGGCCATCTTATATTTGTAGCCGTTCTTTCAAAGTGATCGATATACTCTTCTACTTCCCTTTCTACATATTTGGGTAGAAGGTGTACTTGTTTAGTGATTTCAAATTTTTCTTCTTCCTTTGCCTGCCTGATTTCTAACTCGCGTATTCTAGTTTCTTGTTCAATAAGGGCTTTTTCTATCTCGGTCCTGGCTAATATTCTGGCTTTCTTTAGTTCTACCTGGGCCTTTGACAGCCCTGTTTCCTCTTTCGGGAACTCTTCTAATGTCTCTTTCTCGAAATCACATTATCCACCATGTACTTCGTTATCTTTCTCACTATCTCCAATTTCCTCATTGATCCCCTGACACCTAAGTCTAGCCTTTTCCCTATTTCATAGACTTCATCTTTCCTTAACTGTTTCAGTTTTTCTGGAGTAGGTTCTTTTATAAACTCCTCTACATTCGCCATTTCTTTCCTTTCATTTCTTGTTCACCTGGTTGTGGTAAGTTATAGTGTTATTTTGGTTCTCACTTTCTACTCATCGTTCTCCATCTTAAGAAGCATTAAGAATCTCGACACGAGCCCCCATTCGTCGACAACATCACTATTATGATTATACACCTATTTGGGATATTTACATTCCGCACATCAAAATGGATAAGAGTTATCCCTCTTAGATCGTATAGAATGGACAATAAAATAAAAATAAATAGATAAGATTATTTATATCGGTCGGTATGATCGAATATAATCTTTCCCAGGTCGCTTCTTTTATGAACACATGAACTGACCAACAAACCAATGGAAGAACACAAGGCGAAGTGGTTTTGATATAAATTTTAATACATGAAAGGAACAATGCAACGATCGAATACTAAAAAACAAAAAAAAAGATAAAGGTTTTTTTTAATCGTATCACCCCGAGCAAGGTGGTAACGCCACTGATGTGCAGGGGGTTACGCAATAGTGAAAAGATTGGAAAAGAGAAAACCGGAAACCACATCCTAAACAGGGAACAAGGGATGAGCCTCTTAACCTGTTCAATAGACGAGGGTGGAGTGTGAACCGATAGATAGTTCTATCTACTCCAATTAAAGAAAGAACGGGTTAGAGGTAAAGAAAGATATATTAAACAGAAAGGTTGCAAAGAATAGTGTAAGAGTAAGCGGAGCTTACTATCTAATGGTGTCCAATATTGGTAGTCGTACGAGGCTGCGCACTACTGATGCTACATTGTTTAGCTGTCCCTCCCAGTTAGGGCATCATGTGACACATGGTCAATTATGTCTGGGATTTCAGGGCTATATGGCCCGGCCAAAAAATGGCTGTCTATTTTTCCCCAGTAGTGCTTCTACCCTGCGGCGGAACGACGACTGGGTTATTGGTCTCTGCTCGGAAGCAGAGAGCGTCCTCTACCTAAAGGCAGAGACCTGACATTGTCACAGCAGCAGCAGCAAACTGCTAGCTCTACTACTCATAATACTACCACTCACATAATAATATAGTACTGGAAGAGTCCATGATGTAGGTAAGTATCGGTCTCACAACAGAATGTCCAGTGAACAAACACCTGTGATTAAATCTCAAAACCTCTGTTGGGATATCAAAGCTGGCCGAATTATGACGAATTATGACGAATGCAGAAAATCAACACTTAATACAAAAAATGGGGATAGTATATACACAAAATTATTGAGCAGGTAGTAAGATGTTTGCAATAACGCATTGTTGGTGGATGTATGCATTTAATTATAACACAGCGAAAGGGGCAACTGCATAATGGACTTTATCTATTCGGTTCTCTTTTTTCTCTTTCTTTTCTTTTGTCTTTCTCTTTTTTCTTTTTGTTTTATTCTTTTTTCTTTCTTTTCTACATATACTTGGTTTCGTATGCTGCTCGAACGTAGCAAACTTCTCTGCAATTTTCTTCACTTTCGTTTCTTCAACTGAACTCTGCAAATCTGTGTCGATATCTGACTTATCTGATGACCGATTCGGTCTATTACAACTTCTTCCTTTCCTCCTAACGTAGCTGGAAAACTGTCATTCAAATCTCCTTCTTGTTAATTTAACGAATAAAACACATACGCTTATGATTTTATCCTTAGTTGCTACGACTGACTTAGTTGAGTTATATCATTATAATAATGTGCCTTCTCGTTCGTTAGGCTGTCTGAGCTTCAGCGTTGAAATATCGTGACCCGATCAGTCGAAATTTAGCCTGCAACTCACTGGAACTTCTGATTATCTCCTGATTCGCTGATTTTTGCACCTTTCATGTCTGGCTTTTGTTTAGACAGTTGTTGCTAGGTGGATATTTGGATCAGTTTATCCTCTGCCCTGCTACTCTCAAACTGATTATATGCTCACAAGTGACCACCCTTTTTTGCCTAGCGGGGTCTAAACTTAGCGTGTGCGTGTGTTTGCGTGTTTGTGTGTGTGTGTGTGTGCGTGTGTGTGTGTGTTGATCTGCATCGTAACAGTTGATATGCCGTTAAGCAAACTAATCAAATCAGATCCAGGGACTGAGCTGGCGATCATTAGATGACAAGAACATACGTACAGTTAACAGCTATATCTGAAGCTGTAGAGAGATGATTAATATTTATTAATTCGGCCTTGTGTCATACATAATCGAACTTCCTACAGCTTGCATGTTTGATGCAGAATTATCATCAGGATTATCAAAAGGTTTTCATCAGAAGGTTGGTTGTCGGAAGGTTGAAACGTGTGAATTCGTGTGGAATAGTGTAAGAATAAAATATACTTTTTGCATGTTAAAATAGAAATTTATTGATAGAGAAGGATAACTTGAATTGATGCAGTTAATGTTCAATGAGAAAGTTAAAGGTATCAAGAGTTCGTACAAATGTTCGTAGTAGTAATTTGTCGAAAAGAGTTTATGCGTACGTAGGTATGTATGTATAAGCGTTTGTTCAGTAGAAGTGTTTTTGAATGGAGAATAAGAAGTAAAATGAATCAGCACACGAGAAAGAAGAAAGAGGACAGTGTGCGACGCGACCCATGTCTGCGTCGTGATTGAAGTTACTCCCGTTATATTTTAGTTGTTTCCTCTCGCTGCTCCCATCTAACTGACTGACGCTGATCGAAGGCATTTATAGTCATCTAGATTTTTCGCACTTGATCGCTAAGTCAATTTAGTCTTGCAAATCGCTTCCATTGGTCAGAAAATCAATTTAACCTTTACTTGCGAAATCCGGTTTCCATTTTTCTTTAAGCACCACATATCCATTACCCCAACGTTCACAGGGATCTATATCACCCAAGCTATTATAAATAGTTCAAAATAATGTAGGTAAAACAAATATTTATTTTTCAGCATTATATCCTTCTCCTTTTCCTCGTTAACGCGCATATTCTTTACGATGACAATAGCAAACTATTCAAAGATGTTTACAAAACCACGAGGTAAAATGATTGGTTCTGAAAAATGATAGAGTGCAAGGTTAATAATTGAAAGAAATATATCACAATTTCAAGATTCTGGAAGGAGATGAGAGAAAAGCAGAGGTAAGAGATAATAAATTCATTGAGCTGTCAAATGTCAATTTTCTCGCATTTCCTGCTTGTGGAAGTCCCTTCTATTTACTTGCTTTCCTGACGGCTACAACCAGGAATTTAAATGCAATGTCAATACCCATTTCTTATCCATTTGACTCCAGTTCTTTCTACATCACCCCGTATATTTTGTTCTTTTCATTTCTTTCTACCTTTGCGACTGTCTTCACACCTGTTCCTATCCTTCTCTTGCTCTTTCTCTGACACCCACTGTAACTGGTTCGTCTTTCTCTTCACTCTTCTTCTGTCTTAACTTTTACTCTTATGTAACCCCCTGCGCATCAGTGGCGGTACTGCCTTGCTTGGGGTGAAGCGATTAAAAAAAAAGTAATAAGTTTGCAATGATTCGACGCCGAAGAATCACAGCGCCTTCCTAGAGCAAGGACGTCGTAACTGCTTTATATGAAACATATTCTTGTATTCAATTCCTTTGATTTAGCATTGTGCCTTATTAAGCTAAACAATATTTTCTGTTGCTCTCCTGATTTTTTCTTTATCCATTTCTTTATCAATTATTAGGGGACTAAAAATGAAACAATTGCAATTGCAAAAAATTCTTTGTCTGTCATAAAATCACCACTTGAAAAATTTGATTACTCAGATTGATTAACAATCTTATAATACGAAGAACTTAATCATACATGCCGCCATTTTGACGGACTACTACTACTACTAGTAATAATAATAATAAAAGAAGTCAACAAATTCAAAATGGACTTTTAAGTGAATGAATAAGATTAGCCAGGCTCTAATAAAAGACAAAGCCAAAATAAACCCAGTGGTCCGAATATGATGTGAAAATAAACCTCTTCATGTCTTTTCAGTCAGTCAGTTAAGCGATATTCAAAGATATTACGACTGCAGGAGGTGAATAGATCGGCTCTATGAAATGAGTGCAAGAATGATAATTGAAAGAAAAATATATTAGAAAATAATTAAAAGGTACTGATAAAAGAGGACAAAAGAGCAGGAGTAAGAGATGATGAATTCTCTCAGCTGTCATGAGAAATATGCTAGGCTACAAAAATCTCCTAAGCCGCAAGCATAGAGATGAACACAATATCGGAATCAGTAATACGGAGTGCCATTTGTGTCAAAATTGCAATATGAGCTCTGGTAAAAAATACTAGAGAAATCCATTAACATAAAAAATACCAGAGAAAACAAGTAACATAAAATATTGCAATATGAACTCTGGTAAAAATGGTTTACTGAACATTAGGTTTATAAGTCCCCAAAATTCAGTTGTTCTTGTCCTTAAGGACACATGGACCAGTGGATATAGACGTTGGTTAGTTCCTGGGTTCAAAGAGTTGTGAGTTCAATACAAGTAACTTACAGGGTTAGAGGGAGATAACTAATGACTACCAGAAGAGGCCCTACTACGCAAAGAATGGAGTTCCTGTACCCCAGTGATTGTAATAAAGTGTTCGTTTCAAAATTCCTAGCTCCTGAAAAAGGTCGGAGCGTACAACGGCCGAAACGTCGTACAAATCACAACAAAAATGAGGACAATAGTCCTAATAATGTAAATACTGTAAAGTTACGTTACTGCTGTTTTATAACAAGAGAAAATTTAAATAGCCAACCAAGGCGATAGAACCCAATATGTCATGCTATTTTAACCCACAGCTGGAGGAAAAAGACCTTTCTCAAGGGTATTTGCGCGTAAGTGAATGCAATGAATTCAACTTGAATTCGAACTCAGCTCTTCAATTTCTCGTTCTGAGCCCATATCCACTGCTTCATAGAACAAAAATATAGACAGATGTTAAAATAAAGATATTATTTCGGGGTCTTTGTTATCTTATACAGCTATCATTTTATATTTACCCCGTTTACACAGAGAAAAATCGGTTAACTCTTATCCGGATGTTCGTAAACACAGGCAGAGTTGTATTATTATTATTTAGTTGTAAATTGGATTGGTAAGTTTTATTTTTCAAGTTATATTTAACCTTATTGCACTAACAAAATTTATATTACAATGTCAAGGCTTTGCTATTATCATAAGAACATAAACTAACCCGGAAATAAATCTCGAATCATTATAATACTGATGAAGTTAATAAAAAGAATTAGAGGAGAAATTCGATTTTCAGTAAATATTGAATTCAAGGAAATCAAAATTTTTACCGATTTTGCTCTTATCATAAACAGTATTACAATATCACCCAGAAATATATCTTGGGTCTTTATAATGTTGATGAAGTTAATAAAAAGAATTAGAGGAGAAATTCGATTTTCAGTAAATATTGAATTCAAGGATATCAAAATTTGTACCGATTTTGCTCTTATCATAAAATGTATTAAAATATCACCCAGAAATAAATCTTGGGTCTTTATAATGTTGATGAAGTTAATAAAAAGAATTAGAGGAGAAATTCGATTTTCAGTAAATATTGAATTCAAGGAAATCAAAATTTTTACCGATTTTGCTCTTATCATAAAAAGTATTAAAATATCACCCAGAAATATATCTTGGGTCTTTATAATGTTGATGAAGTTAATAAAAAGAATTAGAGGAGAAATTCGATTTTCAGTAAATATTGAATTCAAGGATATCAAAATTTGTACCGATTTTGCTCTTATCATAAAATGTATTAAAATATCACCCAGAAATAAATCTTGGGTCTTTATAATGTTGATGAAGTTAATAAAAAGAATTAGAGGAGAAATTCGATTTTCAGTAAATATTGAATTCAAGGTAATCAAAATTTGTACCGGTTTTGCTCTTATCATAAAAAGTATTAAAATATCACCCAGAAATATATCTTGGGTCTTTATAATGTTGATGAAGTTAATAAAAAGAATTAGAGGAGAAATTCGATTTTCAGTAAATATTGAATTCAAGGAAATCAAAATTTGTACAGTTTTGCTCTTATCCTTAAAAAGTATTAAAATATCACTCAGAAATATATCTTGTGTCTTTATAATGTTGATGAAGTTAATAAAAAGAATTATAGAGGAGAAATTCGATTTTCAGTAATGTGAATTCAAGGAAATCAAAATTTTTACCGATTTTGCTCTTATCATAAAAAGTATTAAAATATCACCCAGAAATATATCTTTGGTCTTTATAATGTTGATAAATTTAATAAAAAGGGTAGAGGAGAAATTCGATTTTCAGTAAATATTGAATTCAAGGAAATCAAAATTTGTACCGGTTTTGCTCTTATCATAAAAAGTATTAAAATATCACTCAGAAATATATCTTGTGTCTTTATAATGTTGATGAAGTTAATAAAAAGAAATAGAGGAGAATTCGATTTTCAGTAAATATTGAATTCAAGGAAATCAAAATTTGTACCGATTTAACTCTTATCATAAAAAGTATTAAAATATCACCCAGAAATATATCTTGGGTCTTTATAATGTTGATGAAGTTAATAAAAAGAATTAGAGGAGAAATTCGATTTTCAGTAAATATTGAATTCAAGGAAATCAAAATTTTTACCATTTTGCTCTTATCATAAAAGTATTAAAATATCACCCAGAAATATATCTTGGGTCTTTATAATGTTGATGAAGTTAATAAAAAGAATTAGAGGAGAAATTCGATTTTCAGTAAATATTGAATTCAAGGTAATCAAAATTTGTACCGGTTTTGCTCTTATCATAAAAAGTATTAAAATATCACCCAGAAATATATCTTGGATCTTTATAATGTTGATGAAGTTAATAAAAAGAATTAGAGGAGAAATTCGATTTTCAGTAAATATTGAATTCAAGGAAATCAAAATTTTTACCGATTTTGCTCTTATCATAAAAGTATTAAAATATCACCCAGAAATATATCTTGGGTCTTTATAATGTTGATGAAGTTAATAAAAAGAATTAGATGAGAAATTCGATTTTCAGTAAATATTGAATTCAAGGTAATCAAAATTTGTACCGGTTTTGCTCTTATCATAAAAAGTATTAAAATATCACCCAGAAATATATCTTGGGTCTTTATAATGTTGATGAAGTTAATAAAAAGAATTAGAGGAGAAATTCGATTTTCAGTAAATATTGAATTCAAAAATCAAAATTTGTACCGGTTTTGCTCTTATCATAAAAAGTATTAAAATATCACTCAGAAATATATCTTGTGTCTTTATAATGTTGATGAAGTTAATAAAAAGAATTAGAGGAGAAATTCGATTTTCAGTAAATATTGAATTCAAGGAAATCAAAATTTATTGCGATTTTGCTCTTATCTCAAAAGTATTAAAATATCACCCAGAAATATATCTTGGGTCTTTATAATGTTGATGAAGTTAATAAAAAGAATTAGAGGAGAAATTCGATTTTCAGTAAATATTGAATTCAAGGAAATCAAAATTTTTACCGATTTTGCTCTTATCATAAAAAGTATTAAAATATCACCCAGAAATATATCTTGGGTCTTTATAATGTTGATGAAGTTAATAAAAAGAATTGGGAGAAATTCGATTTTCAGTAAATATTGAATTCAAGGATATCAAAATTTGTACCGATTTTGCTCTTATCATAAAATGTATTAAAATATCACCCAGAAATAAATCTTGGGTCTTTATAATGTTGATGAAGTTAATAAAAAGAATTAGAGGAGAAATTCGATTTTCAGTAAATATTGAATTCAAGGAAATCAAAATTTTTACCGATTTTGCTCTTATCATAAAAAGTATTAAAATATCACCCAGAAATATATCTTGGGTCTTTATAATGTTGATGAAGTTAATAAAAAGAATTAGAGGAGAAATTCGATTTTCAGTAAATATTGAATTCAAGGATATCAAAATTTGTACCGATTTTGCTCTTATCATAAAATGTATTAAAATATCACCCAGAAATATATCTTGGGTCTTTATAATGTTGATGAAGTTAATAAAAAGAATTAGAGGAGAAATTCGATTTTCAGTAAATATTGAATTCAAGGTAATCAAAATTTGTACCGGTTTTGCTCTTATCATAAAAAGTATTAAAATATCACCCAGAAATATATCTTGGGTCTTTATAATGTTGATGAAGTTAATAAAAAGAATTAGAGGAGAAATTCGATTTTCAGTAAATATTGAATTCAAGGAAATCAAAATTTGTACAGTTTTGCTCTTATCATAAAAAGTATTAAAATATCACTCAGAAATATATCTTGTGTCTTTATAATGTTGATGAAGTTAATAAAAAGAATTAGAGGAGAAATTCGATTTTCAGTAAATATTGAATTCAAGGAAATCAAAATTTTTACCGATTTTGCTCTTATCATAAAAAGTATTAAAATATCACCCAGAAATATATCTTTGGTCTTTATAATGTTGATGAAGTTAATAAAAAGAATTAGAGGAGAAATTCGATTTTCAGTAAATATTGAATTCAAGGAAATCAAAATTTGTACCGGTTTTGCTCTTATCATAAAAAGTATTAAAATATCACTCAGAAATATATCTTGTGTCTTTATAATGTTGATGAAGTTAATAAAAAGAATTAGAGGAGAAATTCGATTTTCAGTAAATATTGAATTCAAGGAAATCAAAATTTGTACCGATTTTGCTCTTATCATAAAAAGTATTAAAATATCACCCAGAAATATATCTTGGGTCTTTATAATGTTGATGAAGTTAATAAAAAGAATTAGAGGAGAAATTCGATTTTCAGTAAATATTGAATTCAAGGAAATCAAAATTTTTACCGATTTTGCTCTTATCATAAAAAGTATTAAAATATCACCCAGAAATATATCTTGGGTCTTTATAATGTTGATGAAGTTAATAAAAAGAATTAGAGGAGAAATTCGATTTTCAGTAAATATTGAATTCAAGGTAATCAAAATTTGTACCGGTTTTGCTCTTATCATAAAAAGTATTAAAATATCACCCAGAAATATATCTTGGATCTTTATAATGTTGATGAAGTTAATAAAAAGAATTAGAGGAGAAATTCGATTTTCAGTAAATATTGAATTCAAGGAAATCAAAATTTTTACCGATTTTGCTCTTATCATAAAAAGTATTAAAATATCACCCAGAAATATATCTTGGGTCTTTATAATGTTGATGAAGTTAATAAAAAGAATTAGATGAGAAATTCGATCTTCAGTAAATATTGAATTCAAGGTAATCAAAATTTGTACCGGTTTTGCTCTTATCATAAAAAGTATTAAAATATCACCCAGAAATATATCTTGGGTCTTTATAATGTTGATGAAGTTAATAAAAAGAATTAGAGGAGAAATTCGATTTTCAGTAAATATTGAATTCAAGGAAATCAAAATTTGTACCGGTTTTGCTCTTATCATAAAAAGTATTAAAATATCACTCAGAAATATATCTTGTGTCTTTATAATGTTGATGAAGTTAATAAAAAGAATTAGAGGAGAAATTCGATTTTCAGTAAATATTGAATTCAAGGAAATCAAAATTTGTACCGATTTTGCTCTTATCATAAAAAGTATTAAAATATCACCCAGAAATATATCTTGGGTCTTTATAATGTTGATGAAGTTAATAAAAAGAATTAGAGGAGAAATTCGATTTTCAGTAAATATTGAATTCAAGGAAATCAAAATTTTTACCGATTTTGCTCTTATCATAAAAAGTATTAAAATATCACCCAGAAATATATCTTGGGTCTTTATAATGTTGATGAAGTTAATAAAAAGAATTAGAGGAGAGATTCGATTTTCAGTAAATATTGAATTCAAGGTAATCAAAATTTGTACCGATTTTGCTCTTATCATAAAATGTATTAAAATATCACCCAGAAATAAATCTTGGGTCTTTATAATGTTGATGAAGTTAATAAAAAGAATTAGAGGAGAAATTCGATTTTCAGTAAATATTGAATTCAAGGAAATCAAAATTTGTACCGGTTTTGCTCTTATCATAAAAAGTATTAAAATATCACTCAGAAATATATCTTGTGTCTTTATAATGTTGATGAAGTTAATAAAAAGAATTAGAGGAGAAATTCGATTTTCAGTAAATATTGAATTCAAGGAAATCAAAATTTGTACCGATTTTGCTCTTATCATAAAAAGTATTAAAATATCACCCAGAAATATATCTTGGGTCTTTATAATGTTGATGAAGTTAATAAAAAGAATTAGAGGAGAAATTCGATTTTCAGTAAATATTGAATTCAAGGAAATCAAAATTTTTACCGATTTTGCTCTTATCATAAAAAGTATTAAAATATCACCCAGAAATATATCTTGGGTCTTTATAATGTTGATGAAGTCAATAAAAAGAATTAGAGGAGAAATTCGATTTTCAGTAAATATTGAATTCAAGGAAATCAAAATTTTTACCGATTTTGCTCTTATCATAAAAAGTATTAAAATATCACCCAGAAATATATCTTGGGTCTTTATAATGTTGATGAAGTTAATAAAAAGAATTAGAGGAGAAATTCGATTTTCAGTAAATATTGAATTCAAGGAAATCAAAATTTGTACCGATTTTGCTCATCATAAAAAGTATTAAAATATCACCCAGAAATAAATCTTGGGTCTTTATAATGTTGATGAAGTTAATAAAAAGAATTAGAGGAGAAATTCGATTTTCAGTAAATATTGAATTCAAGGAAATCAAAATTTTTACCGATTTTGCTCTTATCATAAAAAGTATTAAAATATCACCCAGAAATATATCTTGGGTCTTTATAATGTTGATGAAGTTAATAAAAAGAATTAGAGGAGAAATTCGATTTTCAGTAAATATTGAATTCAAGGAAATCAAAATTTGTACCGATTTTGCTCATCATAAAAAGTATTAAAATATCACCCAGAAATAAATCTTGGGTCTTTATAATGTTGATGAAGTTAATAAAAAGAATTAGAGGAGAAATTCGATTTTCAGTAAATATTGAATTCAAGGAAATCAAAATTTGTACCGATTTTGCTCTTATCATAAAAAGTATTAAAATATCACCCAGAAATATATCTTGGGTCTTTATAATGTTGATGAAGTTAATAAAAAGAATTAGAGGAGAAATTCGATTTTCAGTAAATATTGAATTCAAGGAAATCAAAATTTGTACCGATTTTGCTCATCATAAAAAGTATTAAAATATCACCCAGAAATAAATCTTGGGTCTTTATAATGTTGATGAAGTTAATAAAAAGAATTAGAGGAGAAATTCGATTTTCAGTAAATATTGAATTCAAGGAAATCAAAATTTGTACCGATTTTGCTCTTATCATAAAAAGTATTAAAATATCACCCAGAAATATATCTTGGGTCTTTATAATGTTGATGAAGTTAATAAAAAGAATTAGAGGAGAAATTCGATTTTCAGTAAATATTGAATTCAAGGAAATCAAAATTTGTACCGATTTTGCTCATCATAAAAAGTATTAAAATATCACCCAGAAGTAAATCTTGGGTCTTTATAATGTTGATGAAGTCAATAAAAAGAATTAGAGGAGAAATTCGATTTTCAGTAAATATTGAATTCAAGGAAATCAAAATTTGTACCGATTTTGCTCATCATAAAAAGTATTAAAATATCACCCAGAAATAAATCTTGGGTCTTTATAATGTTGATGAAGTTAATAAAAAGAATTAGAGGAGAGATTCGATTTTCAGTAAATATTGAATTCAAGGAAATCAAAATTTGTACCGGTTTTGCTCTTATCATAAAACTATTAAAAGACCACCCAGAAATAAATCTTGGGTTTTCATAATGTTGATGAAGTTAATAAGGGGAAATAGAATATAAATTCAATTTTCAGTAAAAATTGAACTCAAGGATACCAGCATTTGTGTTTGTCACCTTTTCAGCCCACTTTTATAACGTGAGCATTTATGAAAGATGCGAAATCCTGCCATTAGACGAATAATTATAAGACCTTCCTTCTCATTTAGTTTGATTCTAACGACTAGAATTGATTGCATTCAGTTGTGAGGAAGTGAATGAAGATCTGAATGATTATCGGCCGAATTTTAGACATTAAATGATTTAACAAAAGATGTTGAAAGGATGATTTTTATTGCGAACGTTCAGTGCAAATGAATTCCAGAAAGTAATGACGGAGTAATCAAATTAAATAGCCGTGGATTTAATGAAATTGAAAGCACGATTAACACCCGGAAAACATCAATTTGCCGCATCTTTTATGTCCATATCATTTGCCGACAGAGTCAGACAGGCAAATGTAACGTCGTTGGATGAGCGGCTTCCATTATGGCTGACTATTTATCCTGAGCCCGAAATTTGATGGTTTGTGTTCGAGCCTAGGTAAATTCACTTTGTGATGTACTTAATCTGACTTGCTTTTTTACTAAAGGTATTCTGATATAATGTTCGGGAGCCATTTAAGATTACTATAGAAATGCGGTGTTTGAGTAAAATATAACAGGAGGTTTATAAATGACATATTGGATTCTCTAGCCTTGGTTAGCAACCAGTCTACCACAAAAAGTAATGCGGGAGTATGAGAAAATATGATCACCCAAGTGAGGTTTATAATGATAATGAGAAGAAATAAGGATTAACTCTTGATTTGAAGTCGTTAAGATTATCGTGTTCAAGGTCAAGATGTGTCTACGCGGAACTTTTGCTGGAAGCTGAGTAAACGTTTCTCTTCATTTTAGATGGGACAAGACCCGGTCTAGGGATTCCAGTATCGCGATCGATACCCGTTTGACTGTGGTCGTAAGAATGGGGGAAAGTGTTTGTACTTTACCCATATGCATACCTATGTGTATGGCGCTCCCAACTAAAAAAATATACTTTCTGTCACATCCTACCTTAGTTGGGAGGCTTGGTAAATAGTAACTGTTTTTTTTTTCTTATTCGATCGTATACACCATAGTACTTAGAGAAAAGCTGTCTTGTTGTTTTACGGTTTATCAACTTTTTGTAGGTTTTTTAAAACCAAAAATTATTTTTACGTTGTAAGAATTATTTTAATCATTTCATCCCAAGCAAGGCGGTACCACCACTAATGCACAGAAGCTACATAAGAAAAGTAAGTTAAAACTTAGTTAACTCACCACCGTTACCTTCTTTTTCTCTTCTCTTTCTTTTTCAATTGGAGTAGATAGTCTAAACTATCGCCCGGTTCACACTCCACCCACGTCTATTGTACAGGTGTAGAGGCTCATCCCTTGTTCCCTGTTCAGTATGTGGTTTTCGGTTTTCTCTTTTCCAATCTTTTCATTTTCTTCTTTTTTTTTCAATTGGAGTAGATAGTCTAAACTATCGCCCGGTTCACACTCCACCCACGTCTATTGAACAGGTGTAGAGGCTCATCCCTTGTTCCCTGTTTAGGATGTGGTTTCCGGCTTTCTCTCTTCTAATCTTTTCACTCTTACGTAGCGCCCGGCACATCAGTGGCGTTACCGCCTTGCTCGAGGTGATATGATTAAAAAAAAGAGTGGAAGTTTAAGCAAAGTGGGTGGGGAACGAAGAGAAAGACGGACCACTTACTGGAGATGTCAGAGAAAGGGAAAGAGAAGGATGGAAATACCGGCGTGAAGACAGTTGCGAGAATAAAGTGAGAAAGAAGAAGAACAAAATACACGAGGTGATGAGGAAAAGACGAGAGAAGGACTGGATTTAAGTGGGCAAGATGGGAATTGAAGTTGCATTTAAATTTTTGGAGATTTTAGCTGTCAGGGAAGCAAGTATAGGGAAAGGAGTCCACAGGCGGGAAGTGTGAGAAAGGAAGCTACTGGAGTAGAAGTGAGGGCAGCATTTAGATGATTTATCTGTAAAAGAGTGGGACCTTGTTGCCAGTCTGGTTGCTTGAGTAAATTCTTGTGGAAGGGGCATCAGTGAGCTAAGCTCGTTGGAGCAGAAGCCATAAAGTTATTTATAGAATAGACCGAAGGAAGCCACATCCTGCCGGTGAGAAAGTAGCTGGAGTCGAGCTGCTAGGTCGAGACCGATCACGTTACAGATTCTCCTTTTGATCCTGTCGAGAACCTTTAGATGAATAGCAGGGGCGCTGGACCAGATATGACAACAGTATTCAACGTATAGCCAGATGGCTGATTTTTATATGTGCAAGATGTACTCAGGCGTTAAAAACTTCCTGGCTTGACACAGTGGCCCAACCTTCCTAGCAGTCGATTTAGCTATTGATTTAATGTAATGATTCTACTTGAGGTCGGAAGAGAGGGTAAGACCTAGGAGTCGCAGTGTATCGTTTTCAGGAGCATTCGCTTTGTACATGCTGATGATGAGGTAGGAGTGGTTGCCTGTGGTGGTTGACAGATAGCAGCTTCGTTTTAAAAGCATTAAAATTTATAAACTACTTCATACCCCAGTCTACCACAGAGTAGAGGTCTTCTCGAGAAGGGTAGCGAGGTTATCTTTGATCACTTCGCCAGATTTCATACTGAGTGCGGGAATAAATGGTAGGGTGATCAGCGTAATTACCCTTTTGGGATTTGATCATTCAAGGAGGTTGTTTATGAAGATCAGAAAGAGCGTTGGGCCTAGGATAGAGCCCTGGGACCACTACCGTTTGTGCGGTAGGATGTGGAGGCATGCTCGTTCAAGACGACCTTTATTATGCGGTTAGATAGGAAAGATTAGATCAGATTAAGCAAGCATCCAGTGATACCATAACCCTGTAGCTTGCGCGGAAGATCAGCATGCCAAACCATATCAAATGCTTTGGAGATATCCAGGGCAACAGCTCGAGCTTCGTCGGACTTATCGAGAGCCTGGTATATGTACTCAGTGTTGGTCGTTAGCATATCGGCAGTAGACCTGGGAAAGCTGAAGCCATACTGTCTGTCTGAGAATAGTTCATGGGCAGTAAGATGTTGAACTATTTCAGCATTGATAACTGCCTCGAATACTTTTCCAAAAATTGATAGGGCAATAATTGGATGGGTCCGAGTTGTTAAATGAAGGAACCACAGAAGAGGACTTCCAGCAGGCAGGAAAACAGAAAGCAGAAAGGCAGTAATTATAGAGTTTTAAGAGGACAGAGGAGAGATCAGGAGCACATTTCTTCTGAACAATGACTGGAATTCCGTCACCTCTGCTAGCCTTATGGGGTTTAAGTTTTGAGATTATCTTAGATACCAGAGAGGGAATTATGTGAACATCTTTCAGTTGGGCTTCAGTTCTAATAGGAAAGTCGGTGCGGATACTCCAGACGAGTCAAATGTAGAGTTGGATGAGAATCGGCGTACAAAGCACTCGGCCTTGTCCACAGATGCTATGAGGACCTCGATTTTATTGATTAAGGGAGGGACAGAGAATTTGCTGTTGTTCAGCATACGTTTGCAGAGTCGCCAGTAGTTTTTGGAGCCAAACTTGCGGGCAGCTATGCACTGCCTCATTGTGTCAGCAAATAACAGTTTGGCGTCATTCAGGATCCTCTTACACTCATTACGAGCAGAGGCAAATAGGCACCTATTGCGGTCAGACGCATGGCTCCGAAATAGCCGGAAGAAGTGGTTCCTGTGGGCAATGGCGGCCAAACAGACAGGAGAGAACCAGGGGTAGGAATGAGTTTTGGGATGAAATTTCCTGATCGGTATGAAGGCATCAATGCCAGCTTTCACCCAGAAAGAAAAATTTTCATACGGATATTATGCATGGCGTCAATCAATTTCCGAAATATTTAAACTGTCTGCTGTATACAACCGCTTTCTAAGATCAATAGTTTTAAGCGAGTGAAGCTTGTAAGTCTTAGCGAAGGCCATCTTTCTTCGAACATCGTGGATTGGTGCTACAGAATCACTAACAAAGAATTGTACCAAACAATAAAACCACATCACTTGAGGATTATCACTAGCAGCAAAAACTAAAATGGGTATAATATATAACTTGAAGGCAAAAATCAAGATAGCAATATTCGACACCACAAAAATCAAGATAGCAATATTCGACACCACTTCAAATAAATTTTTAGGAAGACAAACACTCATGAATAATGGAAAGGGCAATAACAGCTACTGGACTTTAGAAATGTATTCTTCTGAAAAATGGTTTTAAGAGAAAGATTTCATATATTTCAATCGTGTGTACACAGATACTGAATGCCGAATGTTTCCTTATAAGGAAAGAGTAACATTACATTATAGAAGTTTTTAACGGTGAGATTTATTAACCTATTAATTTGCTAGTTTGATTTTTGTGAAGATGATATTAATGCATTCATTATCATCATCATCATCTCACCCTCTTACACCCAATGGTGTGTAGGGCACTAACTTTTTGTTACTGTTTCCGTAACAAACTGCTTTTTATGGGGCAGGGTTGTTAGCTCTGCACCCAATCCCCAAACATGGAGGACCATTAATGCATTAGAAACCTATAATTATAGATTTTTATATTATTTTTTTTTATATTAAAGGATATTACGATGTCAGTTAATGGATTAAGCTAGTGTTTATCAACAGGTAATTTTCCCGTAATTCTCCAACATTTGGATAATTTTTTATCAAGTTTGTTCTAAGCTTTCGGCTCACATGAGCCATCTTCAGAGAGATTATTAAGTCGGTAACACAATAACATCCACCATCAGCGACGATTTTATTCTGTGTTGACATAAAACTCCGCTAGGCAATGGCAATAGCTAGTAAAAATAACAAACGCAGTTTGCAAATTTACAATGCGGTTCTATGACGTCACACCGCGTGATAGCGCAAAATGACAACAGAACCATGTATTCAGATGCAATGTAATGTGTTATGACCAGATTTAAACGTGATTTTATTAAGTGTGGGTTGTTTAGATTTAATGTAGATGACCTCCACTATCTGAAGGTTCTTTTTACTGTGTGCATCAGTAAGGATTATTGTATTGTTGACTAAAATCTGTCTGATATTACCTACATGTTTATGTTTTTCTGAGAAATGTTGTTTAATAATCTCTCTGAATATGGCTCATGTGAGCCGAAAGCTTAGAACAAACTTAATAAAAAATTATCCAAATATTGCAGCATCATTTGTGTATGTACGATCACGTTTAAAGTCAGCATACCTTAACTTAACCGTTGTTTCTAACGGTTCAGAGTCTAAATAACACTTTTCAAGCAACTACTTTGCTTAAACAGTATTTTTACCTATCAGGAAGCGATGCTTTATCAACACAGGAAATTCAGATTTCCCGTCGTTTCAAAAAATTGCAACAGTAGCTTCAATTAGATAACTGTAATTTGTAAGCTAACAATCCGATTTGGCCAGATTTTGTCTGTCTTTATTTTCAACTGAAATTAAAGCAAAAATACGACGTTTAGAACGGCTCATGATTAAACATAATAGACATTCATTGTCTCGTATATTTAACAGTATATATATATATATGTTTGAAGAAAACCAATAAATAATTATCCAAATGTTGGAGAATTTTTGTCTTTATTTTCAACTGAAATTAAAGCAAAAATACGATGTTTAGAATGGCTCATGATTAAACATAATAGACATTCATTGCCTCTTATATTTAAAAGTATATATATATATATATATATATATATATTTGAAGAAAATCAATAAATAATTATCCAAATGTTGGAGAATTTTTGTCTTTATTTTCAACTGAAATTAAAGCAAAAATACGACGTTTAGGAGTGACAGTACAGCCTTTAGGTACCGAAACTGTGTTATTACCCTGGTTGGCGGCTGATGAGGACAGGGTATCGCAAAGTTAAGAACTGTGTTTATTATTTTTGGTAACTATTGTCGTTGCCTAGCGGAGTTTTATGTCAACACAAAATAAAATCGTCGGTGATGGTGGATGGTATTGTGTTACCGTCTTGGTAACCTTTCTGAAGATGGCTCATGTGAGATGAAAGCTTGAAACAAATTAATAAAACATTATCCAAATTTTGGAGAATTTTTGTCTTTATTTTCAACTGAACTTGAAGCCAAAATACGAATTTTAGAACGGCTCATGATTAAACATAATAGACATTCATTGTCTCTTATATTTAACAGTATATGTTTAGAATATATATATATATATATATGTTTGATTAAAATGTGTTACAAGTCACTGAATAAGTCCCGGCCCTCACAAATCCATGGCAGCTCTAATAAAAAATCCATATGATTTTTATAAATACTAACCTTCAAATGGCACGTGACAAAATCTGGCCAAATCGGATTGTTAGCTTACAAATTACAGTTATCTAATTGAAGCTACTGTAGGAGAGTGATAGACGGGTAGGGATACCGAGGATGAGGGTTGGGTAGATGGGAAGAGTGCTTGAGAGAATGGATGCGAGTTAGTGTGTTAGGAGGTGTTTTATGCTATGTTAGTTTTATCACTTAAATAGCCAATAGAAGTTAATAGACCGCCAAACAACCAGAAACCCACAATACATTTTTATATTAAAAATTACTAACAATACACATAGTAGAATTATCAACAATACATTTTCAAAGCAAAATGACTAGTAATGCATTATATTGTAGAATTACCAACGAAACATATTATAGTAGAATTACCAACAATACATTTTATCGCTACTTTGATCTATAAACTCGTGTTAAAAATATTTAGATTTCGGTATTTATTAGTAGAGAATGATATGCGGCTAAGCAAGAACAACCAACCGACTTATTGTTGCTTGTTACTGCACTGTCCAGGTAGTGAAATCTTGACACCTGTCTGATTTTTACCGCTCCTATATTTTATACAGCTATAGATTGTTGATCTTGACAAAAGAGAAAAACCCAAAAACAAGTAATATATTAAAAAAAAAAAAAATGCTTAATTTTTGCTTGTGTCATTGCGCGTGCGCATTCTATAATTTTTCAGTTGTTCAACTTCTTCCATTTTTTAAAAAAAATAATTCATCGATTTTCCGTTCATTCAGCCATTATGTTTTGCTTCCAAAATCTTCTCTGGTTTTTATCTATTTCGATCCTTCTTACCGCCATCTTTTTTTTTCTTGTACCTCAAACTTTTGTTTTTTTCTTTTACGATTACTTTTTCTTTTTCCTTCTGTTCTTTCATCGTTGTATTTTAACTTTGATTTTCCTACCTCAAAAGTTTTTGACTAATTTTATTTTTCATTGCTTCTATTTTGTCCACGAACTAGCCTAAATACACACGAATGTATGCGTATATCTATCAATGACAGGGAAAAGATTTAGAAAAGTTCTAAAATAAAGTCAGTTAGATAAGTGCCATACATGATACATACTTTGGGTGATCATGTCTCGAAAACGACATGACTGACTGGGCAGAAGATTATTCCGCACTGGGTTGCCATTGCTTTCTGCGGTAGACTAGTTGCCACTCAAGACTATAGAACCCAATATGTCCTATTATTTAAACCATAACTAGAGGGAAGAGTCGGATTAATAACTTTCCCAAGGGTATTTGTGCATAAGTGAATGCAAAGAATTCAACTGGAATTCGAACTCGGCTCCTCGATTTGTCGTTCCGAGCTGATATCCACTGCACCACAACGCACATCTAAAATAAAGACCACTTTAAAAAATAACAAAACGACAACAACAATTTAAAAAAAAAACCCCAAATAAACTGTGAATTTGTGTCAGTTCAGTATTTATGTGTGTGTATGTGTATGTGTGTGTTTGTAATTATTACGCCTTTCTTTCTTTCTTTCTTTCTTTAGATTTTTATGTATGGAGTGAAATAAAATCTGATGTAGCTGTTCATGTATAGAGGGAAATAGAAGCAGGAATATCAGATCGTATATAGCGGGAAATAAAATGCCAAAGAACGGAAGAACATTGAATGTGTGTATTTCAAGGAAATAATATCAGGCATAGCTGTTCATGTATGGAGGGGAATGTGTGGTTGTCATTCCGAGTAATCAAGTCACAAAAGATAGAGAACAACACGGGCTAAAAAAAGCGAATGATGTATCAGCTTAGAAAAATACTCATTAGCATACAGATAAACAACAACTGGTTGCCTCTGTTTAAGAAATTAAAGAAATTAAAGAAAATACGATTCCAAAATTACACCAATTAATTGTTGAGAAAACATTAAATCGTTTTGTTTAAGCCTATCTGGTTTTCGGGCAGTCGTAAGGTCAATCACTCAATTTGGTAGTACGGGGAAGTCTTATAGTCTGGCTCAGTGGAACAATGCGAGAAGCAATATAGAGTCAAAGAAGATAAATAATTGATACAATCCTTTTAGCAGAGAAGTTAGAATGAAAACTTTCTACGTCTGCTGATTAAACAAAGAACTCTGTTTAAAATTTCGAGGAGATTAATGATTACTACAGACACCGGAAAAAGCCCGAAAAGTAACAATCGCCGAAACGTTGTGAGTATAACAAAGAACAAACTAATCCGATCGAAATACTTATAATAATGGTAATACCTGAAGTAATAAATTTTGTCTGAATTTCTAGGATGAAGAATTATCTTTATTTACACTATATGCTAGTCTATGAGAATCTCGTCAGTAGGCATAGCATAGAAATATGGAAGCTGCTAATAAAAAAAGAAAACTGTCAAGAAAAAGAATTACAACAGCAATCTAAACAACGAGTAGCAGGGGGCAATACATGACAAAGAGCAGTTGTAGGTTACGTTTAAGGCCCCAAGTTTACTACAAAATTTGTTCTACGGAACAATAACCAAGTGGATGAAAACGTTGGTTCTGGAATTTGATCAAATAGCGGTTATGAATTGAATCCATGGGTTGGGCAGTGTGTACTTGAACTCAGTGGAAACGGGCGAGCAATAACTAAATTATACTAAGAGCAAAAAGAAAACAAGATTGGTAGTTGAAACAGAACAATCTATATCTATAGATGAAAGAAAGTGTTCTGTTCAGAATTCCCTGTAGGTTACATGGATCTAATTCGACCCGAGGAGGAAACAAATAAATACACATAAAATAGTGTAAATAATAATAAATTTCGATAACTTATTTCAGTTAAGTGTCATACGTGATACACACTTCGGCGATCATGTCTCGAAAAAAGGCATGACTGACTCGACAGAAAATTTTTCTGCAGTAGTTTGCCATTACTTTCTGTGGTAGACTGGTTGCCAACCAAGGCTATAAAACCCAATCTGTCTTTCTATTTAACTCATATCTAATGAGAGAATAGACGGATTAATACATTTCCCAAGGGTATTTGTGTTATATACTGCTCTGAGTATATTCCGCTTCGATGAAAATAAACTTGGAACCAAGATGATGGGAGAATAATCTTATGCGACGAAAATGATGCTGAATCTAAAAGTCGTCAAATAAACCGCTTCTTCATCGACGAAAAGAAACTGCAACCCATTCGGTGGGAACACGCTCAAACCAAGCGTTGATTATATTTTCACAACATAAACGGCAATCAAAATGAAGATATTTTCGCTGATAAAATCGGAATATACATTGGACTTAAAGTGATGTACTTTTTTATATCTGCAAAATGACAGATATTGACACGTACACATGAATTATACAATTATAATTTATTCGCTCTTCTTCAGGGACTTGTGTGGAGTGGGTGGGTGGGTGGTATCTGGTGGGATTAGGCACACGCGCGTACGCGTAGCAGAAGGATGCGTCTGACTTGCTGATTTTTTCTTTCTAACTTCTGTCTGCAAAATGCTAAACTCAACTCAAAACTGACTCTGTGACAGCTGACGTCACTTAAATATTTGTTCCCATTTTGACAACTAGCACGTCGCACTTCCGGTGCACTCTATTCCATCTCAGGCGCTGACCTTCTTGACCTCCGTTTGCCAAAACAAAATTTGTCTTTGCCAACTGTGCTCTCCACCCAGTGACAACCCTTGCGTCGCCAAGTGCAAAATACACTTTTTGGCAAAATTCCAAACCGACTTAACGATTATACAATACTCCTATATTTGTCCTTTTTTTCACAAGAAAAACCTATTCGCAATACCCACTTCACTGTACAACTATTTACATCAGTAAAAAGTCGACAATAACACATGCAAAATAACAAAAAATCTCAGTATCAAAGGTCACATCCTTTTCTCTTTACATTGTGTGCATATTTCTACCTTGTTAATTTTCTTGATGTAATCGCTAAGTTCGTCTCCTAAATTAGGCATAGCAATGAATCAAGTCAGAACACGAGTTGTATAAAAAATATGCTTTCCTTTGTTATCTTTTTCTTTTTAACTTCCACAGAGTAGATCATCCGTCTACATATATTGAAACGCATTAGCGCCTCGGCCTGTAATAATGGTTAGCGTCAGAAAATTAGGACCGAAAAATGGCCAAACCTCACCAGACCTTCTTCAACCATACGCCACATTTAAACTGTTAAAAAATTAGGACCGAAAAATGGCCAAACCTCACCAGACCTTCTATAACTTCAACCATACGCCACATTTAAGCTACATTAAAAAATTAGGACCGAAAAATGGCCAAACCTCACCAGACCTTCTATAACTTCAACCATACGCCACATTTAAGCTACATTAAAAAATTAGGACCGAAAAATGGCCAAACCTCACCAGACCTTCTATAACTTCAACCATACGCCACATTTAAGCTACATTAAAAAATTAGGACCGAAAAATGGCCAAACCTCACCAGACCTTCTATAACTTCAACCATACGCCACATTTAAGCTACATTAAAAAATTAGGACCGAAAAATGGCCAAACCTCACCAGACCTTCTATAACTTCAACCATACGCCACATTTAAGCTACATTAAAAAATTAGGACCGAAAAATGGCCAAACCTCACCAGACCTTCTATAACTTCAACCATACGCCACATTTAAGCTACATTAAAAAATTAGGACCGAAAAATGGCCAAACCTCACCAGACCTTCTATAACTTCAACCATACGCCACATTTAAGCTACATTAAAAAATTAGGACCGAAAAATGGCCAAACCTCACCAGACCTTCTATAACTTCAACCATACGCCACATTTAAGCTACATTAAAAAATTAGGACCGAAAAATGGCCAAACCTCACCAGACCTTCTATAACTTCAACCATACGCCACATTTAAGCTACATTAAAAAATTAGGACCGAAAAATGGCCAAACCTCACCAGACCTTCTATAACTTCAACCATACGCCACATTTAAGCTACATTAAAAAATTAGGACCGAAAAATGGCCAAACCTCACCAGACCTTCTATAACTTCAACCATACGCCACATTTAAGCTACATTAAAAAATTAGGACCGAAAAATGGCCAAACCTCACCAGACCTTCTATAACTTCAACCATACGCCACATTTAAGCTACATTAAAAAATTAGGACCGAAAAATGGCCAAAACCTCACCAGACCTTCTATAACTTCAACCATACGCCACATTTAAGCTACATTAAAAAATTAGGACCGAAAAATGGCCAAACCTCACCAGACCTTCTATAACTTCAACCATACGCCACATTTAAGCTACATTAAAAAATTAGGACCGAAAAATGGCCAAACCTCACCAGACCTTCTATAACTTCAACCATACGCCACATTTAAGCTACATTAAAAAATTAGGACCGAAAAATGGCCAAACCTCACCAGACCTTCTATAACTTCAACCATACGCCACATTTAAGCTACATTAAAAAATTAGGACCGAAAAATGGCCAAACCTCACCAGACCTTCTATAACTTCAACCATACGCCACATTTAAGCTACATTAAAAAATTAGGACCGAAAAATGGCCAAACCTCACCAGACCTTCTATAACTTCAACCATACGCCCACATTTAAGCTACATTAAAAAATTAGGACCGAAAAATGGCCAAACCTCACCAGACCTTCTATAACTTCAACCATACGCCACATTTAAGCTACATTAAAAAATTAGGACCGAAAAATGGCCAAACCTCACCAGACCTTCTATAACTTCAACCATACGCCACATTTAAGCTACATTAAAAAATTAGGACCGAAAAATGGCCAAACCTCACCAGACCTTCTATAACTTCAACCATACGCCACATTTTAAGCTACATTAAAAAAAATCACCATTCCGACACGAGTGGTTATATAACTTCTAACCATTAAGAGAATTTATATTCCACTTACCTTTGTCAGCTTTCAAAGTTTTCTACACGTCTTAGATTCTTCATTTCACAACTGACCTATAGCATTCGTCTGTCACGGCGATGATTCTTCGCATTTTTTAGTTGGACATTAACTCTACTTCTTTTTATTTTATCGTTTCCTTTTGTTCTTCCTTTTTTTTCCGTTTTTTTATTCGTTCATTTTAGGAATTCATTCACTAATCACAACCCACATACTGGCCAGTAAAGGATTGGTTTGCTTCAGTCATTCTTTGCCTATTTTTATTTTTTTCTTCTTAAGTAAGTTTCTTATCAACTTTATGGCATTGACCAATTTATTCGTGATACCCTGAAGAAAATCTTAAACAAAAAACCAAAAAAAAACCCAAAAAAAAAACCGCACAATTCACTAGAAGAGAAAAATGAAGAGCACCTAACTTTTCTTCCTTGTCAACATTATTATTATTTTTTCTGTTCTTTTTCATTTTTCACTTTTTCTTTTTAAATCACAACGTCAGAAAAAGTTCTGTAATGTTATATTTTTTTCTTTTTGAAGAACACACACAACAAGAAAGTTTCTATAGTTTACAAAAAGTTCGTTTTTCTTTTATTTTCGAACAACATAAATCAGAAAGTTCTATAATGCTCAAAAAATCGTTTTTTCTTTCTTTTACAAAGAACACACTTCAGAAAGTTCTATAACTTTCAAAAAGTTCATTTTTTTTCTTTTCGAAGTACACACACATGAATAAAAATATATACATGTCCTTTCCCGCTCCCTTGGAGTTTCACCACACCCAAAAACACCCCGGTGACGACCTTACGTCGTAGACGGTAACCGTGTCTACAAGTCACAAATCGATATCGGGTAAATGCCTCGCATACCCATGTGAAACCCCGCTCGAGTTTTCAGCCCTCATAGACTTCCCTCAATTATAATAATACTATGATTGGACAAGGAAACTTGCCATTTTTTAAAGTGCATATCATTTCAAGTCTGCTTGGGGAACAACAACAAGCAAACTAGAGACAAAAATAAAAACAAAGAAAACTACCTAAGGTTTAACTATATATGATGACGCTGGCATATGTTTCGATGGCAGGATTAGTCGTAACACTTATAGTTCTAAGCTCCCACCTAAACTAATCTAAATATGGACGCTTCTTACTCTAAACACCACATCTAAAAGTTTTGACTGACCACAATGCTATTAGGAAGCTAATCTAATCCCCTTTTTGTGTGCTGTTCTTCAACATCTTAATTCACAACAAATCTTTCCACGCATGTCTAACTTTCTTTTTTCCTCTGTGGGCCTTGTAAAAATTCCTGAAAACCTCACAGATCTAACATGACTTTTCTTATGTTCTTTCTCACAAAGCGGTAATAGAAGGTAATTGCAATGACAGCTTCATCCACCCACAACTGGTTATGGCCGAAAACGAACGTAACGACCGGAAGAGTTAAAAAAAATTGTCCTTAGCTTCTCAAAGACGTCATCTCTTTATAAAGATCTACTTTCTCTGGGGCTTACGGCCTATCAGGTTGATACACCGGTTCTCGCTCGATCACCGAAGTTAAGCCTGGTCAGTACTTAGATGGGTGACTGCTTGGGAATACCAGGTGCTGTAAGCGTATAGTGACGGATGTGCATTGTGGTGCAGTGGATATCGGCTCGGAAAGAGAAATCGGTGAGCCGAGTTCGAATTCCAGTTGAATACCCTGTATTCACTTAAGCACTGGTACCCTTGGGAAAGGTATTAATCCGTCCATTCCCTCCAGTTATGGGTTAAATAACAAGGGTAGAACTTGGGGACCCTGCTCTTAAAAACAAATCTTAATGAATAATGAAAAAGAAAAATGTTGTAAAAATAAAATAACCTTACCCAAAAAATCATTGGTTATGACCTTAAAATGATCCCATAAGGATTGATAGGTCGTTAAGCCTCAAAAACAAACAAACAAACTACCTTCTCTGATTATTTCTTCATCTACTTCCAACGTATGCGTTTTTTAACCTTCATAAATGTGTCAGAAAAAAACCGTATCCCTATAACTTCACGGTCAGACTCTGCACCCAGCTACAAAATGTATGCTGTTCTACAGTAGATTTTCGTTGAAGTAGTTTTTAGCTGAATTTGCAACTTTTCTCATAACAAAAATAGGAGCAGAGCACACATCGGCAAACGAAAAATGTCACCTACCTAGACTAGATGTCTTTATCGCGACTGTCTCGTGTTTTTATCGTCTTGTGCCATGATAACCAAGGTTTGATCAGACAGTTTTAATAAAAAAAAAAAAAAAAAATACAAAACCCCCCCCCAAAAAAACAGAAAGTCACTGTAAACCAAAACGATAAATGTTGTATATATTGTGGTAAAATCTTCGTCGCTAAGTTGATGTGGCGTTGTTAGGGCCCGGAAGTAAGAGACGGAAACATGAAGTTAGGTTCAAACAGTGTATTAGAATAACAGAACATATATACAAATACGAGTGTTACTAATCAGCAAATAGAAGTGTAATCTGTACGGTATAGTCCCGACTGTTACTTGACTGTCTCACAGCTGTGTCAACGCTACCTTCCCGGAAGTCAATCGGGTTAGTCTTTATTGACGGAGGAAAAGAACATTTTTATAGATTATACGTTCGTTGTTATATTTCAATATTTCTTTTTACGTCGAGATCCAAAACAGCAACAGTATATAACAATATGGCATATTCATCATCATAATAATGATCATCATTATCGGTCCGTTGAGTGTTTCAATGGTCAGGGTCCGAAGTAACAACCGCCTCAAGGAGGATCTGTTGACAGGAGTTTCCATATTGTCATGTTCGTCTAGTTCTGGACATTGTTTGACAAGCTTTTGCGTTGCCGATTCTGTTTGTGTCCGCCTTTAACACCGCTTTGCACGATCGAATCAACTGCCAAGTCTCCTGATGTTGTGGACTGTTTGGACCAGGAAGAAAGACACGGAAACAAGAAGGTAGGTCCAAACAGTGTATTAGAATAACAGAACATATATACAAGTAAGAGTGTTAATAATTATCAATTAGAAGTGTACGTTTGGACTGTATAGTTAATCTGCGTTTCGATGGCTTTACGACTGTCACTTAAAAATCACACAGGTTATTGTTTATTGCCGGAGGAATAGTCCATTCCAAATAGATAGGGCATCATAACAGTATACCAACTTTGAAGAAAACAATCTTGGGACCAAGTTTACGAGGGAACAAACTTCTCCGACGAAAATAATGCTGAATCAAAACGTCGGGAAATAAACCACTCCTCGTCGTTGACAAAAACAAACTGCAAACTATTAGGCGGGAATACGCTCAAAGTAAATGTTGATTATATTTTCACAAGATAAAATGACGACGTTTTCTTCTCTGTTTAAATGACGAAACGTAAACTGCAATCAAAATGAAAATCTTTTCGCTGATAAAATCGGAGCATTCACTGGACCAAATATGACTTACTTTTTCAAAACTACAAAATGAGAGACATCATATTATATATAAAAAAATATACAATTATATTTTATTCTCTCTTCAGTGACTTGCGTGGAGTAGGTAGGTCGGATTGGGTGGGATTACGCACACGCGTATACGAGCAGCAGACTGCTGAGCCCGACTTGCTGATTTTTTCCTCTCCAATTGCTGTCTGCAAAATGTTAAACTCAACTCTAAATTGACTCTGTGACAGCTGACGTCACTTAAATATTTCTCCTTATTTTGACAGCAGGCACGTCGCACGCTTGGTGCATTCCATCCCATCTCGGACGCTGAACTCCTTAATCGTCGTTCGTCAAAACAAAATCTGCCTTCGTCATCTACGTTTTCTTCTCAGTGACAACTCCTGCGTCACCAAGTGCAGAATACACATCTTGGCAAAATTCCACACCAATCCAACGAATATACATTTGCGCGTAACTGAATACAACAAATTCAAATAGAATTTGAACTCGGCTCTCCGATTTCTTGTTCCGAGCCGATATCTACCGCACCACAACATAAGTTATTCAAATAAGAATTTATACTTTGAAAGTGGTAATCATCTTAGCATTTAGAACACTGTTTCCGAGTAAAGAAACGTAATTAATGTATAGAGTGTTGGGGAGCATCCCTTTTTGCACATAATAATCGACTCGTCTGATGTGTACATATAATTCTGCCTATACAGAGAACGAACAGTGGGAGGGACAGCTAAATATAGTGATTGTCGCAGAGAGTTTTCTCGCTGCGACGGCATTTCTCACTGTCAGCGCTCTGCCTTCGGGCAGAGGGCGCTCTCTGCTTCCGAGCAGAGAGTAATAACCCAGACCTTGTTCCGCCGAAGGGTAGAAGCACGACTGGGGGAAAATAGACAGGTATTTTTTGGCCGGGCCATATAGCCCAGAAATTCCCACTCATAAACTGACCATGTGTCACATGTTGCCCTTAGTGGGAGGGACAGCTAAATATAGTGATTGTCGCAGCGTTTTCTCGCTGCGACGGCATTTCTCACTGTCAGCACTCTGCCTTCGGGCAGAGGTTGCTCTCTTCTTCCGAGCAGAGAGCAATAATCCAGTCGTGGTTCCTCCGAAGGGTAGAAGCACGACTAGTTTAAAAATAGACAGGTATTTTTTGGCCGGGCCATATAGCCCGGAAATTCCCACTCATAACTGACCATGTATCACATGTTTCCCTTAGTGGGAGGGACAGCTAAATATAGTGATTGTCAAAGCGAGTGGTCGACTTGAGTAGTTGTACCGCCGCTAGTTGATCAGTAACGATATAGACTAATTAACCGGACACACTTCTTTACTACAAGATTGTATATATTGGTTTCTACTAACAGTATTCCTAGTATTCCTGAATTGACTAACCCGTGTTCAAGTTTGTATATTTTTGTTCAATATAACTTACATTTTCTATCTCCATATCTGTTTTTGTTATTATTTTGTGGGGTTTCTCAACAAGAAGCCACAATATAGAGCTAAGTAAACAATGGTTTCATTTTTCAAAACATACTTTAAAAATTTAATACTATAAATTATAGCAGTAAAACATTCTGTACAAGAGAGAAACTGTCAGATATATCAAATAGCTTCAATGGCGTCAATTTCCTTTTTTGAAATAAACAAATCTCTTAAAAATTATCTGCACAGCGAAGCACCGGGAAAAGAACTTGACCTGTACAATGTTGGGTATCATTGCTAGTGTGAAATAAAAGAAAGAATAATTGCAGGCGAATATAAATTGAAACCTTTTCAACTTAAAAATTCATATTTTGAAATGGTAATGAGTTAATCAAGGAAAGCAAATAAAAGCAGTTAAGGTTTGAGAAAAAGAACAAAACAACCCCCCCGTATATTATGCAATAAAAATAAAAACATGTGTTCAAAAATAACAAAGAGAAATGAAAAAATAATTGTAAAGGGCACTTAACCTTTTAAGATCAATGTTACTTGCCACATCAGCTGCGAAATTTGTAACCGTTGCTTTTGCTAAAGTTCAAAGTGCATGACTGGGATAATTAGAACCAGTTGTCACAATCCAACTTTGAAATGTCAAGTGATACAAACAGCATCAAGTTCTCAAAGACTGTAAATATATTTTTATTATTATTTCGATTATATTTATTTATTTAACTCATTTCATTCTTTCCTTTTTTATCTAAAGACTCAAGTGCTTCTGTGAAGGAGAAAATGGTTTGTATGTAAGGAAAATTGCTGATTTTCTTGTGGGCACTTGCAAAATAAGATTTTGAAAAAGTAAATATCATGTTGAGGATGTATTGGCAAAAGATAAAAAGATAAGAAACAGTATTTTTTTTCTTTCAAAACTGCTTCATGTTTTCTTGTTTCATTATACGTGCGTAATCCATAATTTTTCAATTTTTGAAATTTATATGTTTTTTTTAATGCTTATCAATTTTCCCGCGAATTCCACAACTATTTTTTCATAAATCATTTCATTCATATCTACCCCGTTTGGTCGAAGATTAAACTTAAGCTTTTAATATTTTTTTTATTTACCTTTCTTTAGTATTTAAAAGAAAAACATTCTCTCGGTTTCTTTCTTCCTTTATTTTGTCCTTTCCGATCGAATGATTTTTCGACTAATTTTTTCTTAATTCTCTCATTTTTTTGATCACGTACAAACCTAAACACACATTGATGTAAGCGTCTATTTTAGGAAAGACAGGGAAAAATGTAGAAAAATTAAACCAAAAGATCTGTGCATCAGTGGCTGTATGAGTATGTATTGAGATTGTGCGTTTGTGTATGTAAGTGATACGCCGCCCCACCTTTTGGCAGCCATTACATCTTCGTTCTTTCTTTCTTTCTTACTTTCTTCATTTCTGAATTTTAAATATTCTATTTTTGCTTATATTTCTTTTTCTTTGTAAACCATTTACATTTTCTTTCTTTCTTTCTTTCTTTCTTTCTTTCTTTCTTTCTTTCTTTCTTTCTTTCTTCAGTTTTATCTATTCGTTTCATTATTTCTATTACATTTATTTCTTTTTCTTTGTAGTACATTTACCCTTTCTTTCTTTTACTCTCCCTTCCAAATGCATTTCTTTCTTTCTTTCTTTCTTTCTTTCTTTCTTTCTTTCTTTCTTCTCCGTATATTCTTTCACTTTCTCTCTCATCAAACAAACACTTATTCTCAACAAATATCCAATTCCACTCTGTTTCCTTTTTTCATCTTTATGTGCTGTGTTCCTTCAGGATGTAAGCTATCAAGAATATCTATCTATTCCATTATGTTCATATTGATTTCAGTCTGTTCATTATCTATCTATCTATCTATCTATCTATCTATCTATCTATCTATCTATCTATCTATCTATCTTAGTCTGTTCAAATCTATCTATCTATCTATCTATCTATCTATCTATCTATCTATCTATCTATCTGTTCCATCATGTCCATATCAATTTCAGTATCTCTCTCTCTCTCTCTCTCTCTCTCTCTATCTATCTATCTATGTCTGGTTAAGCCTTTTTTGTTCCTGTTTGTCTTCTTTCAACATTCAAAGTTTTATCTTAGAATCGTTTTTGAAGGAAAGTATTTAGGTAATGAGAATTCATTAATATATATATATATATATATATATATATATATATATAGAGAGAGAGAGAGAGAGAGAGAGAGAGCGAGAGAGAGAGAGAGATAGGAGAGAGAGTCGGTTTAGAACGCTATTTGCTTAACTCTAAGTAAACTTACCGTTCAGTTCATGCACCGAAACGGACCTCTAATCCAAAAGGCACCACGTACGTCCTTCTTGCTGCTATGTAAACGTCTCGTTTACCCATTGATAAAAAGCATGACGATTTTTGAATAACTCCTTCCTTGCCAATGTGCATTTTTGCTTCAATAGAAAATGATACCTCATGGCGCCATCGACGAAAATAGACACGAATTTGTGAAACCATTTTATATTTTATTGATACCCATAGTTTGTCCCTTTGGCATAACATCCACGAGAAAATCTGAACCTCTTTATTTCAGTTTACTTAGATGTACCAATAAGTCAGTCAGTTAAGTGCCATACGTGATAAACGCTTGGGCGATCATGTCTCGAAAGAGACATGACTGACTGGGCAGAAGATTATCCCGCAGTAAGTTGCCATTGCTTTCTGCGGTAGACTGGTTGCCGACCAAGGCTATAGAACCCAATCTGTTCTGCTATTTAACCCATTACTGGAAGGAAGAGATGGATTAATACCTTCCCCAAGGGTATTTGCGCGTAAGTGAATACAATGGATTCAACTGGAATTCGAACTCGGCTCCCCGGTCTCTCGTTCCGCGCATATATCCACTGCACCACAACGCACATCCTGTACCAATAAGTACATAGGTTAATAATTAAAACATTAAATTTTAAATAAATTAAAAAATCTTCTTATTTGACAATGCAATTAACATAGCAGAGTTGCTCCATTGATTACAGAGAATGAATAATTAATTTCATAAAATCATTCTGCTAATAACCAAACTTTTTGGAATGGTTCATCCATCAAGAACACTTATTCGGATACTATGTATAATTCATTACGATTATATATATATATATAAAAGTCACGGTGTGTCCTGACATATTTTCGAAGTAATCCATCTTTCACATTTATAAAGCTACCATTCATCCTTGCATTGAATATTATTGCCATATCTAGTCAGGGGCTCCTGCTATTCGTTTCGCGGTTCCCAACAAAGAAGGATCTGCAATGTAATCAGTCCTACCTTGGCATCTCAACTTCAGTCATTTTCTAACCGACGTGACAGGGCTTCCTTTTGTTTTTCTACAAATATTTTAATGGCAATTGTTGTGACGAAATTTTTTATCTGGTTTGCCGACCACAAGAATTTACGTGTACTACTAGATTGGCATCTAGGTCCCATCCTTTTTAGCGTCGAAATAGTTTAATGTAATTGCTACTTTTACTCTAACAGTATCTTTCCACGCACTGTCCGTGTGTGGAACTACTTTTCATTTATTATTACTTCCCTGGTAGCTACAATCTCCAAAAATTTAAATGTAACGTCAATTGCCTTTTTTTCTCTCCTTGAATCCTGTCCATCTTTTATCCTTTCTTCACTACATCATATACCCAGTTTTTTCTCTCACTGTAATTCCCTGTAAGTCAGTCTTTTCTATCAAATCATCTATCTATGAAAGTCATCCTTAATGGCCACTCGTCTAGACCTTTTTGTACTAATGTGGGTGACCCCTTGGTCCTACTTTGTTTTTAGTTTTCATTAATGACCTTCTCGACGGCATCAGTTCTCAACATGGTATCTACGCTGATGGCATAACCGCTTATTTTGTCTCAATAAGTTTGATCAGTTTGATAAAGTCAAAATAGCAGATTATGACCAAAACTATGTTCAGTCTGTTGCAAACTAGGGCATAAGATGGCTTGTTAATTTTAACGTCTCCAAATGTGATCTATCTATCTATCTATCTATCTATCTATCTATCTATCTATCTATCTATCTCAGTCTGTTCCTTATCTATCTATCTATCTATCTATCTATCTATCTATCTATCTATCTATCTATCTATCTATCTATCTAAGTTTGTTCCTTATCTATCTATCTATCTATCTATCTATCTATCTATCTATCTATCTATCTATCTATCTATCTATCTGTTAACTATGGTTCAGAACTATGAATTACCTCAATGATTGCCCCAAAAGAAAAGAACAAGTAAGAGCTGGTTTCAGCAGCCCCAACAATTTCATAATTCCTCGTGATATCTATAGAAAACCCGTACATTGGTTTAGTGTCTGATTGATTCGTTTTCTATCGTTTATCACACTATTGCAGATTATTTAAAATCAGAAAAAATTTAATTTTAGCTTGCACAAATTTTGGGGGACATCATAATGATTTAGTGATACAAGCCTTAATTAATTAACACATAGTTGAGGAGAAGTAGATTCTTAACTTTCTCAAGCGTCTTCACGCGTAGGAGATTATTATCAATTCAACGGGAACTAGAACTCGGCTCTCTGATTAAAAATTTTATGCAATGATCCATTACTCCAGCTGCACATCCAATCTTACGGCACCTGCTATTTTTATTCAGTCACCCATCTAGCTAATGACCCAGCTCGACGTTGCTTGATAATACGGGAACAGGTGTTTCAACGTAATATCGGCGTAATCAAAAAATGTCTGAAGAACGCTTGAGTGGTGGAAATGATAGTCACTGTGCAGTGTTGATTTCTATGTTATCTATCTATCTATCTATCTATCTATCTATCTATCTATCTATCTATCTATCTATCTATCTATCCCTTTTCTTACTCTTCTATCTTGTCTCTTATCTCCTCATCTTTTTTCTTTTTTCCTTTTTTCTTTATCTTCTTTATCTTTTTCTTTTTCCTGTTTAAAATTTTTGATATATCTGAAACACTACTGTCTATGAGTCGTACATACACCATTCTTTAAAATGTTATAACCTCCCATCCCACTTAATTCATCTCATTGGCTGATCCTTTTATTCTTATGTATTTATTTTTAATTTTTATTTTCTTTTTTATATCTCCGGTATCTATCTATCTATCTATCTATCTATCTATCTATCTATCTATCTATATATATATATATATATATATATATATATATATATATATTACCATATAAATTAACCACATTTTACTGCCTGATGATGGAGTTTTAACCTCAAAACTTTATAGCTATTTAGTTGCAGTATGCTATAATATTAATAATAATATGGATTTTAAAACAAGAAAGCTTCTTTCTAAGCATAAGATGCATCATCCAAAGGCTGATGTAGACCGTCTATACATACCCCGTAAAGAAGGTGGAAGAGGTCTTATTCAGCTAGAATTGTTACACAAGACAACAACTATTGGCTTACTAACATATATAGAAACAATGAAGGACTGGATGATACAATTAGTCAAGCAACATGAAGAAAGAAAGAAAAAATATTCAATAATAAAAGAAGGCAATAAATACAAACAAGATTTACATTTAGTAGATTCTGTAGAAAAGCAAAACAAAAGCCAAGAACCAACTATTGCAGCAAAAAATATGAAAATGAAAGCCAAAGATAAAGCTCTTGAACAGATGAGACAACGCTGGCAAGACAAACCTCTGCATGGCCAATATCCAGAACGTACCAATAAATCCAATGTTGAGAAAGATATTACTCATTGATGGTTACGTGCATCTGGATTAAAGTCTGAGACTGAAGGCTTTATTCTTGCAGCGCGAGACCAAAGTCTGTTCACTAGGAACTTTCAGGCAAATATTATACATAATAATGTCGATCCAAAATGTAGTTTCTGTGATAAACACCAAGAAACAATAGACCATCTATTCTCAGGATGTTCTGTGTATGCCCCAAATGAATACAAAAATCGTCACGATAGATTTGGGCAATATTTACATTGGACAATGTGCAAACACTATGGAAAATATGTAAACAAATACTGGTATGAACATCACCCAGCACTGTTTACAGAAATAGAAGATGTCACTATTCTCTGGGATTACACCATCTACACAGACAGAAAAATTGAAGTAAATAGGCCGGACATTATTGTTAAAAACCAGAAAGAAAAAAAACATGGCTATTAAATGATATGGCTTGTCCAGCGGATTGTAATAAAAAAACTAAGGAATTCGAAAAACTGTCAAAATATAAAGACCTGAAAAATGAAATAGAAAAAAATGTGGAAATTGAAAACAAGAATCGTGCCAGTGAAAGTAGTCGCACTTGGAATGATAAAAAATGGCACAAAAACAACACATTGAAAGAATCCCTGGAAACCGTAGCTTAAGAGATATACAAAAAATGGTCTTGTTAAGTACAGCCCACACACTAAAGAGAACTTTGTCTATGTAACTCTAGGGCTGATAGGGGAGATATAAAAAACATGAAATGGAGCCATAACAACACACCACGCTCTGCCTTAGGTCTTATAATGTTACTATCTTCCAAAATATGTTTGACTCGAAACAACAGATGTATTTTTAATATTTGCAAATAACTAGATTAAAAAATATCAGTCTGCAGTTCCGAAAAGGCTTCTGGCTGTTTCTTGTGGCTCAAGAAACAATGCTTTTGGTGTAAAAAATATTTTCATGGCTTCTGCTCCGAAGAACCTAAGTCACTGGTGCCCCTGCCACAGGTGTTTACTCGTGCAACCAGACTGGCAACTGGGTCCCACCCATTCACAGTTAGATCCACCAAATGCAGACGACAATTCTACTCCATCAGCTTCATTTCTTGCACTTCCTGCCTGTGGAACTCGCTTCCATATTCTTGTTTTCCTGGCTGCTACAACCTCCAGGAATTTAAATGCAATGTCAATACCCATCTTTTAACTACTTGACTCTATTTTCTTCTACATCTCTCTGTATATCTTTTCCTTTCTCTTTACCTTTGCAACTGTCATCACACCTGTATTTCCATCCTTCTCTTGCTTCTTTCTAACTGGTTCGTCTTTACTCTCTTTCTATCTAATCTTTTAGGTCTTATGTAGCCCCCTGCACATCAGTGGCATTACCACCTTGCTAGGGGTGAAACGATTAAAAAACAAACAAAAAAACAATTAGTTTCTACTCAGTAGAACTAATCAGACAGAAACTTGTTTTGAAAATCGCAAATTTCTTTCAGCCAAATAAGACACAGTCAATGTCCACATTTGAAAAGAGTTGTTTTATTACGAGTTTTAAAAAATATCTATCTATCTATCTATCTATCTATCTATCTATCTATCTATCTATCACTTTTATATAAAAACTCGAATCTACTGACCACCAATACATATGTCTCCGCCTGTCTCTCCTCAGTTCGGTTAGTTACCTATTCTTTCTTTACCTTTCTCCCTCCTCTCCTGACTGCTCCCTACTAGATAGCATTGCTGACGACATAGATAAGGCTATTTCATATCACCCATTCCCCCACATATTTGTATTTGGAGACCTCAATGCCCATCACTCTGAGTGGCTTGAAAACGCCGTTACTGATCCGGCGGGCATCTTCTCTCGCACTTCCCGCCTGTAGAACTCCTCTTCCCTATTCTTGCTTTCCTGACGGCTACAACCTCCAGAAATTTAAATGCAAAGTCAATACTCATCTACTAACCACTGGATTCTAGCTCTCTCCCCAATCCCGTATAACCTTCCCTTTATCTCCACCTATGTATCTGTCATCGCACCTACTTTCTCAGCTTTCTATTGTTCCTTTCTAACTAGTTTGTACTCCCCACTCTTTTCTAATTAATCTTTTTACATTTATGTAGCCCCCTGCACATCAGTGGCGTTTCTGCCGGGGTGAAATGAATAAAAAAAAATCTATAAAACATATATACACAACCTTATGCCTTTTATGACACTTTATCATATCCTTACATAGCATAAATATTGCATTCCTCGTTACAGAACATCGGATTTCCCGTATCAGAACATCAGGGATTAGTTGAAGTTCTTAAGATTATTCTTTTGTTTTCTAGGTTATAAATGGCAATCAAAATATTCAGACGTATATGAATTAGGTTTTTTTTTTTACTAAAGATCATTAATTTACTTTCCCATTGAGCACACAAATTTAAAATTATAATATTAGAAACTTGAATAAGTTCTTGCTGATTTTTCATAAAAAGTACTGTTTTATTTACAAAAATGAATAAGAAACATGCCACTGAAAGTATTGTCTGTCGCTTTTCCTATCTTTCTGGCAGCATTTGAATTCCACGTCTGAAAAACATCTTTTGAGGTTAACCACGAGTCGATCCATTTTTTGGCATCTTCATAAGAATGAAAGTTCTACTCGTTCAGGCCATTGGATATCGATCGGAACAGTTGGTAATCTGACGTGGTAATCTCTGGTGAATACGGCGGTAGGATAGGTCTTCTAATTTAAGCGTTTCTAAGTAGGTTTTCCCCTATTTTGTAACATGTAGCATACCGTTGTAATGTTGTAAAATCACTTTGTCTTCCTTCGTCTCGTATATCGGCTGTTTTTCTTCAATGCTCGAGTCCAAAGCATCAGTTGTAGTTAATATCGATCTCCCGTGATGCTTTCGGTTGGTTTGAGTAGTTTAGAATAAATTACACCCAGTTGATCCCACCAAATGCAGAGCAGAAACTTCGAACCATAAATATTTGGTTTTGTCACCGATGTTTATACATAGCCGAGCTTACCCTACAATCTTAGACGTTTAAAGTTATCGTAGCGTATGCTTTTTTCATTAATAAAGAAACCTTTCTTTTTTTGTCGTTGAAGCAGCTGTTCACACGTGACCAGACGCCGTTCAACGTCTCTCGGCTTCAACTCGTACGGCACCGAATATCCTTGCTTTTGAATCATTCCTAATGCTTTCAAACGTTTCGCAACTGTTGTGTGATTAACTCCTAATGTTTTTTCAAGTTCAGCTTGCACATAATACGAGTTTTCATGAAGTAAGGCCTCCAATTCATCGTCTTCAAACATCTTCGGTGTTTATTTTCAACATCAAAACCATTATTTTTGAAGCGTCTAAACCAATCACTGCATGTTGTTTCTGACATGACACGGTCGCTGTAAGTTTCAACAAGAATTCTTTGTGATTAAGTAGAAGATTTCTTTTGAATAAATTCGTGTAGTAAAATTGCCCGCAAATAAATTTTCGTTGGTATAAAATCCAACATGTTTAACACTATGAAAAACAAAGATGCTTACACTTCGGCGAAATGACATACATTGAATTTCAATTTCGCTTATGGTACTTCCTTATATATGCGTTACTGCCTGAAAATGCACTCACACAGTTCTGGGAATGCCATCTGGTGGAAAACAACGAGAACTTTTCAAGGTCCTAAAAGAATTTCTCTTTTGGAATATTACAAGGATTACTAAATAAACACTATAAGCATATCATTATTTTATAACTAGCAGTATAGCCCGGCGTTGCTCGGGTGTAATGAAAGCTTTAAAACTAATCCATGGTCCTGGAGCTCAGACTATTTGAACGTTGGCACGAAACACTAAAAAGTAATAGTTGTTTCCAGTTAAAGCGAAACCGTAGACTGAAAGAAAAATGAATGGATGTAAGTCAAATTTTGATTTCCTGGTATCGATATCAAATAAGTTTTTTCGTCGTAAACTGGATTTTGAAAGCTAAATAAGTCCCCTGAGTAAATGGTATCATGGCTGAGACTAAGAACTGCAATTATACCTACTTAGAGCAAAACCAGAAGCAAAAATTCAAATGAAAGGGCTGAAAAATACAAACATACAGGCAGATAAGCAGACACACACACAAACATCTTGCCTTTTATATATATATTATCGGTTTTTGCACGATTGTAAGAACTGCAACCTTGAAACTTCTGAATATCGTTTCTTATGTCTTTGTTTATTAGTGTATCAAATTTGATTAAAATCGGACCACTCCTTCTATAACCCGATTTTTTCGATTTTCGGTATTTATCGGGGGTACCTCAATACAAACTCTAGCTAAGAACACTCGCAGACGCTTATAGTACAACTGTGTAAATTTTCAAGAAAATGGGTTCAGCCATTTCGGAGTCTATAGGTAACGGACGGACACACACACACACACACACACACAGACTCACACACACACACACACACACAGTTCCATTTATAAATAAAATTGGATATTCAATCATATACCATCTTACACACCGATGATTTCAAATAATTTACGTTAAAATGCGCATGTAAACATATTTTTTAGGTTGGAATTGTACGTGACTTTCAGGTAGGTTCACATGTTCCCCTGGTACGTCTTACAGGAACTGTCTATATGGACTTTATTTTAAATACACCTCCAGACCTTTTCGAGGATGTATGTGGTTCATGCGTGATGGGACTCTACCACATTTTAATCACATTGATAGTGAGGCACTCGCTGACATATATAATGAAAGATGAATGAGTAGGAAAGGATCGGTTCCAAGACCTGGACGTCCCCTCCCCTACCTCTGTACTTTGAAGGACTGCCTAAAACAATTGGTTTATGCATCAAACATTAATAATGCAGAGACGCTTCATGAACGTGCCATGGGAGACTGCGAAACTATTCGACACTGTGTGGGAGTATCCAGTCGATGAACCGACAAATAAATGCGTGTGTAGAAGCAAACGAAAGACATTCTGAAAATTTATTATGAGTTAGTGTGCTGAGGTACAACGATGGACTTTTTGATATATGTTTATATGGACATCTTACCTTGTTATGGTGTTTGTCGAAATGAAAAATAACAACATTCAAAAAGTGAATATATATTTAAGCAATAATTTCGACGTAATATATACATACTTTTCAATTTGTATGCAATGACTCTAAGGTTGACTAAAAATTTAGGCCATAGTCAAAATATAAAATAATGCAATCTCCGTTTATAGAACAGTGAAAAAAGACCTCGAAATGGCGTCGAGACAGCGAATCGTACATTTTTTGCAGAGCTCTGACATATGAATAAAAAGACAAAAAATTAAAAAATAGGAAAAAAATACTTTAAAAAAAGGTTGATAGATATAAAGTGACTGCCGGGAGATCAAACTTACAGAAAGAGTTATGAATAGACAGACAGAAAGAAAGGCAGACAGATAGATAGATAATGAGGGGACTAAAGTACACAGTATACATGTGTAAGGATAGATAGATAGATAGATAGATAGATAGATAGATAGATAGATAGATAGATAGATAGACTGAAATTGATATGGACAAATGGAACAGATAGATAGATAGATAGATGTTTGTGCTTTTGTATGTGCGTGTTTGTAGATATTAAAATAAAAATACACAAAGATTCATAAAATCTAAAATTAAATTATTTATTAATTATTACATTAAACTGATTTGACCATTGAGAAATAATAGCTAGAGTGAATTATTCCAAAAAACAAAAATTGGCAGACAGACAGACAGACATATATATATTTATTAATAAATTATAACATTGATATGTTACAAATATGTTACATATATGTTATATATATATATATATATATATATATATATATATATATATATATATATATATATATATATATATATATATAAAATGTGTGAAGTATAGATAGATAGATAAAATGGGAGAGTATTATTATAGTATAGATAGATAGATAGATAGATAGATGGATAGATGGATAGATAGATAGATAGATGAATGAGAAAAATAGAGAGGCATACAGCCAAGAGATGACGGATAGTCCCGGCTTGAAGCAAACAGTTAATCTAATCGCACTGACGATTTGTTATGCATCGAAACAGACTTGTATGCGGATAATTTATATATATATATATACGACTGACGCCATTTCGGTCGGGTTTCAATCCCTGGTAAGAAAGCAATCGGAGTCTGACAAGCTGTGATACGGCGAAACAGATCTGTCTGCGGATGACAATATATATATATGAAATGAATTGTTTGAACATTATGTTTTATCGATACTCGTATTTAAGTAGCTTGCTTAAAATTAACTTAATCTCTCCAGAACTGTATAGAAGAAACAGAATGAAGATAATTTTTGAAATTTCTTAACTTTTTCTGTCAGCAAGCCTGCAACCTTGTTGAGTTTAGCCAGTGTGATCTTATTTTTATTATTTTTTGAATTAATTTTATTTACTTATTTTTACTTGTATTTTATTTTATTTTATTCTTTTTCGGTTCTTATCTTTTTCTGCCTAATTTTTGTGTAAATTGTTCTTAATTATGAAATTTAGGTTTGGTATATTAGGGTTTTGGTTATATGTAGGAATTCTAAGACCGGCCATGTTTTTTTTTTTTGTTTTTTTTATTGTTCTCTGTCATTCCCTTGCTAACTGGACACATGGCTTGGAGGTGATTCCCCCCTCCATCACACTACTGTCTGTTACACCTTTGCTTAAAAGGTAACTAATCTCTCCAGAACTGTATAGAAGAAACAGAATGAAGATAATTTTTGAAATTTTCTTAACTTTTCTGTCAGCCTGCAACTTGGTGAGTTTAGCCAGTGTGATCTTATTTTTATTGTTTTTGAATTATTTATTTACTTATTTTTACTTGTATTTTTTTTATTTTATTTTATTCTTTTTCGGTTCTTATCTTTTCTGCCTGAATTTTGTAAATTGTTCTTAATTATGAAATTTAAGGTTTGGTATATTAGGGTTTTATTGGTTATATGTAGAGATTCTAAGACCGGCCATGTTTTTTTTTGTTTTTTTTATTGTTCTCTGTCATTCCCTTGCTAACTGGACACATGGCTGGAGGTGATTCCCCCTCCATCACACTACTGTCTGTTACACCAGCGCCCAAGGTAACTTAATCTCTCCAGAACTCTCCAGAACTGTATAGAAAACAGAATGAAGATAATTTTTTGAAATTTTCTTAACTTTTTCTGTCGTAAGCCTGCAACTTGGTGAGTTTAGCCAGTGTGATCTTATTTTTGTATTTTTGAATTATTTATTTACTTAGCTTTTACTTGTATTTTTTATTTATTCTTTTTCGGTTCTTATCTTTTCTTGCTAATTTTTATTGTAAATTGTTCTTAATTATGAAATTTAGGTTTGGTATATTAGGGTTTTTGGTTATATGTAGGAATTCTAAGACCGGCCATGTTTTTTTTGTTTTTTATTGTTCTCTGTCATTCCCTTGCTAACTGGACACATGGCTTGGAGGTGATTCCCCCCTCCATCACACTACTGTCTGTTACTGCTTGCTTAAGGTAACTTAATCTCTCCAGAACTCTCCAGAGACTGTATAGAAGAAACAGAATGAAGATAATTTTGAAATTTTCTTAACTTTTTTCTGTCAGCAAGCCTGCAACTTGGTGAGTTTAGCCAGTGTGATCTTATTTTTATTATTTTTTGAATTATTTATTTACTTATTTTTACTTGTATTTTTTATTTTATTCTTTTTCGGTTCTTATCTTTTCTGCCTAGATGCATGGCAATTGTTCTTAATTATGAAATTTAGGTTTGGTATATTAGGGTTTTGGTTATATGTAGGAATTCTAAGACCGGCCATGTTTTTTTTTTTTTTTTTTTTATTGTTCTCTGTCATTCCCTTGCTTAACTGGACACATGGCTTGGAGGTGATTCCCCACTCCCATCACACTACTGTCTGTTACTGCTTGCTTAAGGTAACAATCTCTCCAGAACTCTCCAGAACTGTATAGAAGAAACAGAATGGGAAGTAATTTTGAAATTTTCTTAACTTTTTTCTGTCAGCAAGCCTGCAACTTGGTGAGTTTGTAGTGTGATCTTATTTTTTATTATTTTTTGAATTATTTATTTACTTATTTTTACTTGTATTTTTTATTTTTATTCTTTTTTCGGTTCTTATCTTTTCTGCCTAATTTTTGTGTAAATTGTTCTTAATTATGAAATTTAGGTTTGACTTATACTAAGTTAAAACTTCATTAACTTCAGTCACATATTTATTTTTTTTAATTGGAGTAGATAGTACCTTCTATCGCCAGGTCTCACACTCCACCCCCTTCTTTTGGACAGGAGTAGAGTTGATCGCCTTGTTTCTAGTTTAGGAAGGGGTTCCCGAGTAGATAGATTAAACTAATTGGAGTAGATAGATTAAACTATCGCCCGGTTCACACTCCACCCACATCTATTGAACAGGTGAAGAGGCTCATCCCTTGTTTACTGTTTAGGATGCGGTTTCCGGTTTTCTCTTTTCCAATCTTTTCACTCTTTTCCTTTATTATTTTATTTTTTTTTTCAATTGGAGTAGATAGACTAAACTATCGCCCGGTTCACACTCCACCCACATCTATTGAACAGGTAAAGAGGCTCATCCCTTGTTTCCTGTTTAGGATGCGGTTTCCGGTTTTCTCTTTTCCAATCTTTTCACTCTTTTCCTTTATTATTTTATTTTTTTTTTCAATTGGAGTAGATAGACTAAACTATCGCCCGGTTCACACTCCACCCACATCTATTGAACAGGTGAAGAGGCTCATCCCTTGTTTCCTGTTTAGGATGCGGTTTCCGGTTTTCTCTTTTCCAATCTTTTCACTCTTTTCCTTTATTATTTTATTTTTTTTTTCAATTGGAGTAGATAGACTAAACTATCGCCCGGTTCACACTCCACCCACATCTATTGAACAGGTGAAGAGGCTCATCCCTTGTTTCCTGTTTAGGATGCGGTTTCCGGTTTTCTCTTTTCCAATCTTTTCACTCTTTTCCTTTATTATTTTATTTTTTTTTTCAATTGGAGTAGATAGACTAAACTATCGCCCGGTTCACACTCCACCCACATCTATTGAACAGGTGAAGAGGCTCATCCCTTGTTTCCTGTTTAGGATGCGGTTTCCGGTTTTCTCTTTTCCAATCTTTTCACTCTTTTCCTTTATTATTTTATTTTTTTTTTCAATTGGAGTAGATAGACTAAACTATCGCCCGGTTCACACTCCACCCACATCTATTGAACAGGTGAAGAGGCTCATCCCTTGTTTCCTGTTTAGGATGCGGTTTTCGGCTTTCTCTTTTCCATTCTTTTTACCCTTACGTAGCCCCCTGCGCATCAGTGGCGTTACTGCCTTGCTCGGGGTGATATGATTAAAAAAAAAAAAAAAAATATTCTGTTTTTAATGAAACAGAATATACCGGCCTGAAAATACCGGCCTGATTATTTACGATACATTTTTATTTTTATTACGAAAATGTGTGCTATTCGGCAGGATTCGAACCTGCGATCCCTTATATAGGGGAAGCTACCATTTGATCTGGTAACGTCTTAGACCTCTCGACCACGAATAGCCTCCAGTCTAAACGAGGTTTTTATCAAGCCTATATAACACAATTTTCGATCCATCGTAAACAAACATATCTGTTCTGAACTGTATCGTAATGTCAACAAATGCAAACATGTAACGGAAATCAACGAATTTTAACGAAACTTGGTTATAAGCAACCGACAATTTGAAATGAATTGTTTGAACATTATTTTTTTTTATCGATACTCGTCTTTAAGTAGATATTCTGGTTTTAATGAAACAGTATTATATATTTATTTCTACCGGCCTGATTATTTACGATAAATTTTTATTACGAAAATTTAAAATTGTCGGTTGCTTATGACCAAGTTTCGTTAAAATTAGTTGATTTCCTTAATATATATATATATATATATATATATATATATATATATATATATATATGTCTCCCTATCTATATATGCGCCATTTCTTTATCTCTCATCAATCTCTCCGACAGTATATCTTTCTCACTTAGCTATCCCTCTCTCTCTTTCTCTCTCTTCATCTCTCTGTTTATATATATACACACAGAAAGAGAGAGAGAGAGAGAGAGAGAGAGAGGGAAAGAGGGAGAGTAAGTCTGCATATATATATATATATATTTATATATATATATATAGAGAGAGAGAAAGAATATGAAAATAGAAAGAGACAGGCTGAGATAATGAGATATATAGATGCTTGAAAGATTTGAATAGATATCGATAAACAAATATAAAATAACACTGATATAAAATGTACTTACAGGTAAATAAGAAAAGGATTGTGAAAATATAACACAAATAAAATTGATAGAGAAATAGATAGATAAAATAGACAGACACATAGACAAAACAATGAGGCAAAGATACATAGGCGAATATTTAGCTAGCTTTACTGATGTGAAAAGATTTAGATAGATAGATAGATAGATAGATAGATAGATAGATAGATAGATAGTGAAAATGATGAGATAGATAGATAGATAGATAGATAGATAGATAGATAGATAGATAGATAGATTGTATTGACTGAGATCGCTACAGCCAAAATGAGACAGGGAGAAAAGGATAACTAGAACGAGATAGATAGATAGATAGATAGATAGATAGATAGATAGATAGATAGATAGATGGATAGATAGATAGATAAAATAAACTGAAATAAATATAAACAAACTGACATAGAAAGAAAGAAAGAATGAAAGAAGCAGATAGATAGACAGATAGACAAACAAATATACAGACAGACAGACAGACAGACAGACAGATAGATAGATAGATAGATAGATAGATAGAATTGAATTGAATTAACTGATATATTCATGGTTTAATAGAGACATACAGTTAGAAAATATTTTTTCTTCCTTGACACTTTTATTAATAAGATATACTGACACACACACACACACACACACACACACTCACACTTACACACACACACACACACACACACACACACACACACACACATATATATATATATATAGAGAGAGAGAGAGAGAGAGAAAGAGAGAGAGAGTGAGAAAGAGGGAGAGGGAGAGAGTGTGAGAGAGAGCTAACAGTCAGAAAGATGCATTCGTGTGTTTTTCCTCAGACAGGGACATAAATAGATTTCCATTTGGACTTAACCTGACTTGCATTGCATATTCCATGACATTAATCTATATAAGTAAAGTGCATGACAAGCGTTACCAAGTAGGGATCTATCTAAATCCATTTCCTCGTCTTCGTTAGCCGCTAAAAAGGGGTCTTAGAACCGCAAACCTTGAAATTACAGGTTTGGCCATCGGTACCAAATAAGGTATGAGATTCACTGGATCGAAATAGAACCATATATTCATGGCCGGGAGTATGATTCGACTTCCCAGGCCACAAGCTCAAAAATCCAATTCGATAGGATGGAATAGATGAAATTTAGCTGCTGATCTTGCGTTTACGACGTCTAAGCTCCTTGACCAATGTTTGATGATGTGGAAGAATGGACATGCTTTCGCTTCCCTCAATGCAAAACGTGCAGACATTATGTCCGAATGCGAAACCTGAAAATATAGGAAATCTTTTCTATTCAGTGGACCTAAAAATGTACACATGAAATTAGATGAACAGAAACAATGGAGACGCTAGAAGAATCTATCTATCTATCTATCTATCTATCTATCTATCTATCTATCTATCTATCTATCTATCTATCTATCTATCTATCTATCTATCTACCTATCTATCTATTATTTTTTGTCTTTTCTTTATCTATCTGTCTGTCTATCTATCTGTCTATCGATCTATTACCTCTTTGTATTTTCTTCATCAATCTGACTGTCTGTCAATGTGTCTATCTATTACATTTTTGTCTTTTCTTCATCTATCTGTCTGTCTGTCTATCTATCTATTATTTTTTGTCTTTTCTTCATCTATCTGTCTGTCTGTCTGTCTGTCTATCTATCTATCTATTACATTTTTGTCTTTTCTTCATCTATCTGTCTGTCTGCCTGTCTGTCTATCTATCTATCTATTACATTTTTGTCTTTTCTTCATCTGTCTGTCTGTCTATCTATCTATCTATCTATCTATCTATTACTTTTTTGTCTTTTCGTCATCTATCTGTCTGTCTATCTATCTATTACTTTTTTGTTTTTTCGTCATCTATCTATCTATCTATCTATCTATCTATCTATCTATCTATCTATCTATCTATCTATCTATCTATGTATTATTTTTTGTCTTTTCTTTATATATCTGTTTGTCTATCGATCTATTACTTCTTTGTATTTTCTTCATCAATCTGACTGTCTATCTATGTATCTATCTATTACATTTTTGTCTTTTCTTCATTTATCTATCTATCTATCTATCTATCTATCTATCTATCTATCTATCTATCTATCTATTACTTTTTTGTCTTTTCTTCATCTATCTGTCTGACTGTCTATCTATCTATTACATTTTTGTCTTTTCTTCATCTATCTGTCTGTCTGTCTGTTAATCTATCTATCTATCTATCTATCTATCTATCTATCTATCTATCTATTACTTTTTTCTTTTCTTCATCTCACTGTCTGTCTGTCTGTCTATCTATCTATTACATTTTGTCTTTTCTTCATCTATCTGTCTGTCTGTCTGTCTGTCTGTTTGTCTGTCTATCTATTACATTTTGTCTTTTCTTGATCTATCTGTCTGTCTGTCTGTCTATCTATCTATCTATTTATCTATCTATCTATATATCTACCTATTTTTTGTTTTTTCGTCATCTATCTGTCTGTCTATCCATCTATCTATTACTTTTTTGTCTTTTCGTCATTTATCTATCTATCTATCTATCTATCTATCTATTACTTTTTTGTCTTTTCTTCATCTATCTGTCTGTCTGTCTGTCTGTCTGTCTATCTATCTATCTATTACTTTTTTGTCTTTTCGTCATCTATCTGTCTGTCTTTCTATCTATCTATTATTTTTTTGTCTTTTCGTCATCTATCTATCTATCTATCTATCTATCTATCTATCTATCTATCTATTATTTTTTGTCTTTTCTTTATCTATCTGTCTGTCTATCTATCTGTCTATCGATCTATTACCTCTTTGTATTTTCTTCATCAATCTGACTGTCTGTCAATGTGTCTATCTATTATATTTTTGTCTTTTCTTCATCTATCTGTCTGTCTGTCTATCTATCTATTACTTTTTTGTCTTTTCTTCATCTATCTGTCTGTCTGTCTGTCTATCTATCAATCTATTACATTTTTGTCTTTTCTTCATCTATCTGTCTGTCTGTCTGTCTGTCTGTCTATCTATCTATCTATCTATCTATCTATCTATCTATCTATTACAATTTTGTCTTTTCTTCATCTATCTGTCTGTCTGTCTGTCTGTCTGTCTGTCTGCCTATCTATCTATTACATTTCTGTCTTTTCTTCATCTATCTGTCTGTCTATCCATCTATTACTTTTTTGTTTTTCTTCATCTATCTATCTATCTATCTATCTATCTATCTATCTATCTATCTATCTATTATTTTTTTGTCTTTTCGTCATGTATCTGTCTGTCTATCTATCTATCTATTACTTTTTTGTATTTTCTTTATCTATCTATCTATCTATCTATCTATCTATCTATCTATCTATCTATCTATTCTTCATCTATGTGAGTTATAGAAACAAATATAACTGGAAAACTGAAGATGACCTCGGAAAGTGGTTGAAAGTACTTGGGTACCTTAAAAATGAATGAAAATCACATATGTCAACGTTACAGCTTATTTCAGGCATCTTTTGATTGTAATACAGGAAAGATTTTCCATGCTTATGAACGGATTTTATTACAAATAAGCAAACATATTGTTTGCAATTTATTTAATCTGACATGTTTAAAAGAAAATTTGCTGTCTAAATACAGAAATATATATATATATATATATATATATATATATATATATGACTTAATTTTAATTTATGTGATTAAACATTACTATGACATAGCTTAACCACTCGACCACGTTAAACTAATGGTCAAATTAAGCTCGAATACTTTTAAACACGCATTTTCACAATGTATTGAAATATTCATATCTGCTCTAGTTTCGTATCCTATTGTAAATAAGGATGTGTGTTGTGATGCAGTGGATATCTATTCGAAACAACAAATCAGGGTACTGAGTTCGAATTCCAGTTGAATTCCTGGCATTCACTTACACTCAAATACCCTTCGGAAAGGTATTAATCTGTCTCTTCCTTCCAGTTATGGGTTTATTAAAAGGACAGATTAGGTTCTATAGCTGTGGTTGGCAACCAGTCTACCTCAGAAAGCAATGGCAAGTTACTGCGGGATAATCTTCTGCTCAGTCAGTCATGTCTCATTCGAGACATGATCGGCGAAAGCGTTTATCACGTATGGCACTTAACAGACTGAATATAAATAAAGATAATGCATTTACAAAATTTTCCGAAATCCATTACGAAAATCCGCCATATTTTTAATTAATTTGTTTAAACATTACTTTTAATATATTTTGGTAGTTTACATTAGGATTCTAGGGGGACGCAGGTTCGAATTCTGCTGGAGGACGCATATTTTTTCTAACACGGTCGGTAGGTATAAATAAAAATGCTGTTTAATTATATAAAAAAAAAACCAGAGCATTTGAGCGAGAAGAAGAATCAGGCCAGAGATAGGGCAGGAACAGTGCGGTTTTGTCAAAGACACTGGAACAAGGAACGCCATATTTATGATTAGGATGCTCTCCGAAAGGGCAATACAAATGAAGAAAGATTCGTACCTATATTTTATTGATTATGCGAAGGCATTCGACAAGATACGACACAAAGAACTGATGGAGATGCTCGGCAGCCGCGACATTTTTGAGAAAGAAATAAGAGTAATCAAGAATCTCTACTGGCAGCAAACGGCCTGCATATGAACAGCTAACGATTTCAGTAGATTTACAAAGATAGAAAGAGGCGTAAGACAAGGATGTGTCTTTTCACCGGATCTGTTTAACCTGTACAGCGAAATATTTTGAGGAACCTAGATGACACGCCAGGATTTGTTATTGGAGGCCACAACTTGAACAACATAAGGTATGCAGATGATACAGTGTTGACTGCAGACACGAAAATGGAAAGTACAAGACCTCCTACAAAAGGTATCGGTGGAGAGTGACAAAAAAGGTCTGCAAATGAACTGTAAGAAAACTGAATGCATGGTCATCAGCAAAAAGTGCAACCCAAAATGCCAAATACAGGTGGGGGGATACCAGAATCAAACAAGTACAAAAATTTAAATACCTAGGAAGTGTTCTAACAGGAGATGGAAAGTGCGACACAGTGATCCAAAGGCGAATTGGCATGGCAAAGGACGCGTTCCAGAAGCAAAGTAAAGTACTAACACACAGGAAAATTTCACTGGAAACAAAGAAAAGAGTGTTGGATTGCTATGTGATGTCAGTTCTTCAATACGGCAGTGAATGCTGGACAATATCATCGAAAATGAGGACAAAACGCGAAGCAGCGGAAATGTGGTGTGACACGATAACTAGGCATATATTTATTTTATTATAATAGATTAAAATAGAAAATAGATTGGAATAGAAAATAGTTTAAAAACATATTAACAAAAGTGAAAAAGAAGAGGAAAAAATAAATAAATAAACGCTTTTTCTTTTATGAGGAAAATTGTGGAAGAGACAGGAGTATCCGATTACTGTTTTAAATCCTACCACTCTTCCGGTAAATATTTGACTCAGTGATAAAGTTCAGCAGGTAGGTTTTCGAATGACCCGGTCAAAGGCTGTCCTTTACTGTATCTTGACCACACATTAAGAATTTTCCGGCGGAAGCTTTAAGATAAAAAAAAAAGATAACTGAAATTTCAGACTTACAGTCGCCAATGTTTGTCACCGGTGGTCTAAAGCATTTCCGGATTTCCGGATTTTCATTTAAATAAATAGAAGTCAGTTAAGTGAGTCAGTCAGAAGTTAGAGAGGGAAGTTGAGTTCAGCCGGGTGCGAGCTTGAAGTAAGGATCTCCGTTCGTCTTGTTTCGTTCAGTTCGGGTTTGTTGATCTCCATTAATTAGAGTTAGAGCTGTGTGTCACATTCGCCTGCCCCAACCGAAAAGGCTAACTCTAAACGAATAAAGCATCCTTTCAACTCATCCAAGTTGTGGAAGTTCGTTCCTTATAGTCAATCTTGTACCCCCGGCTGTCCGGCCGACATTTTCAACAAACTTCCGGTAACATCACAGCGTGGAGAACGGCCGCCGGAGAAAATTGTTAAGACGGACCGTTGGGGTGTTACAGTGGTTCTACAGACGGATGCTGCGGATATCGTGGACTGAGCATGCAAGCAACGATGAGGTGTTGGAAAGAATGGCAACAAAAAGGAAATTAATACTGAGCATCAGGAAAAGACAACTGAAGTTCCTGGGACATGCAATAAGGAAGGAGAGCTTGGAGAACCTGATACTGACTGGCCAGATAGAAGGAAAAAGAGACAGAGGAAGGCAGCGGATAACATATTTGCAGGGCCTGATCAGGTGGATGACAGAAAGGGGGTTGCGAGGTGTAACAGGAGCAAACATACTAAGAGCCACAAGGGATAGGGAAACGTGGAGAAACATGATCGTCTACGTCCTAAAGGGACAGGGCACATAGAAGAAGAAGAAGAAGAAGAAGAAGAATATCCATTAAAAATACTGTTTAAACAAATAAATAAAAATATGTTGGAGTTGATCAATTTCGTCACGGATTTCGTGAAATTTCGTAAATAAATTACAGATACACACACGTATTAATAAATATACATAAAGTCCTACGTAGATGGCACGACTCGAAGTTTCATGCGTTATGCAGTCATCAGGTGCATATTACAACCTGACAGTTTAATAGATTTTAATGTAAATTCACTCGATGTTCATGAGAGTTAAATCTTATAGTTAGGTTACTGCTTTTTAATAACAAGAGTAAATTTTAAATAGACAAAGTTTACATAGAGATAAAATAAATTAGATTAAAATGTTAAAAGTAAAATTATAGAATTTAAATTTTAAAATTAAAAAATATTAAAATGTAGGAAAATTAAATCAAAGAGGCGTAATTCATAATTATTAATAGTAATATTTACAGGGGAAATAAATAAATAAAGAAAGAATGAAAGGAATCTGTTTCAATCGGAGTCTAAGAATTTAAGTAAGTATTTATCTATGGCAGCATGTGGTCCTTAAACAGTTTCTTTTGTTAAGTAAATTCGGATTATTAATATTATTTAAGATGACAAGTTTTTCTAAAAGGCATAAGTTATATATAACTTTTTTTCCATTGTAAATTTGGATTTTGCGACGATTTTTCCGCTAGTAATTATTATTATATGTATGGATAAAGCAGTGCATTTGTTATATTTACTGTTGTTTAAAGGAAACTTGTGGTTGTTAAATCTGTGTTGCCACATGTTAGTGATCGATTCAAAGTAAAATTTAACATTATCATCATCCAAATAAATGCGAAATCTATAAATAACACATTCGGATATACATTGTCCATTCAATCGGCAGGTTTTATTTTTACAGCTGCTGCTATTATTTTTGAAGGGTCATAATTATTAGTAATAGCGTAACTGATATTATTCAGGTGGGCCAAGTATTTATTTGATATTATATTATTATGTTGTGAAATATATTCATCTATGTTCTTAATGCAACTATAACTGACTTTAACATAGTTCTTATTGAAAAAATTTTCAGTGTGGAGGAATGGTGGAAATATGTGTGAATTAAGTTTGTGAAATATTTACTAATGTTTGTTTGAAAATTACGGCTGAAGACTGGTTCAACTAAATAATGTTACAGTTACGTGTTTTCTGCTTATTCCTGCCTGCCTTATTTTTAACGTAGTATTCTAAACAAGTGTTGAGTATATTTTTTCTAAGTATTAATGTGTATAATTTTAGAATTGTCAAAAACTTTCTTATTACTACAGTTGGTACTTAAATGAAATTGGATAGATTTGTGGAAGTTGTTGATGGTTCACTAGAAACAAAGAAGAGAGTACTAGATTGCAATGTGATGTCAGTTCTTCAATATGGTAGTGAATGTTGGACAATACCATCAAAGATGAAGGAAAAAACTTGAAGCAGCTGAAATGTGGTTCTACAGACGGATGCTGCGGATATCATGGACCGAGCAATGATGAGGTGTTGGAAAGAATGGAAACGAAAAGGAAATTAATATTGGGCATCAGGAAGAAACAACTAAAGTTCCTGGGACATGCAATGAGGAAGGAGGGCTTGGAGAACTTGATACTAACAGGCCAGATAGAGGGAAAAAGAGACAGAGGAAAGCAGGGAATAACACATTTGAATGGTCTGAGCAGGTGAATGACAGAACGGGGCCTGAGAGACGTTACAGGAGAAAGCGTGCTAAGAGCCACCAGGGATAGGGAGACGTGGAAGGCTATGATCGCCTGCGTCCTGAAAGAAAAAAGTTGATGATTCTATGTGGGTGATTTGATTTCTTATTGATTTATTCATAGTTATACGAGTCCTTAGTGTACGGTTTGTACAGAGTATTGCTCAGGTCGAAGGTAACATCTAAGAAATTTACGACTACATCGTAATTCAAATTTTAAAATAATTGTAACAGACCACGAACACACGTGTTTGCAAAATCACCAATATATAGCGATCACAGTTACAATAAGTTTATTTTTGTAATTCGCCACTGAAAATAATCTTGGAGGAGATCGAAAGTACTTGGGCAAGAAAAATCTATGGTGAGTTCCTTGATGAATTTTAACTTAACATCAAGAAACTGGTTAAAAAACTAGAAAGGATTATTATAAGAATAAATGAATATAATATGTTTATATTATTCAATGACACATGTTTCAATGAAGATATGCTATATGTATACATTACCGGTCGTAATTATAAGGCCACCCCAGTTTAAAAAAATGATGTATTTCATACGATTTTTAGTATTTATTGCCAAGTGAATAATTCTAAATGAAAATGGAGTAGTTCTTTTGTTATATATATATATATATATATATATATATATATATATATATATAATAAATTATACTTTAGGACATGTGCAAACTACAAGCTTGTTTTTCACATTGTCTAAACAAAATGTAGAATTTTGTAGTATCTTTTAGTTTGTACATGTTCTAAACTATAATTTATAATAAATATTCATTGGTCTATTTTATACTGAGTATGGTTTTAAATTAATGTTTTGAACGTTAAAATTATTTTCTTCGTTCCTTATTAATTTGCATATATATATATATATATATATATATATATATATATAAATATGTGTGTGTGTGTGTGTGTGTGTGTGTGTGTGTGTGTGTTTATATATAAGACTAGCAGTATAGCCCGGAATTTCTCGGGTGTAATGAAAGCTTTAAAACTAATTCATGGTCCTGGAGCTCAGACTCTTTGGACGTTGGTACGAAAAACTAAAAAGCAATAGTTGTTTCCAGTTAAAGCGAAACCGTAGACTGAAAAAGAAATGAAGTCAAAGTTTGATTTCCTGGTATCGATATTAAATAACTTTTTTTCGCCGTAAATTGAATTTTGAAGGCTAAATAAGTCCTCTGAGTAACTGGTATCATGGCTGAGACTAAGAACTACAATTATACCTACTTAGAGCCAAACCTGAAGCAAAAACTAAAATAAAAGGGCTGAAAAAAAAATACGAACATACAGGCAGATAAGCTGACACACACACAAACATTTTGCCTTTATATAAATATATTATCGATTTTCTGCACTATTGTAAGAACTGCAACCTTGAAACTTCTGAATATCATTTCTTATGTCTTTGTCTATGAGTGTATCAAATTTGATTAAAATCGGACCACTGCTTCGATAACCCGATTTTTTCGATTATCGATTTTCGATATTTATCGGGGGTACCTCAACACAAAATCTAGCTAAGAACACTCGCAGACGCTTATAGTACAACTGTGTAAATTTTCAAAAAAATCGGTTTAGCCGTTTCGGAGTCTATAGGTAATGAACACACAAACACACAGACACACACACAGACAAAGTTCCATTTATAAATAAGTTTAGATGTGCTTGTTTATCTATCTTTCCATGTATCTATTTAGATAGCGTCTCACTCTTTCTCTTTCTCTCCCCGTATGTATGTATTTGTCTATCTATCTATCTATCTATCTATCTATCTATCTATCTATCTACTAGCAGTATAGCCCGGCGTTGCCCGGGTGTAATGAAAGCTTTAAAACTAATCCATGGTGCTGGAGTTCAGACTCAGCCTAAAGAATATTTGTGTGAAGTTTGGTAAGAATCGGATAAAAATTGTGTATTTTTATAAAGGACATACAGACAGATAAACAGATACACACACAAACAGACGCTTATAGTACAACTGTGTAAAGTTTCAAAAAATCGGTTCAGCCGTTTCGGAGTCTATAGGTAACGGATACACAGACACATACACACACAGACAAAGTTCCATTTATAAATAAGTTTAGATCTATCTATCTATCTATCTATCTATCTATCTATCTATCTATCTATCTATCTATGTTCATAGATAAGGTTACTTTCTCTCTTTTTCATCTGAGCTGATTAAACTGATTTGACCTTTAAAGAACAATGCCTCTCTTTCTTTCGACACACACACACACACACACACACACACACACACACACACACACACACATACACATATACGCGTTACTCTTCATCAGCAATGAATTGAGTTCTTCCCGAGACACGGCTTATTTATAACACGCTAAAATTTGCCATTTTGTATTTCATGCGCCTATGGCTTAGAGGGGTAGCGACTTCGACTGACACCAAATCCAGCGAGTTTCGATCTCGGCCAGAAACCAATGGATGTTTAGCCACACTGATGAGCTGTGACACAGCGAAACAGACTTGTATGCGGATGACTAAAATAGATATGAATTATTTATCTTAATTTATTTTCAACTATAGCTGTGTTTTCCGTTCACAAAGTCATTAGTCATTTCCTATCTCACTAACTTGTCTCCTCACTCTCATGCTCCTTTCTCCATCCACTCCACTCTCATCAGTATTCTCATCCTTCTCTTACCCACTTCTTGGCACCCCGTATAAACTGTCACTCTTTCTCATAACTTCCCTCCTATGTAACCCCCTGCAAACCAGTGGCAGTAAACTGCCTTGCTTGGGGCGATATGATTATAAAAAAATATGAAAAACTTAATTCTCTGATTCATTATTCGGAACATCAGTCGCGACTGTTTGTAAAGGCATGCTGATATCAGGTTAAAAAAACGAAGGAATGCGTTTACACGTATACTTAATACAACGAAACAAAACCAGTCCTTGTGGTCTGTTCATGGGCTACGACGAGGGAGTGTAAAGCATTGTGTGTTTTGGGTTGAACATTCTACAGGCTTAGCAGAAGCTAATTAAAGGCAATTCAATTGGCCCCAGGTGTGAACCCTAAGAGGAAACAGTTGGCACATTTTCTAAACCAGGCATAATGATGTAAGAGCACATTTGGCGCGCTTTTAAACTCACGGCGGGAAATCTCGAGTTGGCTAATGACAATATAGCGTTGAGCGAGATTTAATGTATCTGTGCAATAACTACAGGACACATACACAAATTTATGCTCTAATATATTATACATATATTGTACATATGTATGTATGCGGTGGTAAATGTACATGCACATGTGTGTATAAGCGACTGTTTGATATGGAAGCGTGTATGAATATCAGCGCAGGAAAAATACATATATTTATCGATATATCTACCTCATTCGTATCATATCTATCTATCTATCTATCTATCTATCTATCTATCTATCTATCTAAGTCTCTTCATTATCTATCTATCTATCTATCTATCTATCTATCTATCTATCTATCCCACATTCTCGCTATCTATCTATCTATCTATCTATCTATCTATCTATCTATCTATCTATCACACATTCTCGCTATCTATCTATCTATCTATCTATCTATCTATCTATCTATCTATCTATTTATCTAAGTCTCTTCATTATCTATCTATCTATCTATCTATCTATCTATCTATCACACATTCTCGCTATCTATCTATCTATCTATCTATCTATCTATCTATCTATCTATCTATCTAAGTCTCTTCATTATCTATCTATCTATCTATCTATCTATCTATCTATCTATCTATCTATCTATCTATCTATCTATCTAGTCTCTTCATTCTCTATCTATCTATCTATCTATCTATCTATCTATCTATCTATCTATCTATCTATCTATCCCAGCCTGCTAATCACACATGTCATGCGTTAAACAAGGGGTGGCCTTATTTCGCCTTTCCCTTTACACCAAAAATCAGCAGTCAGAAAATGTCAACTGCTGAAGCCTTATAACCAGCGTCACTTTCGCCGATAAAACCCGAGCTTTCTTGGCCCAAAGTGCAGGACCAAAATGTAGTATCTATAATATATATATACACCACTTAAATACTCTCCAGCCACCTCCGGCCAGCCATACGCTTCGTTTGCGATCCCGCGCCCCGTGCTTGATTCATGGAGTGATTACGTTTTAGTTAACAGCCGGCCCCACTTTAGGTTTGATGCTGCTTCGAAGGTGGGACGGTCTACTCCGCCTGAGATCTCGTTACACGAGGTCAATCCAGCAAAGAAGACGACGACTGTTCAAGTGAAATTACCCTGGCTTCACCCTTGCTAACTCGCAGTGATCCCGTTTAACTGCGATCGATCCTGCAAAAGAAGCAAAACACGCGCTAGCTCTCGCTCCTACCTGTGAGTGAACACGTGCTAGGCCACAGCCGAACCCGTTCACTTTGGGTTACAACCAGGGTCCATTTCCAGCCTGCGACTTTTCTGCCGACTACTGAAGACGTTCTAGCCTGCGTCGTTCATGCCAGACGCTGACAACTTTTCAGCCTATGTACTTCCTGCCATACGCTGACGACGTTTCCGCCGACCGACGACGACGTTCCAGCCTTCGACTTTCCTGTCGACTACTGACAACGTTCCTGCCAGACGCTGACGACGTTCCTACCGAAGACGACATTCCAGTCTGAGCTGATCCTGCTAATCGCTGCCGACGTTCAAGCTAAAGGCCTTTTCTGGTTTCCAACTGTTTGCTTGTTACTTTTATTCTAATAAAAATCGACGTTCATAAACTCTACATCTTCGCCTCTGTCTTCTCATTGTCTTTGCTGTTTTCGCACCTCCAAAAGTTTGCGGAGTCGATACCCTAACTAGAGTATTAAGAATAAAAGCAAATCAAATATGGATCGGAATCCGACAGAATGATAAAATAAAGAATACGCAGGGAACATTTATTAAACTAAAATGTTTGACTTTTATTAAAGGTTTTTTAAAGATTAAGAAGAAATAGACATAAAGAAAGAATTTTGTTTTTTTAATTTTGTGTGGATCGATTCTCATTGGTAAGTTATGAATCATAACACTATATACAGATAATAAGGTCTGCACGTTTGCAAAAATTCGGATGGTAATAAAAATGAAACTTGTTAGATTGATAAATGTTTTATATTCACACTATTTACATTTTTCGGACTATTGTCCTCATCTTGGTTGCCATTTGTACGCTCCAGCATTCTTCAGGTGCTAGGAATTTGGAACCGAAGCCTTTATTACGATCACTGGGGTATATAATTCCCATACTTTGTGCGAAGCCTCTTTTGGTAGTCACAAATTATCTCCCTCTAACCCGACTCTCTATGTTACTTGTTCACCACTTCTGTAGCCTGGTATTAAACTCACAACTCTCACTGGTATTGAACTCTTACTCTAACATCTCATACTGGAACTAACCAACGTCTATATCTACTGAGCCATGTGTCCTTAAGGACAAGAACAACTGAATTTTTAGGGATTATAAGCCTAATGCTTAGCAAACATATTTTACCAGAGTTCATATTGCAATTTTTGATGTTAAGGGTTTTCACTAGTATTTTTTTATGTTCATGGTTGTCTCTAGCATTGTTTTTTAATCTGAGGTCATATTGCAATTTTATGATGTTAATGGTTTTCTCTAGTATTTTTTACCAGAGCCCATATTGCATTTTTTTTACACTAAAGATTTTCTCTGGCACTCTGTATTACTAATTCCCATATTGTATTCATCTCTATGCTTGGTCGGCTTAGGAGATTTTTGTAGCCTAACATATGTGCTGAACCCCTAAGTTTATGTAGTTTCCAGTGGCGTTCTCTATCTATTATTTCAGCTTCATCCCATAGGAGGCTGTGATTATCTTTCTTCCCCCATAAGTGGTCAGCTACACCTGATTTTTCTATTTCCTCTCGTGTTACGGCCTTGCAAAGTTCTTGTTGCCTCAACTTAAAGGAGTGGCCTGTTTCTCTTTTATATTTCTTTCCACAGCTGCATGAAATGGTGTACACAGTCTTTATTCATCTCCTCTTCTGTTGGGAGTCTTACTCGGGAGAGGTACCTCAGAAGTGTAGAACCACTTCTGAAGATCATCCTGATGATATATAGACCACAGGGTAGATATAGCGAGAATGTTTTCTGAGAGTTGTTATCCTCACGCATCCTTCCTTCTATGTTCGTTACAGTTGTTGTCATGTACCCTGGATAATTGTTACATTGTAGGGTACTGACCATTTCCAGTTCGTATGTCTCTGGTTCGCTGCTTATGACTTTTGCTCGATGGTACAGACAGCGGACGACCCCTTTCTTTACATTGTACGGGTAGTATTACGTAAAGTATAGTGTAAATACTACCTCGTCTACGGTTATATCGTGTTGAATACACAGGTTCCCGTCTGATTACCGAAGTTAAGCAACATCGAGCCTGGTCAGTACTTAAATGGGTGACCATTTGAGAATACCAGGTGCTGTAAACGTAAGGATCAAGAATGGTCCACCGGTCCTCCAGGTTTGGGGGCTGGATGCAGAGCTAACAACCCTGTCCCGTAAAAAACAGTTTGTTACAGAAACAGCAACAAAAAGAAAGTTACTGCCCTATAAATAAAATATTTCCGGTTGCTTAAATCAATCAAGGGGACAAAACTACACTGAAATTGGGCGATTTTTGAGAATTTGACCTGTACGTAGATTTCTTTAAAAAACATAATATATAATTAAGTCATCCGCAAAGACAGTTTCACCTTTCGTCAAGCTGTTATATATATATATATATATATATATATATATATATATATGTGTGTGTGTGTGTGTGTGTGTGTATTTCAAAAAGCTCAGAACTAAACAAAATTTTCAACAGAAACACAATCAAGCTAAGTTATAGTTATACTAGTAATTTAGATAGTTTCATAAAAAAACAAAACAGCAGAAACTTAGATAGCATTGTACAAAACAAGATCACTAATAAAGAATGAAACTGCAGGGAGAAAAATAAATGCCTACTTCAAGGACTTTGTAACACAAAAGTTATTTACAAGGCAAAAGTACATGACTTAAATGGTCAAAATAAAATTTATTTTGGATCAACCAAAGACACCTTTAAGACCAAATCTACATTCAAAATAGAAAAATTAAAAACTGTACAAAATTGGCTAGCCACGTGTGAAAATTGAAATCAAAATATGGAAAAGACCCAGACATAACGTGGAGCCTTACAACGGTGGTAAAATATGTAGACTGTGCCAGGAAAAAAAGTTAGCGATTATGCTATTCCCAAACAAAAATTAACTCTTGAACAGAAATTATGACTAAATGTAACCATACTAAAAAAATACCTATTATGTTCATGCAACCATGGATGAAAACGTTATAATTTCTTATAATTTTAAAAATCGCGCTTTCAAAAATTTCCCGTCACGTGAGGGTTCAAAAAACCAACCGTTACGTGAGCATTCTTAAAAAAAACCCCCAAAAACGGTAAACGGTAAAATCTGTTATTGTAAATCGCCTGAAGACACCACATGTTAGAAATCTAGGTCGCGTAATAACTCGTTTACAAATGAAATATATATATATATATATATATATATATATATATATATGAATTTAGACCAAAAACCCACTACCACCATTCCTTCTCGGCCTGCAGCCACGTGTGACGCAAAAAATGAACCTGTTTAATTTTCTCTGTGTAATTCCACTCTGTTAATAATTTAAATGTTCTATGTTCACTGAATAGTAAATGTTCATCCTTTGATAATGGTTTATGTAAGCCGAAAGCTCAGACCTGATAAAAAAATCAACAATTATTGCGATTTCTTGTCGTCTTTCCATGACAACACTATCAAGATAATCAGATCATACGAACGGATCTTACACAAAATAAATAGACAGAACTTGTCTATATTATTCAATGAAACCTGTATTAATATATATATATATATATATACATATATATATATAAATTCCAAAATTTACATTCCGTTGAATAGTTATTTTAGCGAGATAATTCTCGCTTCATCAGCAACGATCAAAAGATTCGCTGAAGTAGCTATTCAACGGAATGTACATGTCGCAATTTATTGATATAACATACATATTTGACTCTGTAAATAGATACTACTATTTGCATCGTGCCCTCCACCTGGATCATTTTTAATATTTCTTTAATATTTATTTAATATTAATATTTATTTAATATTTCTTTTAATATTTCTTTAATATTTGACTGTGTAAATAGATAATACTATTTGCATCGTGACCTCCACCTGGATCATTTTTAATATTTCTTTAATATTTCTTTAATATTAATATTTATTTAATATTTATTTTAATATTTCATTAATATTTGACTGTGTAAATTGATAATACTATTTGCATCGTGCCCTCCACCTGGATCATTTTTAATATTTCTTTAATATTTATTTAATATTAATATTTATTTAATATTTCTTTTAATATTTCTTTAATATTTGACTGTGTAAATTGATAATACTATTTGCATCGTGCCCTCCACCTGGATCATTTTTAATATTTCTTTAATATTTATTTAATATTAATATTTATTTAATATTTCTTTTAATATTTCTTTAATATTTGACTGTGTAAATTGATAATACTATTTGCATCGTGCCCTCCACCTGGATCATTTTTAATATTTCTTTAATATTTATTTAATATTAATATTTATTTAATATTTCTTTTAATATTTCTTTAATATTTGACTGTGTAAATTAATAATACAATTTGCATCGTGCCCTCCAGCTGGATCATTTTTAATATTTCTTTAATATTTATTTAATATTAATATTTATTTAATATTTATTTTAATATTTCTTTAATATTTGACTGTGTAAATAGATAATACTATTTGTATCGTGCCCTCCACCTGGATCATTTTTAATATTTCTTTAATATTTATTTAATATTAATATTTATTTAATATTTCTTTTAATATTTCTTTAATATTTGACTGTGTAAATAGATAATACTACTTGCATCGTGCCCTCCACCTGGATCATTTTTAATATTTCTTTAATATTTCTTTAATATTAATATTTATTTAATATTTATTTTAATATTTCTTTAATATTTGACTCTGTAAATAGATAATACTATTTGCATCGTGCCCTCCACCTGGATCATTTTTAATATTGATAAAATTAATATTAATAGGATTTGGCTTTTTTGTGATTTCCCCTATATACACTTCTTTTTCTCAATTTAATATATATATATATATATATATATATATATATATGTGTGTGTGTGTGTGTGTGTAAATTTGTGTTGCTAAAAATTCCTGTACATTTTTTTCTGCTTCAAATATAAAGGTTGACAAATTGCTGACGTTTATTACAACGTGAAAATCATCTAAAATGGAATTTTTTTATATGCTGTAATGTTATGGTTATGCATGTGTTAAAGCATGTAAAAACAATCCAGTTTTGCGGTTTTTGTTACCATAACTCACACCCCTGAAGATGATCTCGGAAAGAGGTTGAAAGTACTTGAGTACCTTGAGAAATGAATGATAATAACCTCTGTCAACGTTACAGCTCATTTCTGACTTGTTTCAATTGTAATACGCGAAAGATTATCCGTGGGTATGAACGGATTTTATTAAAAATAAGCAGATGTTTGTAATTTATTTAATCTGACATAAGCGATTGGTTATCCCAATGACTTTCCATACTTAATACTTCTCGCCCCCACTCTCGTGTGGTCATGTGAGACGCCACAAGCTGTAGTGCGATTTTCGCTTCCAGCATGCACGCACATGTTCGCCAATCCTCCACACAAACAAAATAGACGACTACGACTATCGTTCGTCCGCGAACCGCCCGTTACAACCAACACTATTTTTATCTTTGATAATGGCTGATATAAGCCGAAAGCTCAGAAAGGATTAAATAAAAACATGTATCAATATTGTGATTTTCTTTCCTCTTTCAACGATAATGCTATTAAGCTTATCAGACGATATGAAAAAAAATTACATAAAATAAATCGACAAAACTTGTCTATATTATTTAATAAAACATGCATCAATATATATATTCGAAGATATGTCTCATTTATTTACACATAAACTGGATTACGTTTATTTATCTCTTGTGTTATATCAATATTGTGGTATCAGATTTGTTATGAAATTTATGAAACGTGTTACATAATGTTCGTTATTTACAAAATCTTATAATTGATGATCATATTTTCTGCTATCATTTGTTTTCCTGTATTCGAAAAATTATATGAATGCGATATTCTTCAGAATTGTAGATTTTTGTCCTTTTGCTCGGCCGACACATGGCAGGCCGTCTGACGACGCTATGCACGAGTAGCGATGCGATGACTACCAAACTAAAAGATGCTAACTGCAATAACGCCACAAGCAAGTGACTAAACCACAACGACTTTACTTTCCGGCATTTTAGATTGCAACATTCTTCGCATTAGTTCGACGAAACTTCCATGTTTATACCCGCTTCAATTTACGCATGATAGGTCTACCAGAAGAAAGCAGACGAGTTTCACAAATGGCGGGAAAGCAGCGACAGGAGGAAGGAGAAGAAAAAAAAAAAGAGGAGAAGAAAGAGGAGGGCAAAGAGGAGGAGAAAAGAGGAATTGTGGAGATAAGTGTTTCTCGTTTGTGACAAATCACCTGATGAACAATGCACGTCTTTTACGACAAAGAACAAAATAATGTGTTTATGCCTCTAGAATAAACACACACACACACACACACACACACACACACACACACACACACACACGCAGGCATACGCACACACGTATGTATATTGATATATAATTGTGCTTCTAAATATGAATGTAAATTCTATATAAATGCATTTACTCCTGAAAGTATAGCGTGTATGCATACTAGAATTCAGTGAGATCATTGAACACAACAGCTATATATATATATATATATATATAATTTACATATTATACTACAGGTAGTACGAAAATGCAGTTGAAGCTTAAAGACAGTACAGAAGAGAATTTATTTCAGATCCACCTACGCATCTTACTCTCTCACGAATTAGATAACCTTTTGAAGCTGAGGTGAAGCCCCAGACATAACGTGGAGCAATTGTAAAAACAGCGAAGCCTTACAACGGTGGCAAAATATGTAGACTGTACCTAGAAGAAAAGTTAGAGATTATGCTATTCTCAAACAAAAACGAACCGTTGAATGAAAGAACGGAAATTATAGCTAAGTGTAACTGTACTAAGCGATAACTTTTAGGGTCATGCAATCATAGATGAAAACGATATAATCCCTTTTAAAAATTCAAAAATTCCCTGCCACGTGAGCATTTAAAAAAATACCCTTACATGAGCGTTCTTAAAAAGACAAACGGTAAAATCAGTTATTAAAAATCGCCTGAAAACACCACTCATGTTAGAAACGTAGGTCGCGTAATAAATTGTTTACAAATGGAATATATATATATATATATATATATATATATATATATATATAATATGAATTTAGAAATGAGATCAAATGGCAGACCTGTTTCATCGGCGATCCCTTAAAAAAAATGGGAAATTCGAAAATTTGTTTGAATATATTTGTTGGTAAGAAAAGCAAAATTGTAGCTAAATGAAAAAGAAAATTAGAGAAGGAGGAAATAAAAAAGAAAAAGGAACAAGAAAGAGAGAAAATTGAAAAGGGGAAAGAGAAAACACTTTCCGGTTTGTTTCTTTATTTTATAATTCGTTGACAGCAGCACCCGGTTCACACTCCACCCACGTCTATTGAACAGGTTTAGAGGCTCATCCCTTGTTCCCTGTTTAGGATATGGTTTCCGGCTTTTCTCTTTTCCAATCTTCTCACTTTGGTTTCTTTTTTTCCAATTGGAGTAGATAGATCTATCTATCACCCGGTTCACACTCCACCCATGTCTATTGAACAGGTAAGAGGCTCATCCCTTGTTCCCTGTTTAGGATGTGGTTTCCGGCTTTCTCTTTTCCAATCTTCTCACTATTACGTAGCCCCCTGCACATCAGTGGCGTTACCGCCTTGCTCGGGGTGATATGATTAAACAAAAAGAAAAGAAAAAAATCTCCTATTTTTTCACGTCTACCCTGTCATCCAAAATAACGTTCTTTCATTCCCACTTTTCCCATTTCTCCCTTTCTTTTTCCTTCTTCTTTTGATTTTCTCCCCTTCTTTCCTTTTTCATTTAGCTACGTTCTTTCTTTCCCTTGCAAACATACACATTCAAAAAAATTTTCATATTTTCCATTTTATTAATGGATTGCCGATGAAGCGGGTCTGCCCGCAGAAATGATCATTCGAGATCATTTCTGAATTTTTTTTATACGTAAAAATATACATATTACCCCTGTAATTAAAAAAAAAAATTTTTTTACATCAAGCTCCACGGCTGTATCACTTTTAATATTTAAATATTCAACAATTAATATTGATAGGATCGTATTTGGGATTTTACCAACAAGCCTCTTCCTTTTGGATATCTATCTATCTATCTATCTATCTATCTATCTATCTATCTATCTATCTATCTATCTATCTATCTATGTGTGTGTATACGTGTCTGTCTCTGTGTGTGTATGCAAAATGTCCTCTAAATTTTTTGTATGAGAGCACAAAGGTTTAATTAGAACGTAACTACTAGACTGTAAAAATCTACTGCTAAGAAGGTTGGGTCACTATGTCGATCCAGAATGTTTTTTCCACCTGAATCCATCCTGCATATATACAAGTCAACCATCCGTCCGTGCATGGAGTACTGCTGCCATTTATGGTCAGGCGCCCCTGCCGTTCTCCTCAATGTTCTTGACAGGCTCCAAAGGAGAGTGTGTGATGTTATAGGTACTGATCTGGCGGCTCGACTGCAGCCACTTCCCCACCGTCGAAATGTAGCCTACATTTGTCTGTTCTATAAATACTTTCATGGCTTCTGCTCGGACGAACTTAAGTCACTGGTGCCTCCTCAACAGGTGTTTACTCGTGCAACCAGACTGGCAACTGGGTCCCACCCATTCACAATCAGGTTAGCCAAATGCAGACGACAATTCTACTCCTGCAGCTTCTTCTCTCGCACTTGCCGCCTGTGGAACTCACTCCCGTATTCTTGCTTTCCTGACGGCTACAACCTCCAGAAATTTAAATGCAAAGTCAATACTCATTTACTAACCACTGGATTCTAGCTCTCTCCCCACCCCCGTATAACCTTCCCTTTCTCTCCACCTATGTATCTGTCTTCGCACCTTCTTTGTCAGCTTTCTATTGTTCCTTTCTAACTAGTTTGTACTCCTCACTCTTTTCTAATTAATCTTTTTACAGTTATGTAGCCCTCTGCACATCAGTGGCATTTCCGCCTTGCTCGGGGTGAAATGATTAAAAAAGAAAAAGAGATGATTTGGTGATTGAAATGAAGAGAAACGGTCATAATATTAGAAATAATTATAAAGAAATGGTGCGTAGTTTGCTACAAAGATCCCAAACAGCCCTTGTCAGGTTTGAATTAAGAACTTACTTTATATTTTCCCCATGAATGTATTCATACTACAAGACTAAGTTAATAAGGGTATGAACTTGCTTGCCTCACCTGACACACACACACACACACACACACACACACACACACACACACACACACACACATATATATATATGTACAAATGAAGAAGAACGAAGAATAAAATTGCAATGTTCAAAACATTCATTTCAAACATGGCTCAGTATAAAAATAGAGCAATAAACATTTATTATTTATTACGTGAGAACATGTGAAAAACTATTACATTTTGTTTCGATATTAAAAGAACAATGTCTCATCATGTAGTTAACAGTTACTACCATTGTTAACTACATGAGGAGACATTTTTCTTTCAATGTCGAAATAAAATGTGCAATTTTGTTATAGTTTTTCACATGTTCTCACGTAATAATTAATAACATACACACATATATAATTTGAAACATGCATATATATATATATATATATATATATATATAGGCTTTAAATATTTCGTAATAGAGTATTTTATTATCTTATATATATATATATATATATATATATATATATAGAGAGAGAGAGAGAGAGAGAGAGAGAGAACCTGATACTAACAGGCCAGATAGAGGGAAAAAGAGACAGAGGAAAGTAGTGGTTAACATGTTTGAAGCACCTGAGCAGGTCGATGACAGAACGGGCGTTGCAAGATGTTACAGGAGAAAGCGTGCTAAGAGCCACCAGACATAGGGAGACGTGGAAGGCCATGATCGCCTACGCCCTAAAAGTACTAGGCACATAGAAAAAGAAGAAGAAGTAGAAGTAGATATATAACTTCTCATAAGAGAGTTCATCCTTGATTTCCATTATGTAATTCATTTAATATTCGCTTTTGTAATATACTAGATATTACAACTCTTTGTAAAAACAACAATACTCCGTTACATAGCGAGAAAGCGTTCAAGTATGGATTTCATTCTTTCTTACTTTCTTTTAGTTGTTTTGTTTATTTCCGCAATAAACATGTCTTATTCTGCTTTTTCTTTTATATTTTATAGGTTTACTGATAAATCGCGTACTACATTGCATAGTATATTTTTAATTTTAATTTCACTTTTTAATGCTGGAATAATGGTGTCCTGAAACAGTTCAGTATTTGTTGGTATCATTTGTGTTCCGTATGAATTATCGCATCAAATGTTTTTTAAACCGTTTAACTTTGCAAAAATATTTCTCAGGGCTTGCTAATGGGTAGTTATGGGTTTCTAAACACTTGTTTAACCCCGTGGAAAAATCAGCACAAACACTTATTTTATTATTTTCTTTCTTTACGTAAACTGCTGGTATTGCCCATTTCTTATGAATAATCTTTTCAATTAAACCTGTGCTTTCAAGTCTATCTAATTCTTCATGTACTTGATTCAATGTTTGGAATGGTGCACACCGTTTTGGTTTAAATACTGGCATAGAATGTTTTTTCACATAAAATTTAGCTTTGAAATTGGAAAATCGAAGCAGCTCACTCGACAGAATATTCAGAAAACATCGTTTCAATTCTTCCATTAAAATGTTTGCTCTGATTTTTAATATTAGTCACTTGTTCACTAACGCTTTTGAAATAAACATTTATAGGAAAATACCAAACTTCAAATAATTCTTTCCAGTCAGTTTCAGATAAGTTTGTAGTATTTTTTAATGCATAAGCCTTTACATACTTATTACGGAATGAGACATTACGAGTCATATCGCTAAAACAGCATCTCTGATAACATAGCTAAGGCTACTTCCTCCAACCCATTCGCTCACATATTTGTGTTCGGAGATCTTATTGCCCATCATGCCGAGTGGCTGAAAGACTCTGTTACTTATTCAGCTGGCATTCACGCCTTGAACTTTACTATTTTACAATCCCTTACGCAAGTGTTAGATTTCTCCACCCGCTTTCCCAGCATCCCCTCAGGACACGCTTCTCTTCCCTGAATTTCTTTGGTATCGCCTCTCAGACTTAGTATTTTCTGATAATCGTTCGATATTTTTGGCAGTGTAAGTTTATTTTTCTGTTCAATTTTCGTTAGAATTTTCGCCCGTATTTCTGTATCTGTATCTCTTTTCGCTATTAACCCTTGAACGAGAATTAACCCCTTGAAAATATATCCGGAGTCAGTTCGTTTAGTCTGAATCTTTCACATTCGTGTACTACCAGTACTAATTTCCTCAACAAAAATCTCATTTTTCTCTCATCATCCCAGTCGCTGCATTTTTTTCGAAACTTTTGTTCGTATCTTCGAAAATAGTCAGAAAAGGTAAGTCCATCATCTGGACAGTATATAAATTCAGATATGGTATTTGCAAGTGCGTCGGGTGTCAAAGAATAAAGAGAATTTTCTGTTTTCCTCGGTATTATTTCCATCAATTCTTGTTCATGCTTCTGGATTTCCATCAATTGGTGATGTTTTTCAATTTGTACCACAGAAACCAGTATTTTCTCCATATTTGAAATATGTTTTTCTCTTTTCGCTTTTTTCTGCATCCGAAGAAAAAAATTAAACTAACGTGTTTCATATTCCTGTCATAATTCGTATGTTTAGATCCCTCGTCGCCAGTGTTATAACCAACAGGGGAGGGGAAGGGAAATCAATCTAAAGAAAGTTGGGGCAGAAACAAAAGAAACCAAAGAGCTTGCATCCCCTAGATAAGTAAACTTTGAAAGAAAAAAAACTAAAGACGATAAACAACCCCAAACTAACCTAATTTTAGACTGGGTTGCCAATGTTCAATCCAGTTAGAGCAATATGAGAGAATTGGCGCGAGAATACAACAGAAAGCCAGCAGAGCTATCGCGGTTGCATTTGGCCTCTGTCTCTATCTCTTACTCTCTGATTTCTTTGTTGACTTTATCAATCTCAGTTCTGCTAAACTTGGTCAGTATAGATGGGGTATCTGGTCAGGATAGGAAAATTTCACGTAGAACTGAATTAGTCTTTAACTTGCAAAGAAAAGGCTCTAATGCTAGAACGTACAGCAAAGGCAAAAACGAACAACCTTGATGAATTAGGCGAGACAATACAAAAAGTTCTGATCGAACCTAATTCACTGCCACCAGACGTATACAGACCTGGATCAGACTTTTGCATGTGTCTGATCCAGGTCTGAAAACCGGCGGCCGAAAGGACAGTCTCCAGAAATCGAGGTTCAACCTTATTGAATGCCTTGGACTGATCTGTTGATTTGTTCAATGATCAAGCGTACCATATGAAGGTTGTATTAAATAGTCCTGCCCTTCACAACACAAATGTTCGATGCCAGTTAGATTAGGGAGGACAGCCTGTAAAAGACTGGCTAAGATCTTAGTTAAAATCCCTGTTAAAAGCCAAACGTTACACCCCTGCTGAAGCGTTAAAGTATAGATTCCGGCTTCATCCAGTTGTAAATAAGTCCCAGTAATTGAAAAAAGACGGGTGACTGCCTTAGTACAGTTCGTAGGGTAGACCATCTAATACCAGAGATTTTTTCTGGCCAACCAACTTCAGCGCTTCCCTGATTTCCAACTCTATAATGAGACCGTCACACCTAGCTGCTTCAGCCACCTTGAGGCGAGGAAAGTTGGCTAAATAAGCGTGTAACTAAGCTCAGACCAGGATTTCTAGTGAAGAGATCCTGAAAGTAGTCATGAAAATGTTTTTGAACTGAGATGTTGCCTTTTCTTCTTGCTAGTTCGCTATCAGGCACACGTCTTTCCCAGTATTGAATATCTTGGACTGATCTAAATAGATTCGTGCGGCTTCACTGTGGATTTGCTCAATGATCAAGCGTACCATATGAAGGTTGTATTGAATAGTCCTGCCCTTCAGAGCACAAATGTTCGAAGCCAGTCAGATTAGGGAGGACAGCCTGTAAATAGGTTTTGACTTTTTCTTCGTTACTGATTCGTTGCAAACTGAATAGGAACTTCTCTGCCTTTTTTTTGTTGACCTGATTTTTCAGGTAGGCTGATGGGAGTTTTGGCAAGGGATGAGTTAGGAGTGTTGAAATGAGTAGTGTTTTTATTTTGTGGGAATTTGGGAAAAGAAACCTTCTTGAGCGTGGTCATTTTAAAAGGAGTGGAGGTTAAAGATTTTATCACTGGAGGCGGGTCCCATGGAGTGTTGTTTGACTTTTGGAGTCAAATAAGTCATCCAAGGATAATCTAACCTAAGTAAGTCCATGAAAACTTATCGTACCCATCGGAAGTAAAATTGGAAAAATGAGCCATGTTGATGGCTGGATATCGGTTTTTGATCAGATTCGATAGAATATCGAGGGTATTAATTTCAGATATCGGGGATATTATCGATTTTCTGCACTATTTTAAGAGCTGCAACCTTGAAACTTCTGAATATTGTTTCTTATGTCTTTGTCTATGAGTGTATCAAATTTGATTAAAATCGGACCACTCCTTCTATAACCCGATTTTTTCGATTATCGATTTTCGATATTTATCGGTGGTACCTCTACACAAAACCTAGCTAAGAACACACGCAGACCCTTATAGTGCAACTGTGTAAATTTTCAAGAAAATCGTTTCAGCCGTTTCGGAGTCTATAGGTAACGGACACACGCACACACCGATACACAAACATACACACGCACATACACAGTCAAAGTTCCATTTATAAATAAGTTTAGATAATATTGAAGGGAGAATTCATGTTTACTTTATAGGGCCTCCCTTTTGATGATTTCTCCTTTTCTGTGGATGTTTTGGCAGCCTTATTTCTGTCGGAGTTTTCTTTAGAAAAAAGTTATTCTTGATGATTGCCTGACTTTGGTCTACCATTTTGTATCATTTTTTTAAAACCACCAGTGGTGTCAAGGGAAAAACCATTCTTTTAACACTTTGTCTTTTTTTGCACAGGACGAATATCTAAATCCACCGATTTATTCAACCACATTGGTTTCATATTTTGGAGAGGGCTTCATAGTGCGTTTGTGACAACTAACATTGAAATAAATTTAACGTACATTTGTTTCATAACAGTCTAATATATACAGAAAATTATTTGTTCTATTTACATTATTTATGTGTGCTGAAGTGACATCCAAAAGACACACGGCATGTGGAAATAGAACAATCTACACTGGTGGCCAAAATAAAGGGAGCAATTCAAAATTTCAATCATCTGAAGTGGACCAGTTTTCAACGATTGAATATGGCAACGAAAATAAGGACAACAGTATGAACAATGTAAATAATATAAAATTTACAAATTCATTCTAATCATTGTTTTTAAAATATTACCGAGGAATATAAGTAGTTTATCGGTGTCAATAGAAAAATTGTTATTAATAAAATGAACTCCCCAGAATTACTACACATTACTATTTCAATTGAAAGAATATAATTTTAATAACTCACATGTAAATAAGTTCGTATAATAATAATAATAATAATAATAATAATAATAAAGGCTATAAAAGTATATGAATGCAACAAAGAAAATTTATAAATAATTAATACTGAAATTATTTATGTCTTCTCAAGTGATATCCAGAAGAGACATGACAGGTGGAAATAGAACAATCTACACCGGTGGACGAAATAAAGGATTTAGTTCGAACTTCTAAACATCTGAAGACGACCAGAGTACAAGGGCCGGAATGTCGTGAATACGGCAACGTTGATGAGAACAACAGTAAATGTAAACAATGAAAATATTTTCAGCACCTCATCTCAGAAATATAAACAAATTTCCTTTCCTCTAAATTACATACTTATTTGTGAATACTCATCGTACCGGGAAAAGATCTAACCATTGAGCTAGCACTTGGTGTGCATTATCAAACTACAAAGGCTGGAATCGATATTGTGAGTTGAATGCCCAGAGATTGTAAAAAAAACAAAAAAAAAAAAAAAAAAAAAAAGAAAGAGAAAATGTTGAAATGATTTTTTTTCCTCTGGTCATTATTTGCCGGTTGAAATAGAAAACTAAACGAAAAGAAAGCTTTTTAATTTCAGATCAGAGTTTTTCCTTTGATGATCCCGTTGTATTACGTGTTATTAGACACCATAATTTGATGCATCCATATAAAAAAGAAACCAAAACCAAAAAACAAAACAACTGATAGCAGCAGTTTTGTTGTAACTTCTATTTTTGATAATCAGTCGTCATTATGACTTCAGTATTCTCTTTCTTTTCATAAAAGCAGCAACAACACATTACAAACACTTGTAAAATTAATAACACGATAAGATCAATATAAAAACTAAAGCTAATGAAAAAAAGAAAACTACATACAGAATTGCATTCTCATCCGTGAACTAGTTTTCTTTGATTTCTGTTATCCACGGCGAATTGTAGAATTGTAGAACAGGTTTCAGTTATCCACGGCAAATTTAGAAATAAACATTTCAAAAGTGTCACTAAAAAATAACACTAATGCACATAAGTGATTTGGGTACTTTAAATATAAGTGCTTCCTTTAGGTGAAAGGGTAAATGTTACGGACTTAATACGGATTGAAATAAGTAGTTAAAAATGTTAAATCATTTCACTCCAAGCTTACAATAAAACCACTAAAACGCACGGGTTAATCATTTATCCATCACACCCAATGGTGCATAGGGCAGCATCTTTTTATTGCAGTTTCTGTAACCAATCGTTTTTTTTACGGAGCAAGGTTGTTAGCCCTGCATCCAACCCCCAAACTTGGAGGACCTGTAGACCATTCTTGGTCCTTTCATTTACATCACCTGGTATTCCTAAATAGTCAACAATTCAATTACTGACCAGGCTCGATGCTGCTTAACTTCGGTGATCGGACGGGAAACGGTGCATTCAACACGATATAGCCGTAGACAAACGTATGGGTTCTTCTTCTTCTATGTGCCCTGTCCCTTCAGGACGTCTCCCTATCCCTTGTGGCTCTTAGTATGTTTGCTCCTGTTGCTCCTGGCAACCCCCTTTCCGTCATCCACCTGATCAGGCCCTGCAAATATGTTATCCGCTGCCTTCCTCTGTCTCTCCTTCCTTCTATCTGTCCAGTCAGTATCAGGTTCTCCAGGCTCTCCTTCCTCATTGCATGTCCCAGGAACTTCAGTTGTCTCTTCCTGATGCTCAGCATCAATTTCCTTTTTGTTGCCATTCTTTCTAACACCTCGTCGTTGCTTGTATGCTCAGTCCACGATATCCGTAGCATCCTTCTGTAGAACCACATTTCGGCTGATCCAGTTTTGTCCATTTTCGATGATATTGTCCAGCATTCACAGCCGTATTGAAGAACTGACATCACGTCGCAGTCTAGCACTCTTTATGGGTTACTGAATATAAAAAAAATAAAATAAAAACTCACACGATTAAGGAAACAGAACAATAAAAGAATAAGAATTAGGAAGAGAGCAGATAACGACAGATATTGCTTTTAAATTTTTGACGATCAAAGTTGACTGTGAAGCAAGAAGCTGGAGGAGATTTCCACAGGGGTAAATACAAAAGAATAAACTGCTACATGTAACCCTTTTAGCTGTAGAATGATGAAACCTTACCGCTAAGCTAGTCAGTCAGTTCAGTTCCATACGTTATGAACGCTTCGGAGATCAAGTCTCAAAAAAGACATGATTGACTGGACAAAAGATTTTACCGCAGTATGTTGCCATTACTTTCTGCGGTAGACAGTTGGCCAACTAAGGCTATAGAACCCAACCAGTTTTGATATTTAACCCATAGCAAAGGGGATAAGAGACGGATTAATACTTTTCCCAAGGATATTTGTGCATAAGTGATTGCAACGAATTAAACTAGAATTCACATTCGTTGCATTCGCTTACGCGTAAATAGATTTGGCAAAGTATTAATATAATTTACTATTAACGAAGATTGGTTATAAACAACCGACAATTTGAAATGATTTGTTTGAACATTGTTTTTTATCGATACTTTTATTTAAGTAGATATTCTTTTTTTTTTAATTAAACAGTATTATATATTTATATCTACCGGCCTGATTATTTACGATAAATTTTTATTACGAAAATGTGTATCATTCAGCAGGATTCGAACTTGCGACCCCTATCCACATAGTGGAAGCTACCACATGATTTGGCATGTCTTAGACCTCTCGACCACGAATGACCTTCAGTCTAAACGAGGTTTTAATCAAGCCTATATAACACAGTTTTCGATTTATCACAATAAGAATATCTGCTCTGAAATGTATCGTAATGTCAACAAATGTAAACATGTTACGGAAATTAACGAAGATTAACGAAACTTGTTTATAAACAACCGAAAATTTGAAATTATTTGTTTGAACATTATTTTTTATCGTAAATAATCAGGCCAGTAGATATAAGTATATAATACTGTTTAATTAAAAAAAAACAGAATATCTACTTAAATACGAGTTTCGATAAAAAATAATGTTCAAACAAATCATTTCTTAATTTACTATATATTATTAAAATTTTTCTATATTGTTATTACTGTCATTTTATCTAATAAGTTTTAAAGAGTAGAAATCTTCTATTTTATCACATGACTTTTATAACAGTCTGTTAGTTAAGTACCATACGTGATACTTGCTTGGGCAATCATGTCTTTTTCGATCCATGACTAACTAAGTAGTAGGTTGCCATTTCTTTCTGCGGCAGACTGTTTTCCAACCAAGGCTACAGAACTCAATCTATCCTGCTATTCAACTCATAGCTGGAGGGAGAGAGATGGATTAATACCTTCCACAAGGGTAAACGAACGCAAGGAATTCAACTGGATTTCGAACTCGGATCTCCGATTTCTCATTTTGTTGCAACACAACGCACATCCTGTTATTATAGTAAATTATTATAATTATTCTAGTTCATTACTATTTCCTCGAACAACGTGAATTGGTGTTACATAATCACAAAGAAAGAACTGTACTAGACAACATAGCTCTTATATGTCGACTTTTGTTGTGGGACCTCTCCTTTTTATGATAATGGACTCGACTTGAGTATACATATACTCCTGCCATAGAGAGATCCGTGAGAGACATCGGGAGTGATCCGTAAGTTACCGAACGACCGAAGTTACACAGAAAATATAGTAGACATAGTACTTCTGAACACCACTCAGCCAGAATAATATTTCACGGAATTACTATTTTAAACACGGTTTCACTTCAAAGACTTGTATATATATATTCCTTACTAATCGTATCCCTGGATTACTAACCTGCGTTCCAATTTGTATATTCAATATAATCTATTTTCTATCTTAAATATCTGTTTTGTTCATTATTTTGTGTGGTTTCTCACACAGATCCACAACAACTTTCAACAGTAGCAATAACTAAAATGAGCAGTACATGTAAGTAAAAAAGATAATAATTACGTAATCAATATTCAGGACGTAGGCGATCATCGCTTTCCACGTCTCCCTATCCCTGGTGGCTCTGAGCACGCCTTCTCCTGTTACACCATGCAACCTTCGTTCCGTCATCAACTTGATTAGGTCCTTCAAATATGTTATCCGTTGCTTTCGCTTGTCTCTTTTTCTCTCTATCTAACCTGTTAGTATCATGTTCTCCAAGCCCTCCTTCCTCATTGCGTGCCCCAGGAACTTCAGCTGTCACTTTCTGATGCTCAGTATCAATTTCCTTTTCGTTTCCATTATTTATATGACCTCATCTTTGCTCACATGATCTATCCATGATATTCGCAGCATTCTTCTGTAGAACTATATTTCAGTTGCTTCAAGTTTTTCCTTCATCTTTGATGATATTGTCCAGAATTCACTGCCATATTGAAGGACGGACAGCACGTAGCTAGCCAGTACTTTCTTCCTTGTTTCTAGCTAAATTATCCTGTTTCTTAATACTTTAGTCAACTTTTGGAATGCTTCCTTTCCCCATGGTAATTCGCCTACGGATCTCTGTATAGCATTTTCCATCTTCTGTTATAACACTTCCCAGGTATTTAAATTTTTGTACCTGCTTGATTCTAGTATCTCCGACCTGTATTTTGCATATTGGGTTGCCTTTTTTACTGATGACCATGTATTCACTTTTCATGCAGTCTATTTGTAGTCCTTATCATTCTCTTCAGCTACCTTCTGTAGGAGGTCTTGTAGTTTCCTTTCCGTGTCTGCTATCAGCACTGTATTATCTGCGTATCTTAGGTTGTTTGAATTGTAAGCTCCGATGACAAATCCATGCATAACCTCTATGGCCCTCAAAATATTCTCGCTGTACAAGTTGAACAGATCCGGTGAAAAGACACATCCTTGTCTTACGCCCTTTTCTATCTTTGTTTATCTGTTGAATTCGTTACCTGTCCGTATACAAGAGGTTTGCTGCCAGTAAAGATTCTTGATTACTCTTAAGTCTTTCTCAAATATGTCAAGGCTGCCGAGCATCTCCATCAATTCTTTGTGGCGTATTTCGTCAAACGCCTTCGCATAATCAATAAAGCACAGGTATAAGTCCTTCTTCATTTGTATTGCTCTTTCTGATAGCATCCTGATTATAAATATGGTGTTCCTTGTTCCAGTGTCTTTGACAAAACCGCACTGTTCTGGTCCTATTTCTGGCCTGATTCTGCTTTATGCTATATTCATCAGGATTCGGACGATCAATTTTGTTATGTGGCTCATTAGACTGATGGTTCTGTGGAGTTCGCACTCGTTTGCTCCTGGCTTCTTAGGTAGTGCTATGAAGATAGACTTGCTGAGATCATCTGCTATTACACCACTATTATAAATTTCATTTATTATTTCTGCAATTTTCTCTATACGAAAGACAAAATACATTACTGACTTAAAATATAATGCTGATTTAGCAAAAAACTTCAGTTCGAATATGTAAACAAATAGATTTATATCGAAACAGGGACTGTTTAGATAGTGAGAACGAGAAAAAATACCCCGTGACTTCGAAATTCAAACTGATCACTCCACCCAAATGAAAATATTGGAGAACGAACAGGAAATCTCACCAGATAGTTTGATATTCTGCCAATCAAATAATGGAAAGAAATGGAGAAAGAAAAATAAGGAAGAAAAATATTTCTAGGAATTTCAGATAATCGAAATATGAATAATTAGCACATTCAGCTGACAACACGCCACTAAACCCCCTCCATAAAAAAGAAGTACATCTTAATTTGATTAATTAAAAATCTGAAAAAAATTAAAATTGTGAAAACTTCACTGTACAACTAGATTTGTTATTAGGTTTCATCGTTTTACTGTTGAAATACCTAGATGCAATCATGAGTTCTATTCTCATAGTTTCTTTTAGCGCCCTTCTCATCTCTAGAACTCGATTCGTGATTCTTACTTTCCTGCTACCTCCGAAACGTCAAAAATTTAAATGCAATAGTAATGGCCATTTTCTGGCTTTTTCAGTCCTGTTTCTTTTATTGCCCTTTCTTCCAAATGATGTCTTGTCATTCGAAGTAATATCTATCTATCTATCTATCTATCTATCTATCTATCTATCTATCTATCTATCTATCTATCTATCTATTCCATTATGTTCATATTGGTTTCAGTTTGTTCATTATCTATCTATCTATCTATCTATCTATCTATCTATCTATCTATCTATCTATCTCAGCTTCTTCACATGTGGAGTTGTGGACAGAATTATTCACTTCCCATTCTATAATACCTGAAATTTTCATAAAACTTCATGTGCATTTTTTCCTGTGTGATGAAATAATGAATTTGAAAGAATGTGCTGTGATGCGCATGACAACATTTTTATTTTAATGTCAAACATTCATGCCAGCAAAACACACACACACACACACACACACACACACACACACACACACACACACACAAAATGAAAAGAAAATAAAAGAAAAGAAAAGAAAAGAAAAGATAATTAATATCGGACAAAATTCTTGGCCCGCTTGCCTTAATAATCAATTTTGTAATCTATATTTTTGACTAGCAGTATAGCCCGGCGTTTCTCGGGTGTAATGAAAGCTTTAAAACTAATCCATGGTCCTGGAGCTCAGACACCGCCTAAAGAATATTTGTGTGAAGTTTGGTGAGAATCGAATAAAAATTGCGGATTTGTATAAAGAACATACAGACAGATAAACAGATACACGCACACAAACATCTTGCCTTATATATATATATATATATATATATATATATATATATATATATATATATATAGGTTGCAGTTCTTACAATAGTGCAGAAAATCGATTATATATATATATATATATATATATATATATATATATAATCGATTTTCTGCACTATTGTAAGAACTGCAACCTTGAAACTTCTGAATATCGTTTCTTATGTCTTTGTCTATGAGTGTATCAATTTGATTAAAATCGGACTACTCCTTCTATAACCCGATGTTTTTCGATTATCGATTTTCGATATTTATCGGGGGTACCTCGACACAAAACCTAGGTAAGAACACTCGCAGACGCTTATAGTACAACTGTGTAAATTTTCAAGAAGATCGGTTCAGCCGTTTCGGGGTCTATAAGTAACGGACACATACACATACAGAGACACACACACACAGACAAAGTTCCATTTTTAAATAAGTTTAGATTATTGTCTTAAATCGTCTTTGATAGTTCCTTACAAGATCCCTACAAATACTAATGAGATTTTTGCTCCATTATTCCTTTGCAATATCTTGTGGTTCTTAAAAATTTGAAGGAATTCTTTCTCTTCGTTTTTTCTTCAAATATATCAAAACATTTTCAATGCCGTTTAGGTTGGGTGGGTGGGGGTACGCCAATACCTTAATTTTGTTGTAATCTATGAATTTTATAAGAATTTGTGCCGTGCGTTTCGGATCATTGTCATGTTGGAACTTCCAGTGACACCCCAAAGACAGCTTTCGAGTAGTTTGTTTCTTATTAATTTTTAAGAATAACCAAATACGGCTCTTTTCCCATGATTCTCTGTACTCTCATTAGTTCTAGAAGCAGTAAAACACCCCAGAGCATAATTCCCCAACCACCGTGTTTAATTCTAGGCAGGGTAATTTTTGGCTTGATCGCGAGAAAAGAGTCAAAAGATTTGAAGAGGTCTTTCCTTGCTCACTCTCCAGCAATAGGTATCTGGTGTTTTTATGCAGTATCATGAATTATATTTAATATAATACGGTGAAGAGTTGTCAGTTTGGTTTTTCAAATATGCGATAATACAAAGAAAGGTACTGTTACTTAATTTTTGGTGCTAACAACCAGCTATATTGAACAGAGAAGTAAATGATCGGAGTAGTAACAATGACGATGACAAGAAATTATTACATAATTTATAATCATCCAAATACAATGCTTTTAACAACAATAAACAAAAGAAAAGTGAATAAAAAAGCCATAAATGCTAGGAAAAATCTGAAGAGACAGTCGGAAATTGTGTGAACAATGTTTTAACAAAGTATTATTCTTCTCATCAACGCTTTTGTTGTTTTTATTTTGTGATGACTTCACAAAACGCTAACAAAGATGGAGTCGTAAACGGAGTGTGAATGTTTGAACTGTTTACGATTCGCGATTTACGGCAGCTTCAAAGACATTTCCAAATCAAAATATCTAAAGTGGGGTGCACTGGGGTGATTGGAATGATGAAAATATCGAACGAAATGAAAATGAACGAAAATTCTCTGGAAATTTTCTTTTCGGTATTTGCTGATTGAAATCGATAGAAAGTAGGATTGCTAATCGATTTGTATCCATATTTGGCATTTTCGATATGTTATTCGCAACAGATGATCAAAAGAACAGAAACATTATCGAAGAGGCAGGGACTCAAGGTTCCCAGTAAGTTGCCTGGAGCATGGACTATTTTACAAGCATTGATATGTAAATACTTTCTTCTGGAACGGGATGTGCATTGTGGCTCAGAACGAGAAATCGGGGGTGGGGCGAGTTTAAATTCCAGTTGAATTCCCTGCATTCACCTACGCGAAAATACCCTTGGGAAAGGTATTAATCAGTCTCTTCCCTCCAATTATGGGTTAAATAACAGGACAGATTGGATTCTATAGCCTTGGCAGGCAACCAGTCTACCGCAGAAAGTAATGGAAACCTACTGCGGGATAATCTTCTGCCCAGTCAGCATGTATCACGTGAGACTTAAGTTACAATTTGGAACGACAGATTATTGAGCGAGATGGAGACCGCAAGTAAGTTACCTCGTGGATATTATAGACTTTACAAGAATTGATATGTAAACATTTTTCTTTTTGGTTTTCGATAGGCTGTTTGCAGGATTGGTTGGAATTACAAATGATTAAATGAGAACTGGGGACTGCAAAGTGCATCGTAAATCCCCTTAGGCGCAAGTAATATTTTACATGCATCGATATGCAAACCCGATATTTGTTGTTGATGGGTTGTTTGAAGCCATTGATTGTGATAACAGATTATTGATTGATGTGTAAGAACGCGAAGTCCATTGTAAATAGACTTGTGTGATAACAGATTTTACAAGTATTGATATGTAAACACTTGTTTTGTTTTTCGATAGGTTGTTTGCAGCCGCTGATTAAGATGACAGACGATTGGATGAGATGCGGAGATCTCAAGGTCCATCGTAAAAAGATGTGTAGGAGAGTTAGATTTTATAAGCATTTATATGTAAACTCTTTCTTGAATTTCCACAGGGTTTTTGCAGCTCTTGATTGGAATGGCTGACTATTGAGCAAGGTAAGGAACCGCGAAGTCTATTGTAAATTGGAATGCCAGGTTATGAACCCACATGCAAACCTAAAAGAAGCCAGGGAAAATTTCTAACACATATTAAAGATTCTCATTTTGATCCCAATTAGTCAGTCAGTCAGTAGGTCAGTCAGTCAGTTAAGTACTATACGTGATACACGCTTTGGCGATCATGTCTATATCATGTATAAGTAGAAAATTTTTCCATCGTATGCCACCATTATTTTCTGCGGTAGACGGGTTGCCAATAGAACCCAATCTGTTCTGTTATTTAATCCATAGATGAAGAGAGAAGAGGCAATTAATACTTTTTTCCCAAGGGTATTTGCGCATTAGTGAATAAAATGAATTCAACTGGAATTCGAACTCGGCTCTCCAATTTCTCCTTCCGAGCTGTTATCTACCTCATTGCAACAGACACATCATAGATCCCAGCAAAGGTTGCAAAAGAATTGACGTACGAACACGCAGAGATTTTTTTTTCTTGTTTCGTCTGAGATATTTCCTGTCGTATTATTGGAACCTTCATTTGCTTATCAATAAGAAGACACCTAGATCAAAATCACTCACAGTCGTTAAAGAATTTTGCTAAACAACTATCGGAAGTAAAACATTTTGTGTTTTCTGAAACATATAGCGATTTCAGAAAGACTGAAAGAAAAGATAAGGCATTTATCGTGCGCAGTAAGTATTTATTTTTCAACATATTGTCTTTTATAGCCAATATTCTAACGGGTGTGCGTTGTTGATATCGGCTTGGAACGAGAAATCGGAGAGCCGAGTTTGAATTCCAGGTGAATTGCTTGCATTAGCATAAGCGCAAATATCCTTAGAATATCTCTTCCATCCAGCAGATTGGGTCCTATAGCCAATCTACCGCAGAAAATAATGGTAACGGAGCGTAGAAGAACTGTTAAGTGTTTTCTGAAAATAGAAGTGAACCCCACGTCAACCCATGGCACGCGAATGGTCTACCGTTCACTTTTCTACAAGAATCTTCTTCAAAGATTAAAACTATTACGTAGTAGAACACACGGAGAATAAATATACCGAATATTCCTTGAGAAAAGCGCTCTGAAGAATAAAGTTTATGCCCAGTTTTCATATTCTTTAATTCCTGAGAAACGGAAAAATGGTAGAATACAGTAAAACTCAATATAAGACTGATTAAATCATCTTTGGCGGCTTTATTCACTAGAAAAAAAATTTATAGTCATCCGCAGACAGATCTGTTTCGCTGTATCACAACTCATCAGTACGATTACTTTTTACCCAGGATTTAAAACAGTCGGCGATTCTACCTCTGAGCTACGGGTGCTCGGTAGAAGGAGACAGACTTTTGAGCGTGGATATTATCATTATACACGCCCAATAGCTGAGTGTGTTCTAATTCATTGCTGAATGAATGATGCGTAGATGCCAGGGTGGCTACAGTTTTTTAAAGTTTACCATTCTTCAAGATGGGTGTGAGAGCGTAAATATGTGTGTGTGTGTGTGTGTGTGATTTTCTAAGCCCCTGTGGCACAAGACCGAAAGTATGCAGCATCCAGTTAAGATTATATATATATATACAAAATAATGAACAACAAAACAGATATGGAGATAGAAAAGTAGGTTATATTGAAGGTATTATACATACTTGAACGCAGGTTAGTAAATCTAGGAATACTATTAGTAAGAAATAAATATATACAAGTCTTGAGGTGAAGTCGTTGGAAATATTATTTCCGGGTATATTATTCTAGCTAAGTGGAGCTCAGAACTAATCTGACATTTGTTGTAGTAGTCTCTGGGTAACTTCGTTAACTTATGTATCAGTTCCGGCACTCTCTGATAACTCGCACGGATCTCTACGATTATTCTCAACTCTATGGCAGCAACTGTTGTTCTCTCTATGGCAGGAGTATATGTGTTCTCAGTCAAGTCCATCATTATATTTAAAGAGAAGCTCCCACAACATATACATATAGGAGAGTTTTGTAATTTGCTTGAAGTATATACGGTGTATGGGTAGGTATTTGAAGGCTATCACAAGGCGTTTAGTATAATAAAGGAAGCTAAAGAAGGTGTTGGGTATTACCTATTTATTATTCATTAATATTTCGAGATCAGAAACTCATCTTCAGAATGATAGGAGAGCTTGATTTCACATCCGCTTTAACGAATGGCCCTCTTTGGGTGCTACTGCCGTCATTAATTGTAGTGAGTATATGTGTGTGTGTGTACACGTAAGTGTGTTAGTGCATATATTTGTGTTTATGTTTATGGTTTATATAAGTGTGCGCGATAGTAGGATTTGTTTTTTCGCATCTTTGTTAAAGTAATAGCGGGAGCCGTTACACACACACACACACACACATACACACACACATACACACACACACATGTATATATATATATATATATGTGTAACTTGTAGTTGTTAATCGGAGAACAGAGTTTCTATTCGCGTTGGGTGTGTTATATTCACATACGCACAAATACTTCTGAGAAAGGTATCAATCTACCCATTCTCACCCAGCTACAGGTTATCTAGTAAGACGCTTATCACTAAAACAATTATTATCTCCTCACAAAAACATATTTACGCCCTAAAAAGCATTCTTTAGTTAAGTTGCAATTTGCATAAGCCATAGAAAACGAATCAATATTTTCCCACAAAACAGTTAATCAGATTACATGTGGAAAATAATGTTTCTAAGGCAAGCATTGTTTTGTAATTACACTGTTCTGTCTCAAGAGATACAGCATAAAACATAATAAATAAAATAAATCTGTTTTTTTTTTAAATCTTGTACCTCTTTCTATTTCGAGTTTTACAGAATTACAGCCACTGTTCGGAATTTCTTGATAGAAAAAATGCCTATTGATAAAATCTTGCTATCAAGTCTTCTGAAGCTTGTGTGTAATTCAGCGAAACTCATAGTAGAGATTGGCATAAGAAAAATTGACTCATATATCTACATATATCTATATATATATTGAAGAGTTATAGGTCAGAATTAAATTAAATTAGACTTGTAAACAGTTGTATTAGAAAGTGTTCAATATATGTAGAGTTCAACATCTAGAGCATTTAGATAATTAGATAGGGAAAGTCAGCCGGTTCGCCTCCATGAAATTGACTTTTTTGATGATGTTTAGCCCAAAGATTGTTCTTTGTTCAGTAGTTTTACTGATGAAAGGTATTTTGACAGGCAGGGTATTTTATTAAATCACACTAAGATCCGTATAAATATAAAAATAACAACGGGTACACAACACCAAAAATCCTTATGCGTGAAGACATTATAAGGATGTCCTGACGAAACTTCGAAGTCGGTATGAAATTGCTCAGTTAAAAAGACAAATTTTCCTTTAAACATATATATTTATAAAACTTTTCTGTTACACCCAATAGTGTGTAGCTCAGCGTCAGTCGGCGATTCTACCTCTGTGCCACGAGCGTCCGGTAGAAATGTGTGTGTATATATATATACATATATACATATATATATACACACTCATGGACAAAGACATAAGAAACGCTATTCAAAAGTTTCAAGGTTGCAGTTCTTACAATAGTGCAGAAAATCGATAATATAGATATATAGGGACGGACAGGAGAAGAAGTAACAGAAAAAGAAAAGGATTAAACGGCTACGTCCAGATCCTAAGAGAAAAATATTAAGAGCAAAAGAGGGGGAAGGTGTTATAGTGGAACATCCTGCCATCCCCGAGAAAAGAATGCTCTACTTTATAAAAGATGGTAACGAGCGGTACGAAGAGAAAAAGGTCTTAGGCATTCGCCTGACTGCTCTATGACACTGTCAGCTCTCTTCTTCCGAGCAGAGAGCACGAACCCAGTCGTGGTTCCGCCGAAGGGTAGAACCCCGACTGGGGAAAAATAGACAGACATTTTTTGGCCCGGCTATATGGCCGGGAATACCCACTATAAAATGACCATGTGTCACATCTGGCCTTGCGTGGGAAGGCTATTAAATACAAAAGGTCTTAGGCATTTGCCTGACTTTTCTATGACACTGTCAGCCCTGAGCCTTCGGGTAGAGGGCGCTCTCTGCTTCCGAGCAGAGAGCACAAACCCAGTCGTGGTTCCGCCGAAGAGTAGAACCACGACTGGGGAAAAATAGACAGACATTTTTTGGCCCGGCTATATGGACGGGAATACCCACTATAAAATGACCATGTGTCACATCTGGCCTTGTGTGGGATGGCTAGTAAATACGGAAAAGGTCTTAGGCGAAGGCATTCACTATTCGATAGTCGATTCTGCTCCAACCCGTGGCTTGCCTCTATGTATATTATTGTTAATTGTACCTTAGTACAATAAATCAGAATTTCTTATTCCTGGTGTGGAGGTCCATTCTTCAATTGATCATTTTATACTGTATTCCTTTTGGGATATATATATATATATATATATTAAGTATATCTACTCCAATTAGTCTATATATATATATATATATATATATATTAAGTATATCTACTCCAATATTATATATATATATATATATATATTAAGTCTATCTACTCCAATTAGTCTATATATATATATATATATATATATATATATATATATATATAGACTAATTGGAGTAGATAGACTTAACTAATTGGAGTAGATAGACTAAACTATCGCACGGTTCACACTCCACCCACGTCTATTGAACAGGTGAAGAGGCTCATCCCTTGTTTTCTGTTTAGGATGTGGTTTCCGGTTTTTCTCTTTTCCAATCTTTTCACTCTTACGTAGCCCCATGCAAATCAGTGGCGTTTTTGCCTTGCTTGGGGTGATATGATTAAAATATATATATATATATATATATATATATATATATATATATATGAAGTTAATTATGCATATATACAAACTTATTTTAATACGCAAATATTTATATTTTGGGAAGGTCAAACATTCACTGAAATATATTGGGAATTTTTCAAGTTTTCATTTCAAATAAATGAACTCGGGCATGATGCAGAATGGTGAAAATACATGAAAAAAGAAAAGTCTCCAATTTGAATTGATGACAGCAGAATATACATTCAGAATCGTATCTCCTAGTTGAAATAACTGGAACCAATTCTGTACGGTGCGATCTGTGATCAATTCAATTTTCTTTGTTTTGATAGTCGATGTTTCGTGACGTTTCACTTGTCTTTCGACAAAGTTTGAACTCATGAAAAAAAATTCTACGAATTCAACGTTTATAAATCTACCATTCATCCGTGAATTGAATACTGTTGTTGTCATATCTCGTCGGTTTCTCTTGCTATTCATCTCGAGGTTCTCGACAAAATCAAAAGAAGGATCTGCAATATAATCGGTCCTGACATGGTATCTCGACTTCAGTCCTATTATCACCAAGGTAATTTTGCTTCCCTCTGTAATTCCTTGCATTCACATACGCACAAATACCCTTGCTTGGGAAAGGTATTAATCCGCGCTTTCCCTCCAGTTACGGATTAAATAACAGTACAGATTGGGTTGTATAGCCTTGGCTGCCAACCAGTCTACCACAAAAAGCAATGGCAACCTACTGTGGGATAATCTTTTGCCTAGTAAGTCATGTCTCTTTCGAGACATGATCGCCTAAAGCGGATATCACGTATGACACTTAACTCATTGACTGTATTTTCTACAGATATTTTCATGGAAACTCCTTTGACAAGTTTTTACATGGTTCCCCGTTCACGTGAATTTAAGCGTGCTACTGAATTGGCATCTAGGTCTCACTCTGTATTCAATCTTTTCTCTCACTGTAATCTCCCCCCCCCCACTGCACACTTGCAGCAGTTTCACCTTGTTTTGTTATATACCCTTGTTAATAAATATTGTCTTGACCGACAAACGGGGGATAACGTATATATATATAAATATAAACCTATAATTTTATTCTTCGTCAGTGACGGTTGGTGTAGGAGGAGTGCCCGGACAGTATCACGCACATACGAGGGAAGTTTTTTTTTTTAATCATATCACCCCAAGCAAGGCGATAACGCAACTGATGCGCAGGGGGCTACGTAAGGGTAAAAAGAATGGAAAAGAGAAAGCCGGAAACCACATCCTAAACAGGGAACAAGGGATGAGCCTCTTCACCTGTTCAATAGATGTGGGTGAGTATCGTGAGTCTTAGACCAGCGAGAGTTGTCTTCTCTTTTCTGCGTGCTCCTTGCGTTCTGGTTTAGGTCAGAAAACCTCAAAACTTATATAACCTGAAATTTTTACACATTTTTGCTTTCTAGGGTTTTCGCTCAATTGTGTCATCTATGGCCAGGCAAATCTATTGCTTTTCAAGCTGACTACCTTTGATGTCGATCACAGCTCCGTCGGCCATTGTCCGCGTTTTCGGCTTTCGATGCCAATCACACATTTATCGGCCATTGCTTGTGTTTTCTACATTTGATGTCAATCATATTTCTGTCGGGTCACAGTAATATATTACAGTTTGGAATGAAATGATTAGAAAAAATGCCGTTTTTTGTTTGTTTTGTTTGTAGCTTAAATCTTAAACTCTTTGAAAAGTTTGAACGAACGCTCACACTAAAAAAATTCACTGGTACCGTTTCCACTTTTTTCCACTCTAATTATATACAAAAATAAATACAAACTTTTTGACTCTGTAGATTACTGTCAGCTCTTCTTTCGTGACGCTCGCTGGTCTGGGCTATAACAGAATGGTGATTTTCTAAGCGCAAGTTAGATGTGGCACAAGCCTGAAAATATGGATCAACATGACTATAAAAGAATGAAGATACCAGTTACTTCAAACAGTAAAAAGCAGAGAATAGAAAAAGTTTAATCTTGTAAACAACGAACAACTTTCAAAAACAATATGTAACATCCTGTTTGTCGTAAATTGTATTGTTTGTTTTCAGTATAAAGTTTAGAAAGATCAGTGTTACTTTCTGAAAAATCTGATAAAAGACATGTAATCCGAGCATTATAACAGGTTTTAGAAACATGTATAACATTCTGGAATAACTGCACTGGGCTTGGCCTGATCAGTCTATTTGCCAACACTTACTTCCTGTTATGATCTAAGGCCATCAGAACTCATTATCTTGGCTTGCTGTGGCTTGTGTTACTTCCGACCCAATATTTTGCTTAAGATATTTAATATCATATGGAAACAAAGTCAAAGCTTGGTTTAAAGATTCTGCAATAAAACTTTGGCGACAAGGAACTAATGTTGCAATAACAAGAAGAAGAAGAACTGCAACAGCAATAACAAAAACACTCAATCTATCTATCTATCTATCTATCTATCTATCTATCTATCTATCTATCTATCTCAGTTTGTTCATTATCTATCTATCTATCTATCTATCTATCTATCTATCTATCTATCTATCTCAGTCTGTTCATTATCTATCTATCTATCTATCTAAACTTTTGCGTTGCCACACATTTCAACTATAGAGACATCAGTCAACCAGTTAAGTGCCATACGTGATACACGCTTGGACGATCATGTCTCGAAAGAGACATGACTGACTGGGTAGAATATTTTCCTGCAGTAGGTTGCCGTTACTTTTTTGCGGTAGACTGGTTGTCAGCCAAGGCTATAGAACCGAATCTGTCCTGTCATTTAACCCATAACTGGAGAAAAAAAAAAAACGGATTAATACCTTCCCTAAGGGTATTTGTGCGTAAGTGAATGCAATGAATTCAACTATAATTCGAACTCTGTTTCTCGATTTCTCGTTCTGAGTCGATATCCACTGCACCACAAAGAGAGATTAAAAGTTTTGTATATTAAATGTTCTAATTTGCTTTTAATATTATAAATATTTTTAAAGTAATTCTGAAATTCCCTACGGCTCTGTTGATAATGAAACTTTGAATCTGATGTTAAGTTCTTGGTACTGCTTTTAACCCAGTGGTCAGTTCCTGGTAATGCTATTAATCTAATGGTCAGTTTATGGTAAATCTTATAATTTAATGGTCAGTTCCTGGAACTGCTTTTAACCCAGTGGTCAGTTCCTGGTAATGTTATTAATCTAATGGTCAGTTTATGGTAAATCTTATAATTTAATGGTCAGTTCCTGGAACTGCTTTTAACCCAGTGGTCAGTTCCTGGTAATGTTATTAATCTAATGGTCAGTTTATGGTAAATCTTATAATTTAATGGTCAGTTCCTGGAACTGCTTTTAACCCAGTGGTCAGTTCCTGGTAATGTTATTAATCTAATGGTCAGTTTATGGTAAACCTTATAATTTAATGGTCAGTTCCTGGAACTGCTTTTAATCAAACAGTTCATTGTACTGTTTTAACCAACTAGTCAGTTCTTGGTTTCGCTTTTAATCTAATAGTCAATTCATAATACTGCTTTGAATCTAATAATCAGTTCACGGTACTGATTTTAATCTAATGGTCAATTCATGGTAATGCTTTTAATCTAAGAATTAGTTCATGGCACATCTTTTAATTTAATGCTAAGTTACTGGTACCGCTTTGAATCTAATGGTCAGTTCATGGTACTGCTTTTAATCTTATGGTCAGTTCATGATATCACTTTTAATCTAATGTCAGTTCCAGGTACCGATTTTAATTTAATGGTCAGTTTCTGGTAACGCTTTTAAACTAATGGTCAGTTCATGATACTGCTTTTAATCTAAGAGTTAGTTCATGGCACTGCTTTTAATTTAATGCTAAGTTCCTTTTCCAAGTGAACAACGGCCGAAACGTAGTGGATATGAAAAGAAAGCTGTGGAAAACAGTCCGAACAGTGTAAATTGGTACAGTACCTAATCTCAGAAATATCCACAGATCATGAAGAAAGCCGAAGCGTACAACACCTCTAATATGACAAAAAAGATGAGAACAACAATGTACATAGTGTAAATAGGTGCAATACCTTAGCTCAGAAATATAAACAAATCACCCTTTAACTGGAAAACCAATAAAATGTAAACGCACATTCTACTCCACTAGCTTCTTTTCTCGCACTTCCCGCCTGTGGAATTTCCTTCCGTTTACTTGCTTCCCCGACAGCTACAATATCCAAGAATTTAAATGTAAAGTCACTATCTCACTAACTTGCATCCTCCCACTCCCACTCCTTTCTCCATACACTCCACATCATTAGTATTCTCATCCTTCTCTTACCCACTTCCTGACATCTCCCTATAACCTGTCACTCTTTCTCATAACTTTTCTGTTATGTAAACTCCTGCACAAGAGTAAAATGCCTTACTTGGGGGAATTGGTTTTAAAAAATGTTCTTTTCTCTCATTAATAATCGTATCTTTTTTCATATTTTCTTACACTTAGTAACCGCTTGTATCTCAGTGGCTTTATTGCTTTATTTGGAGTGAAGTGATTAGAAAAAAAAACTGTCCTGATTATACGACTCGGTTGAATAGATGCATAGGTATCCAATGAATATTAAAATAAAATTAAAGCAAATAGTATATAATTGTGATTTGAAATCGCTTACAAAGCTCTCTTGTTTTTTGATTCCTAGTTCGTTAGATAAATAACGTATATTTTTCCCTGTTCCTCCGTTAACAGTAAATTATTACTGAGAAGTTTTGTTATTTAGTAAAACGATGTGGGCATTTTTCCAGTTGAAAAAAAATTGGAGTCTTTCGTGTTCCCATTTACATATTCAATCGACCGTGCCACCTGCTATTTCTGATTAGTCGCTATAAAGGGAGATAATTACAGACCAAAAAGAAAAAGAAAGGAAATAAAAAGAGTGTTTCGCTCAATGGAAATTCTTTTAACACGATTAGAGATGAAATGAGATGGATACAAAGCCAAGGAAGAGATAACGAGCGAACGAAAAAAAAAAAAAAGATAAAAAAGAAAAGAAAAATACAACAAAACACGAAATCTACTTCAAGCAATAACAGTTAAGGGAAGCTGTAATAAAATTCAACGCCTGAAACGTTGGAATAGTAGCAATATATATATATATATATATATATATATATATATATATATATATATATATATTGATACTATATATATATATATACATTGCTACAATATATATATATATATATATATATATATATATATTTATTGCTACTATACTATATATAATTTAAATTCAAAAAAGATTGTGGGTAAAATACGAGGGGAGATCCTATTAATATTAATTGCTGAAAATAAATATTAAAACTAACGCAGCCGGAGAGCTCGATGTAAATAAAATTATTTATTTACAGAGACAAATTTGTATATTTTTTTCAAATAAGACTTCGAAAATTACATGTGTCGGATGATTATTTCGGTGAAATAAATTCGATTCATCTTCCGGTGTATGAAAAACTTTAAAATTTTACATAATAATAATAATAATAATAATAATAATAATAATAATAATAATAATAAATCGCTGATAAAGCGAATTTATTTCGCCGAAATAATCATCTGACGCATGTTAAGTTTTGAAGTTTTATTTGAAACGTATAAAGTTAGATAAACTTATATGTTTATGTAAGATAAAATATTATTTTAACGTATGCTGTATGCTAAAAAGAAAAGAACAATCAGATCAATAAAAGGAAATCGAATGAACAAAGTTATGCAAAGATTTAATTATACCAATGTCATTGTGAAGTTACCAAATACGAATCACATCTAAGGAAAGCCGTGAAATTAAACATAAAAAAAAAAAAATTGAAAAGGAACTGAATATATATGAATTAGAGACGCTACACTCCCTACACTTATGGGTTATTCGTAATCATCAGATGATTGAAGGTTGGCAGAATAAAATATTTGTTGAGTATATTTAAGTATATTTCTCTTAACAGAACAGAATAACATTAATTTATAGAAGTTAAATATTCAAAGGGAAAATGTAGTACATAGTTAGGTGAATCCAGAATTCTGGATGTCTTTAACGATTTTTATTTCAGAATAAACAAACTAATAATAAGTTCTGTGTTCCCTTCCTTATTTATGGCCGTCTAGTATGTGAAAAGGGAGGGAAAGGAATAAAGGAAAATGGTACTTATCGAAGTTTATTTTTAGGAGTCGATTGAAGTATTGTGTGTCGTTTTCTTATTTGTTGACTGCTAGAAAGTTAAGGATGAGGTCAAAGAAAATAACATGCGTCAGGAAGGTGAACGAATGTGTGACGGGACGTTATGCATGTGTCGGCATATTCAAATTTCTTTTGTTACATCTTGGCGGTGTCCTCACTAATTTCTGCTCCTGTCTGACTCACTAATTCGACTTTATTTCTTTCTTTTTTAAATAGTGATTTACTTTTCACATAGGCTTGTTAAATTTTCTCTCAGTTTTGCAAATCGTTTCTTTTCATTGAATAGAAAATTCATTTAACATCGCATTGCGAAATTTGGCTTCGTCTTTTTCTTTCAGTATGGGGTCAATCCTTTTTCTGTTGGTCAAAAATTAGATTTTATACTGAATTAAGAATTTTGTAAAAGTGAAGAAGAGAAGAGAGTTACTTCTAATTCCGTATTCTATCTATCTATCTATCTATCTATCTATCTATCTATCTATCTATCTGTAAATTAAGATAAAACTTAGTAGGGAAATAGCCATTTTCAACATGTCATTTTAAGACATGCATTCTTCAACACCTTATAAACAGAGAATGAGGAATAATTCTAAGCCCAGAGGTTAGACTATTTAAAGGAAGGGGTTGGGATGTATTGGTTTTAAGGGGTTGTGGAATGTATGCCTTAAAATGACATGTTGAAAATGGCTATTTCCCCACTAAGTTTTATCTGAATTTACAGATAAATAAATAAATATCCGCTCTGTAAATTGAATTGATTTGCACTGAGATCTCTATTGGATCAGTTTTAATATTTTAATGATCTTACTAGGATCTTCCTGGATTATTTTCCAACTTTATCTCGGATTTTACCAATCTTTCCTGGATTTTTACCTCATATATATATATATATATATATATATATATATATATATATGTGTGTGTGTGTGTGTGTGTGTGTGTGTATGTGTGTGTGTGTGTGTGCGTGTGTGTGTGTGTGTGTGTGTGTGTGTGTGTGTGTGTGTGTGTGTGTGTTATCAAAGGTACTTTTACAAATTATGGGGGTGGGTTTCTCTCTCCGAAACAATGTAAATATGTCCATATAAGCATCACGCTTGATGAGGTACTAGCAAGTAGTACCGAACACGACAGTTGTTGCTTTGCAGTAAACTACGTTTTTATTATAAACATTTATAATAAAAATGTTACTCAAAATATTGGTCTACTCATTATCGAGCTCTCTTCAAAAAGTAAATACGACGAACAGTGACAACAAATTTGTTTGCGCTACTCAGAATATATATATATATATATATATATATATATATATATATATATATATATTTACGCTCTCACACCCTGATTGAGGAATGTGGAGAGTGTGGAGGAATGGTAGACTTTGAAAAAACGGTAGCTACTCAAGCATCGACGCATCGTTCATTTAGTAATGAACTAGCAGTATAGCCCGGCGTTGCTCGGGTGTAATGAAAGATTTAAAACTAATCCATAGTCCTGGAGTTCAGACTCTTTGGACGTTGGCACGAAAGACTAAAAAGTAATAGTTGTTTCCAGTTAAAGCGAAACCCTAGACTGAAAGAAAAATGAATGGCATCGATATCAAATAAGTTTTTCGTCGTAAACTGAATTTTGAAGGCTAAATAAGTCCTCTGAGTAAATGGTATCATGGCTGAAACTAAGAACTACAATTATAGCTGCTTAGAGCCAAACCTGAAGCAAAAACTAAAATAAAAGGGCCGAAAAAATAAACATACAGGCAGATAAACAGACACACACATACAAACATCTTGCCTTTTATATATAAATATATATATTATCGATTTTCTGCACTATTGTAAGCACTGCAACCTTGAAACTTCTGAATATCATTTCTTATGTCTTTGTCTATGAGTGTATCAAATTTGATTAAAATCGGACCACTCCTTCTATAACCTGATTTTTTCGATTATCGATTTTGAGTATTTATCGGGAGTACCTCGACACAAAACCTAGCTAAGAACACTCGCAGACGCTTATAGTACAACTGTGTAATTTTTCAAGAAAATCGGTTCAGCCGTTTCGGAGTCTATAGGTAACGGACACACACACATACACACACACACACACACACATACACACACAAAGACAAAGTTCTATTTATAAGTAAGTTTAGATTTAATATACAACCTAAGGACATAAGGAAATTAAATCTAGAATAGGCTCTACCCGAGGTAGTTTTATCCAACCCACAAAAAAGAAAACAGTAAATGCTACAAAACCGAGACTTTAATTTAAAGATTCGAAATTTTTCTTCTATGTGCCATGTGCCTTTAGGACGTATGTGATCAAGGATTTCCACATCTTCCTATCTTTTGCAGCCCTTAACACACTTTCTCTTGATACCCTCCTACACTCCTGTTCTGCTACCCATTTGTTCAAGTCCAGCAAGTATGTCATGCAATCGCTTTCACTCTCTCTCGCTTTCCTTCTATCCGCCTTGTAAATATCAGATCATCGAAACTCTCTTTCCTCATTACATGCCCAAGAAACTTCAGTTGTCGTTTAAGTATAATTTTCCTTTTCATTTCCATCCTCTTCAAAACTTTCGTTGCTCATATGTTCGGGCCATGCTATCCTCAACATCCTTTTGTAGAACCACATTTCGGCCGGTTCAAGTCCTTACCGCATCCTTGGTGAGATTTTTGAGCATTCGCTACCATATTGCAGGACAGACACCACATAACAATCCAGTACTCTTGTTTTTGTTTTCAACGAAATTTTCTTGTCACTTAATACTCTGCTTAGTTTTTGAAATGCATCCTTGGCCATGCCAATACGCCTCCGGTTCTTGGTGTCACACATTCCGTCTTCTGTTAGAATCCTTCCCAGGTAATTAAACTTGTGTACCTGCTTGATTTTAGTATGTCTCGGATTATCATTTAACTGGTACCCTGTACTTAGTTACACAAAAGCCAAAAGTGATTAACTGGTAAATGAATACGAGTATAATATTCCCTTCAACAATGAGAATCAGCTTTTCTTCTATATAACCAAGGATCGAAAACAATGTCATTGATTATCAGTGTACACCTGTATTCAACTGTAAGCTTCTATCTTTAATACAAAAAGTATACGGTATGTGGTGTGGTGTTATGGCTAATGAGAATTCGTAGAACGCATTTCGAATTCCAGTCGGGCTCGTTATATTCACTTACAAGAAAATTCCATTGGGAAATGTAAGACTCCACTTTTCCCCACTATTCCAAAGAAAGATTTGAGGAATTTCACAATGACTTTATGATCCAAGCCTCGGTTGGTATCCTTCCAATTTGGTGACAATGCCATGTCTCTAGACATTGAAACTGCCCTCTTGAGGTTTACTGAAATAAAGCCAATATTTTTTGTGTCATAAAAAAAAACTGTTAAAAATTGAGTTCGTTTGGATAGTTTTTTAATATATACCCCAGTTAACGTATTAGACACAACGTATCTTTTATATAGTCATGTAATTTTTAAAATTAATCCACCCATATAAGGCACTAAAGCCACTAGGACTGTTATTGAATGTGAATAAGAGAAATATTGTTAAGGAACTAGAAGAATATAGAAGTAATCAGGTAGAGAGTAGATTAATATTAATATTGGATTTAAATACTTGTAGATCAAAGTTGGCTGGAAAGTATGGATCAAGAAGAGAGTTCCGCAATCGAGAAGAGCGACAGATGAAACTGTTAACATAGAACTTAGGATTACATCGAGTAAATTCAACCACACTGAGACCTTGCCGCCAATCTAGTCAGTTAGTTCATTGCCGTACGTGATTATTCTGCAGTTGCCATTACTTTCTGCGGTCGACTGATTGCCAACTAAGACTATAGAATCCAATCTGTCCTGCTATTCAATCCATAGAAGAGGTGGTATTAATACCCTTTCTTAAGGGTATTTGTGCGTAAGTGAATGCAACGAATTCAACTGGAATTCCAACTCAGCTGATATCCATTACACCACACACACACATCCGGTAACAACAGATAGCAAACTAATAAGAAAATCAACAATATTTTTTGTTGCTTTTCAAAGTAACAAAGTTAATGTTTTAATTACTGGAAAGAAAGTATCATTATTAACAATATTATCATTTACATTAAAAATAAACATCTTATGTTTGCTAATCTAGTCAGTCAGTGCCATACACGTTTGGGAGATCATGTCTCGAAAGAGACATAACTGACTGGGCAGATGATTTTCCAGCTGGAGTTAGCCATTTTCTGTGGTAGTCTGGTTACCAGCCAAGGCGATAGAACCCAATATGTCCTGCTATTGAACACATAGCTGGAGAAAAAAAAACAAAAACAAAAACAAAAAAAAACAACAAAAAACAAAACAAAACAAAAAAAAACAGAAAAAAACTTGGAGCAAGTTTAAAAAGTAGAGAATGACAATAAACAGAGATAAATTTAAATTTGATTGTGATATAATATAATTTAAGGTACTACATTCAAAAAGATGATATTGCACTAAATTTAGTCTTATTTCAGAAAATTTCAGAGATATCTACAATTTAAAAAAATAAAAAATAGAATCATTTTTAGGATTTTCTAATTTTTTTTTATAGTAGATTAGTCATTTAAGTAACATGCGTGATATACGCTTTGACGATCATGTCTCGAAAGAGACATGACTGACGAGGTAGAAGATTTTCCCTTGGCAGGTTGTCATTATTTTCTGCTGTAGACTGATTGCAACCAAGGCTATAGAGCCCAATTATTTGTTCCTAGCTAATATCCACTGTACCACAACACACATAACGCAGATACAGCATTAACAAAATCTACAATATTTGTTGTTGCTTTTCAAAGTAACAAAGTTAATGTTTTAATTACTGGAAAGAAATTATCATTATTAACATTATTATTATTTACATTAAAAATAAACATCTTATGTTTGCTAATCTAGTAAGTCAGTGTCATACGTGATACACGTTTCGAAGATCATGTCTCGAAAGAAACATGACTGACTGGGCAGAAGATTTCCCCGCAGTAGTTTGCCATTATTTTTTGTTGTAGTCTGGTTGCCAAAGAAGGCGATAAAACCCAATCTACCTTAATATTTAACCTATAGCTGTAGGGATAAGCGGCAGATTGATAACATTTCTGAAGGGTATTCGCTCGTAAGTGAATGCAACGAATTTGACTGGAATTCGAACACGGCTCTACGATTTCTCGTTCCGAGACGATATCCTCTGCACCACAACGCACATCCCTGTCAATTTAGTATTGCACTGAAATTCATCGAATCTAGTTACCATATCGAAGAGTTCATCTGGAAAAATCCCATGAAAATATTTATAGAAAAAGCACATGGAAGCTCCATTACGGCGGTTGGAAAGTGACTGAAGCCGTGACGCATCTGTTTATCTAAATCTAAACTTATTTATAAATGGAACTTTGTCTGTATGTGTGTGTGTGTGTGTCTGTGTGTGTCTGTATCCGTTACCTATAGACTCCAAAACGGCTGAACCGATTTTCTTGAAAATTTACACTGTTGTACTATAAGCGTCTGCGAGTGTTCTTAGCTAGGTTTTGTGTCGAGGTACTCCCGATAAATATCGAAAATCGATAATCGAAAAAATCAGGTTATAGAAGGAGTGATCCGATTTTAATAAAATTTGATCCACTCATAGAAAAAGACATAAGAAACGATATTCAGAAGTTTCAAGGCTGCAGTTCTTACAATAGTGCAGAAAATTTGATATCGATACCAGGAAATCAAAATTTGACTTAATCCATTCATTTTTCTTTCAGTCTAGGGTTTCGCTTTAACTCTAAAAAACAACTATTGCTTTTTAGTCTTTCGTGCCAACGTCCAATGAGTCTGAGCTCCAGGACTATGGGTTAATTATAAAGCTTTCGTTAGACCTGAGCAATGCCGGGCTAGACTGCTAGTACTCAAATATTTTATATAATCTCGTACTGCTATAATTTTAGTGCGGGTATGAATATTCACACTCCCGCGATTGTAATCTCCCTTTAAGATATTCTGCTGAAATTTACCAAAATAAAAACAGATTTACAATTCATGATTCAAAATCTGCTATGCACACTATATACATAGAACGTAAAATTTGAAAATATATATAAAAAGACACCCTCAATTGCAGTCATTCTTTAAATTACAATAAATACTGTTTCTTGAATTTCAAACAAGGTAAATGGTTAAAATAAAAAAAATTAATTTTACTGAATTACAATGAAAAGTACATACTAAAATATATTAGACATATATTTATAAATATTCAAAATGTCGACAAAGTCCAAAAGTGAGTACAGTTTTCGGAAACTCTGAAGTTAGGTAAAAACAGGCAATCAGTAATTTAATTTTGTCCTATTTCATTTCAGTTCTTTAAAATACATCATAAATAGTACATTTCACCTCGAAAATTAGAAAAAAGACTTCGAAAAAAATTGTTGTCCAGTGTTATCTCTTGACAGAGTCTCCATACGCATCTCTTTTCAAATATGGGACTTAACCTCTCTTTAATGGTGTTATACGTAACAAGACTGTAATAGAATTAACAGTAAAATTTAGCAGTAGAACTACTGAGAGCAAGAGAGTATTGAAAAAATGAGTAATATTCATAACGTGATGCGTGCAAATAGACGAACAAAGCCTTGAGGAAATAGTAATGGAATACATTTTGCCTAGAGTTATAAAGGATAGGAAGTTGTGGAGAGCTGTGATCGGCTACGCCCTGAAGGGACACCGCACCTAAATGAAAAAATTATTATGCTGTGAGTCTTAGTTTTATGAGAGCCACTTATTTATAAATTCGTAACAATCCAATTTGAGAACCAATTATGTCTAACAATCCAAGCCAAGGGTTTATAAACTTGTAACAATCAAACTGTGCCAAATATCACAAAATGTCATCGATTTTTGCTTAAATTAAATAAATTGTCTTTCAGAAAACATATTATGGAAAAGATTGCCGATGTTTGTTTGTTTGTATTTTTTTTTACAGTATTGACACGACGACACACAACATGTGATATTTAGAATTGCATTCAGGAGAGAAAAATAACAAATACAGCGGCGAATATTTTGAAAATTGCTGCAAACCAAAAAGAAATATTTGTTGCTTTAATTCTATCTTCTGTTCATTTGTTCCTGCAGCCATGTTCTACACAACAACGCGCATGCGTTCACACGCATACACATAAACGCGTTCACACACACACACACACACACACACACACACACACACACACACACACACACACACACACACACACCACACACCACACACACCAGATTTACATCCACACTTGCAAACGCATATTTTTATTTTGGTTTTATTACTTTATTGTTCCTGCTTTTAGCACTTTTGACAATTTCGTTCATTATCTGAAACTAAATATTGTCTGCATCGGAGGCAAAGATTGTTGGAGACATCCTGGCGTTTTCTGGAACGATGCATTTCAAATTCAAATATACGTATATCGTATAAGTGATGCAATTTGTAGAATGGATTAACTGAGTATGACAAAAACGGAAAAAGGTAATTTAGTATTTCATTTCTGAGGTGAATAATTGACAAATTCCTCGTATTATTTCGAGCAATATTTCCCATCTTTCTTGATACTGAAATTATTACAGACACGACAATTCGGGCAAGTAACCTCTGGTCAGTCAGTCAGTTAAGTGCCATACGTGATACATGCTTGGATGATCTCGAAAGAGATATAACTGACTAGGCTTAAGAGTTTCCTGTAATAGGTTGCCATTACTTCCTGCGGTAGACTGGTTGCCAACCAAGGTGATAGAACCTAATATGTTTTGCTATTTAACGCATAGCTGAAGGGAGAAAGTATTTGCGCGTAAATAAATATAACGAATTCAAGTGGAATTAGAACTGCCTTGTAGTGCAGTGGATATCGGCTCAAAACAATAAATCGAAGAGCCGAGTTTGGGAACATCTTCTGCCAAGTCTTAGTCATGTCTCTTATGTTCGGGTCATGGTTGGAGTTTTTCGCGTTACACTTTCGTTGTGTATCTCTCTCGCTGCTCCCATCTGACTGTCTTACTGACGCTAATCGAAGCCATTTATAGTCATTTAAATTTTTCGCACTGGGTCGCGAAGTCTTTTTTAGTCTTCCAAATTGTTCCTATTGGTCAGAAAACCAATTTAACATCTACTTCGTTTCGACTTTTTCTGTAAGCACGACTTTTTCAGGGTTTCACACGTCATTGTGAATTTTTGTAGAAGTGAAGAAGAAAGTTGATTTTAATTTTTAATTTCCCATCCCCCTAACTTCTCATTGCACTTTAAATTGAAATCTACCATAAAGTTACAGGAAACGAAGGAAATACTCTGATGACTGATAAAGATGTTATCAATAGCGTGGTTTTCTAAGTGTAGCTAAGATGTGACAACAGACCGTAATTATGGTGCACACAGTGAGGATCGAACACATTATTCAGTTGTAATTGATCTAGCGAGACAAGCTTGTAAAAACTCACACTACATTGTAGCATAAATGTGGCATGAGTTTAGGGCATTATGCGAGGATCGAACTCACTAATCAGTTGTAATTGATCAAGTGAGTCTAGCTTACTAATCATTACACCACGTCAACGTATCCAAATGATTTTCTAGTCGTAATTTAGGTGTGACACAAGGCTTAAAGTTTGAAGAACCCAGTGATGATCGCACTCGTTACTCAGCCGTAATAGATTAAGCTTGTTAACCATTTCACCACGTTAAATTCCCCTTTGATGATTTTCTAAGCGTAGTTTAGATGCGGACAAGGCCGAAAATATTGGGCACCTAGTGATGCTAAAACTCGCCGTTCAGTCGTCATTGTCCTCGCGAGACAAGCTTTCTAACCACGTTTCACGAAACAAGCTTCGTAACCCGGTCTCGCGAGACATGCTTTCTTATCACGTCTCGCGAGAAAAGCTTCGTAACCACGTCTCGTGAGACAAACTTCCTAACTATGTCTAGCGAGACCAGCTTTCTTATCATGTCGAAGTACCCAAATCAATATGAAACATTGAGAAAATCGCTTCATATTTGTGCATGAACCTAATATAAATATCCTAAGTAAAAAGAAAGAAAAAGACTTGGTATACAACGATAGGAAAGTGTGGAGCGCCATGGTCACCAACGTCCCTAATGGGCCTGACACATACAAGATTCCGGTTTATGCATGGTACGTTACCAATTTGCTTATCACTTTGCTGCTTATCTCACACCTGTCAAATTGATTATTGCCTCACATCGAATATGGCGTTGACCGATCGTTCCTCTGCCTGTCATATCAAATATTGACGCCCACCTTAATGTGTTTATGAACCTCCCCACTCATATCCTTCTCGTTTCACCGCCATCATTACATTTGTGATGTGACCTCTACCGCAGACACTATTGAGTCAATCAATATGGACTGAATCGATATCAAGGGAATCAATATTGAACTGATCCAAATTCATTGAAACCAAGGCCGAAAATTACCGCCACTTGAACCGCTGTTTCCATCAACGTAAATAACGGCGTCAGATTGCTGCAGCTGATGCCAGTCGAATCTTTCATCACTTGACCGACCTTACTGCGGTCAAGGTTACCAACACTACTTTTGCGGTCACATAACCATTAACCTCATTCATCATGGTTTGGCTTCACGAATGGAGATTTCGAATGGTGCTCTGCATCTGCCGTAGGAGCACAAGAAAGTCTTCAAAACTACGCTACTTCTCTGATAATTTTCATTTACGTTGGATATGACATCATGGGTTGGCGCAATGAATATCAGCTCGGAACGAGAAATCAGAGAGCCGAGTTCGAATTTTAGTTGAATTAGTTGCATTCACTTACGCGCAAATACCCTTGGGAAAGTCGCAGTGGATATCGGCTCGGAACGAGAAATCCGAGAGCCAAGTTCGAATTCCAGTTGAACTTGTTGCATTTACTTACGCGCAAATACCCTTGGGAAAGGCGCAGTGGATATCGACTCGGGATGAGAAATCGGAGAGCCGAGTTCGAATTCTAGTTGAATTCGTTGCATTCACTTACGCGCAAATACCCTTGTGAAAGTCGCAGTGGATATCGGCTCGGAACGAGAAATCGGAGAGCCAAGTTCGAATTCCAGTTGAACTTGTTGCATTCACTGACGCGCAAATACCCTTGGGAAAGTCGCAGTGGATATCGGCTCGGAACGAGAAATCGGAGAGCCGAGTTCGAATTCCAGTTGAACTTGTTGCATTCACTGACGCGCAAATACCCTTGGGAAAGGTGCAGTGGATATCGGCTCGGAACGAGAAATCGGAGAGCCGAGTTCGAATTCTAGTTGAATTCGTTGCAATCACTTACGAGCAAACACCCTTGAGATGAGTATCAACTTCTCACTTCAGCTATGGGTTGAACAACAGGACAGATTGGGTTTTGTAGTGTTAGTTCAACCGAAGAAGGAAATGGCAAACTACTGCGGTTGTAAGTAAGAGTTGATGAATTTTTAAGTAATATTTTTGATATCATTTTTAATCAGTTTACCACAAGCAAAGAAATAAAGCCTCTACGGCGCAAGTGTTAAAGTATATGAATGAGTGTTAGTGAATATGAATAAAAAAGAAGTGTTCGAGAATATGAATGAGTGCTAAAGAATATAAAAACGAATGAATGTTAGAGAAAATGAATGAGTGTTAGAGAATATGAAAACGAACGAGAGCTAGAAAATATGAAAACGAATGAATGTTAGAGAATATGAATGAGTGTAACGAAAACAAAAACGAATGAGTGCTAGAGAATATGAATAAGTATTAGAGAATATGAAAACGAATGAATGTTAGAGAATATGAATGAGTGTAACGAAAACAAAAACGAATGAGTGCTAGAGAATATGAATAAGTATTAGAGAATATGAAAACGAATGAATGTTACTGAATATGAATGAATGTTAACGAAAATAAAAATGAATGAATGTTAGAGAATACGAAAACGAATGCATGTTAGAGAATGTGAATAAGTGCTAAAGAATATGAAAACGCATAAGTGTTGGATAATATGAATGAGTGTTAAATAATATGAAAACGAATGAATGTTAGAGAATATAAATGAGTGTAAACGAAAAGGAAAACGAATGAGTTTTAGCGAATATGAATGTGTGTTAGAGAATGCAAAAGCGAATGAGTGTTGGAGGATGTGAATGAGTGTTTAAGAATATGAAAACGAATGAATGTTAGAGAATATGAATGAGTGTTAGAGAATGCAAAAGCGAATGAGTGTTGGAGGATGTGAATGAGTGTTTATGAATATGAAAACGAATGAATGTTAGAGAATATGAATGAGTGTTAGAGAATGCAAAAGCGAATGAGTGTTGGAGGATGTGAATGAGTGTTTAAGAATATTAAAACGAATGAATGTTAGAGAATATGAATGAGTGATAGGGAATGCAAAAGCGAATGAATGTTGGAGGATGTGAATGAGTGTTTAAGAATATGAAAACGAATGAATGTTAGAGAATATGAATGAGTGTTAGAGAATGCAAAAGCGAATGAGTGTTGTAGGATATGAATGAGTGTTTAAGAATATGAAAACGAATGAATGTTAGAGAATATGAATGAGTGTTAGTGAATATAAAAAAGAATGATTGTTCGTGAATATGAATGTTTATTAGAGAATATAAAAACGAATTAGGCTTAGAGAATATGAATGAATGTTAACGAAAATGAAAACTCATGAATGTTAGAGAATGTGAATGAGTGTCAGAGAATACGAAAACGAATAAGTGCGAGAGAATATGAATGAATGTTAAAGAATATAAAAACGTATAAGTGCTAAAAAATATGATTAAGTTTTAACGAATATGAAAACGAATAGGTGCTAGAGAATGTGTATTAGTATCAAAGATTGTGAAAACGAATGAGTGTAAGAGAGTGTGAATAAGTTAACGAAAATGAAAATGAATGAATGTTAGAGAATATGAATAAGTGTTAGAGAAGATGAAAACGAATGAGTGTTACAGAATACGAATGAGCGTTAAAGAATATGAATGAGTGTTAAAGAATATGCAAATGAATTAGTGTTAAGTAAGATGAATGAGTGTTAAAGAATATGAAAACGAATGAGTGTTAAAGTATATGAATGTTAGTGTTTAACGGAAATAAAAACGAATGAGAGTCAGAGAATATGAATGAGTATTAGAAAATAAGAAAACGAATGACTGTTAGAAAATATGAATGAAGTTAATGAAACCAAAAACGAATGTGTGTTAGAGAATATGAAAATCAATGAGTGTTAGAGAATATGAATGAGTGTTAAAGAATATGAAAACGAATAACTGTTAAAGAATATGAATAAAGGTTAAAGAATATGTAAACGAATGAGTGTTAAGAAATATAAATGAGTGTTAAAGAATATGAAAACGAATGAGTGTTAGAGAATATGAATGAGTGTTAAAGAATATGAAACAAATAAGTGTTAAAGAATATGAATAAAGGTTAAAGAATATGTAAACGAATGAGTGTTAAGGTAATTGAATGAGTGTTAAAGAATATGAAAACGAATGAGTGTTAGAGTATATGAATGTTAGTGATTAACGGAAATGAAAACGAATGAGTGTCAGAGAATATGAATGAGTGTTGGAAAATCGAAAACGAATGAGTGTTAGAAAATATGAATGAGGTTAACGAAACCAAAAACGAATGTGTGTTAGAGAATATAAATGAGCGTTAGAGAATATGAAAATCAACGAGTGTTAGAGAATATGAATGAGTGTAAAAGAATATGAATGTGTGTTAGAGAATAAGAATGAGTGTTAAAGAATATGATTGAGTGTTAGAGAATATGAATGAGTGTTAAAGAATATGAAAATATATATTATTAAGGAGACTGAAGATAATGATTGACAGCACATTTAAATTTTTGAAGATCAAAGTTGAGTGGAAAGCAATACGCAGGAAGAATGGTACCTAATATTTGATATTAGTTTAATATAATATTGCAAAATTCAGTGATGCTGCTTACAGGAGATACATATAAGAGATGCGCAACCAGTGAATCATAGAGTTGACTTGATATTATGTAACTTCCGTTTTTTTCGGCAAAATCGATAATTTAGCACGGTTCCGGAAACATATTTTTTCAAATAATTATTTCACCCCAAGCAAATCAATAAATTTACTAAAACGTAAGAGGGTTACTGAGTTTGAGAGAATGTTAGAAAAGAAAATGTAATAAGGAGAAAGAACAATAAAAGAACAGGAATTACGATTGATACCCATTTAAAATGTTTGAAGATCAAAGTTGATTGGAAAGCAAAACGCCGGAAGAGAGTCCCCCAAGTACGTTATAAAAAGAAAAGACCAAAAATTGTTAGCATAGAACTTATGATTACATCTACCTATTGCAACTTTAACATGGATAAATCTTGCTGCTAAGATTGAACCAGAGTTCAATTAACACGACGGCGCTAATTAACTTCTTTTAGGCAATCTTACAAAATATACATGTATGACTTTAGATGCGAATAAGTCAATTTAAACTAATAAAAAGTATAATTAGGCATGTTATTTTGTGAATTAAAAAAAATCGTTTCACCCTAAGCAAAGCAGTAAAGCCACAAAAACGCATGGAGATATTGAGTATGAAAAAATATGAGAAAAAGAAAAACATTATTGAGGCGAGAGAACAATAAAAGAACAGGAATTATGATTGATACCCATTTAAAGTTTTTGAAAATCAAAGTTGATTGGAAAGAAAAACGCCAGAAGAGAGTTCCCCAAGTACGTTATAAAAAAGAAAAGACCAAAAATTGTTAGCATAGAATTTATGGTTATATCTACCTATTGCAACTTTAACATGGATAAATCTTGCTGTTAAGATTGAAACATTGATGCGAATAAGTTAATTTAAAACACTGGAAAGGATAATTAGGTATGCTATATAATGAATTTTTTAAAAACTCGTTTCACCCTAAGCAAAGCAGTAAAATAAAAAAAAAAACAAAACAAAACAAAACGCATGGAGATATTGAGTATGAAAAAATATGAGAAAAAGAAAAACATTATTGAGGAGAGAGAACAATAAAAGAACAGGAATTATGATTGATACCCATTTAAAGTTTTTGAAAATCAAAGTTGATTGGAAAGAAAAACGCCAGAAGAGAGTTCCCCAAGTACGTTATAAAAAAGAAAAGACCAAAAACTGTTAGCATAGAATTTATGGTTATATCTACCTATTGCAACTTTAACATGGATAAATCTTGCTGTTAAGATTGAAACATTGATGCGAATAAGTTAATTTAAAACACTGGAAAGGATAATTAGGTATGCTATATAATGAATTTTTTAAAAACTCGTTTCACCCTAAGCAAAGCAGTAAAATAAAAAAAAAAAACAAAACAAAACAAAACGCATGGAGATATTGAGTATGAAAAAATATGAGAAAAAGAAAAACATTATTGAGGAGAGAGAACAATAAAAGAACAGGAATTATGATTGATACCCATTTAAAGTTTTTGAAAATCAAAGTTGATTGGAAAGAAAAACGCCAGAAGAGAGTTCCCCAAGTACGTTATAAAAAAGAAAAGACCAAAAATTGTTAGCATAGAATTTATGGTTATATCTACCTATTGCAACTTTAACATGGATAAATCTTGCTGTTAAGATTGAAACATTGATGCGAATAAGTTAATTTAAAACACTGGAAAGGATAATTAGGTATGCTATATAATGAATTTTTTAAAAACTCGTTTCACCCTAAGCAAAGCAGTAAAATAAAAAAAAAAAAACAAAACAAAACGCATGGAGATATTGAGTATGAAAAAATATGAGAAAAAGAAAAACATTATTGAGGAGAGAGAACAATAAAAGAACAGGAATTATGATTGATACCCATTTAAAATTTTTGAAAATCAAAGTTGATTGGAAAGAAAAACGCCAGAAGAGAGTTCCCCAAGTACGTTATAAAAAAGAAAAGACCAAAAATTGTTAGCATAGAATTTATGGTTATATCTACCTATTGCAACTTTAACATGGATAAATCTTGCTGTTAAGATTGAAACATTGATGCGAATAAGTTAATTTAAAACACTGGAAAGGATAATTAGGTATGCTATATAATGAATTTTTTAAAAACTCGTTTCACCCTAAGCAAAGCAGTAAAATCAAAAAAAAAAAAAACAAAACAAAACGCATGGAGATATTGAGTATGAAAAAATATGAGAAAAAGAAAAACATTATTGAGGAGAGAGAACAATAAAAGAACAGGAATTATGATTGATACCCATTTAAAGTTTTTGAAAATCAAAGTTGATTGGAAAGAAAAACGCCAGAAGAGAGTTCCCCAAGTACGTTATAAAAAAGAAAAGACCAAAAATTGTTAGCATAGAATTTATGGTTATATCTACCTATTGCAACTTTAACATGGATAAATCTTGCTGTTAAGATTGAAACATTGATGCGAATAAGTTAATTTAAAACACTGGAAAGGATAATTAGGTATGCTATATAATGAATTTTTTAAAAACTCGTTTCACCCTAAGCAAAGCAGTGAAATAATAAAAAAAAAAAAACAAAACAAAACGCATGGAGATATTGAGTATGAAAAAATATGAGAAAAAGAAAAACATTATTGAGGAGAGAGAACAATAAAAGAACAGGAATTATGATTGATACCCATTTAAAGTTTTTGAAAATCAAAGTTGATTGGAAAGAAAAACGCCAGAAGAGAGTTCCCCAAGTACGTTATAAAAAAGAAAAGACCAAAAATTGTTAGCATAGAATTTATGGTTATATCTACCTATTGCAACTTTAACATGGATAAATCTTGCTGTTAAGATTGAAACATTGATGCGAATAAGTTAATTTAAAACACTGGAAAGGATAATTAGGTATGCTATATAATGAATTTTTTAAAAACTCGTTTCACACTAAGCAAAGCAGTAAAATCAAAAAAAAAAAACAAAACAAAACGCATGGAGATATTGAGTATGAAAAAATATGAGAAAAAGAAAAACATTATTGAGGAGAGAGAACAATAAAAGAACAGGAATTATGATTGATACCCATTTAAAGTTTTTGAAAATCAAAGTTGATTGGAAAGAAAAACGCCAGAAGAGAGTTCCCCAAGTACGTTATAAAAAAGAAAAGACCAAAAATTGTTAGCATAGAATTTATGGTTATATCTACCTATTGCAACTTTAACATGGATAAATCTTGCTGTTAAGATTGAAACATTGATGCGAATAAGTTAATTTAAAAAACTGGAAAGGATAATTAGGTATGCTATATAATGAATTTTTTAAAAACTCGTTTCACCCTAAGCAAAGCAGTAAAATAAAAAAAAAACAAAACAAAACAAAACGCATGGAGATATTGAGTATGAAAAAATATGAGAAAAAGAAAAACATTATTGAGGAGAGAGAACAATAAAAGAACAGGAATTATGATTGATACCCATTTAAAGTTTTTGAAAATCAAAGTTGATTGGAAAGAAAAACGCCAGAAGAGAGTTCCCCAAGTACGTTATAAAAAAGAAAAGACCAAAAATTGTTAGCATAGAATTTATGGTTATATCTACCTATTGCAACTTTAACATGGATAAATCTTGCTGTTAAGATTGAAACATTGATGCGAATAAGTTAATTTAAAACACTGGAAAGGATAATTAGGTATGCTATATAATGAATTTTTTAAAAACTCGTTTCACCCTAAGCAAAGCAGTAAAATCAAAAAAAAAAAAAACAAAACAAAACGCATGGAGATATTGAGTATGAAAAAATATGAGAAAAAGAAAAACATTATTGAGGAGATAGAACAATAAAAGAACAGGAATTATGATTGATACCCATTTAAAGTTTTTGAAAATCAAAGTTGATTGGAAAGAAAAACGCCAGAAGAGAGTTCCCCAAGTACGTTATAAAAAAGAAAAGACCAAAAATTGTTAGCATAGAATTTATGGTTATATCTACCTATTGCAACTTTAACATGGATAAATCTTGCTGTTAAGATTGAAACATTGATTCGAATAAGTTAATTTAAAACACTGGAAAGGATAATTAGGTATGCTATATAATGAATTTTTTAAAAACTCGTTTCACCCTAAGCAAAGCAGTAAAATCAAAAAAAAAAAAACAAAACAAAACGCATGGAGATATTGAGTATGAAAAAATATGAGAAAAAGAAAAACATTATTGAGGAGAGAGAACAATAAAAGAACAGGAATTATGATTGATACCCATTTAAAGTTTTTGAAAATCAAAGTTGATTGGAAAGAAAAACGCCAGAAGAGAGTTCCCCAAGTACGTTATAAAAAAGAAAAGACCAAAAATTGTTAGCATAGAATTTATGGTTATATCTACCTATTGCAACTTTAACATGGATAAATCTTGCTGTTAAGATTGAAACATTGATGCGAATAAGTTAATTTAAAACACTGGAAAGGATAATTAGGTATGCTATATAATGAATTTTTTAAAAACTCGTTTCACCCTAAGCAAAGCAGTAAAATCAAAAAAAAAAAACAAAACAAAACGCATGGAGATATTGAGTATGAAAAAATATGAGAAAAAGAAAAACATTATTGAGGAGAGAGAACAATAAAAGAACAGGAATTATGATTGATACCCATTTAAAGTTTTTGAAAATCAAAGTTGATTGGAAAGAAAAACGCCAGAAGAGAGTTCCCCAAGTACGTTATAAAAAAGAAAAGACCAAAAATTGTTAGCATAGAATTTATGGTTATATCTACCTATTGCAACTTTAACATGGATAAATCTTGCTGTTAAGATTGAAACATTGATGCGAATAAGTTAATTTAAAACACTGGAAAGGATAATTAGGTATGCTATATAATGAATTTTTTAAAAACTCGTTTCACCCTAAGCAAAGCAGTAAAATCAAAAAAAAAAAACAAAACAAAACAAAACGCATGGAGATATTGAGTATGAAAAAATATGAGAAAAAGAAAAACATTATTGAGGAGAGAGAACAATAAAAGAACAGGAATTACGATTGATATCCATTTAAAGCTTTTGAAAATCAAAGTTGATTAGAAAGAAAAACGCCAGAAGAGAGTTCCCCAAGTACGTTATAAAAAAGAAAAGACCAAAAATTGTTAACATAGAATTTATGGTTATATCTACCTATTGCAACTTTAACATGGATAAATCTTGCTGTTAAGATTGAAACATTGATGCGAATAAGTTAATTTAAAACACTGGAAAGGATAATTAGGTATGCTATATAATGAATTTTTTAAAAACTCGTTTCACCCTAAGCAAAGCAGTAAAATAAAAAAAAAACAAAACAAAACAAAACGCATGGAGATATTGAGTATGAAAAAATATGAGAAAAAGAAAAACATTATTGAGGAGAGAGAACAATAAAAGAACAGGAATTATGATTGATACCCATTTAAAGTTTTTGAAAATCAAAGTTGATTGGAAAGAAAAACGCCAGAAGAGAGTTCCCCAAGTACGTTATAAAAAAGAAAAGACCAAAAATTGTTAGCATAGAATTTATGGTTATATCTACCTATTGCAACTTTAACATGGATAAATCTTGCTGTTAAGATTGAAACATTGATGCGAATAAGTTAATTTAAAACACTGGAAAGGATAATTAGGTATGCTATATAATGAATTTTTTAAAAACTCGTTTCACCCTAAGCAAAGCAGTAAAATAAAAAAAACAAACAAAACAAAACAAAACGCATGGAGATATTGAGTATGAAAAAATATGAGAAAAGAAAAACATTATTGAGGAGAGAGAACAATAAAAGAACAGGAATTATGATTGATGCCCATTTAAAGTTTTTGAAAATCAAAGTTGATTGGAAAGAAAAACGCCAGAAGAGTGTTCCCCAAGTACGTTATAAAAAAGAAAAGACCAAAAATTGTTAGCATAGAATTTATGGTTATATCTACCTATTGCAACTTTAACATGGATAAATCTTGCTGTTAAGATTGAAACATTGATGCGAATAAGTTAATTTAAAACACTGGAAAGGATAATTAGGTATGCTATATAATGAATTTTTTAAAAACTCGTTTCACCCTAAGCAAAGCAGTAAAATAAAAAAAAAACAAAACAAAACAAAACGCATGGAGATATTGAGTATGAAAAAATATGAGAAAAAGAAAAACATTATTGAGGAGAGAGAACAATAAAAGAACAGGAATTATGATTGATACCCATTTAAAGTTTTTGAAAATCAAAGTTGATTGGAAAGAAAAACGCCAGAAGAGAGTTCCCCAAGTACGTTATAAAAAAGAAAAGACCAAAAATTGTTAGCATAGAATTTATGGTTATATCTACCTATTGCAACTTTAACATGGATAAATCTTGCTGTTAAGATTGAAACATTGATGCGAATAAGTTAATTTAAAACACTGGAAAGGATAATTAGGTATGCTATATAATGAATTTTTTAAAAACTCGTTTCACCCTAAGCAAAGCAGTAAAATCAAAAAAAAAAAACAAAACAAAACGCATGGAGATATTGAGTATGAAAAAATATGAGAAAAAGAAAAACATTATTGAGGAGAGAGAACAATAAAAGAACAGGAATTATGATTGATACCCATTTAAAGTTTTTGAAAATCAAAGTTGATTGGAAAGAAAAACGCCAGAAGAGAGTTCCCCAAGTACGTTATAAAAAAGAAAAGACCAAAAATTGTTAGCATAGAATTTATGGTTATATCTACCTATTGTAACTTTAACATGGATAAATCTTGCTGTTAAGATTGAAACATTGATGCGAATAAGTTAATTTAAAACACTGGAAAGGATAATTAGGTATGCTATATAATGAATTTTTTAAAAACTCGTTTCACCCTAAGCAAAGCAGTAAAATCAAAAAAAAAAAAACAAAACAAAACGCATGGAGATATTGAGTATGAAAAAATATGAGAAAAAGAAAAACATTATTGAGGAGAGAGAACAATAAAAGAACAGGAATTATGATTGATACCCATTTAAAGTTTTTGAAAATCAAAGTTGATTGGAAAGAAAAACGCCAGAAGAGAGTTCCCCAAGTACGTTATAAAAAAGAAAAGACCAAAAATTGTTAGCATAGAATTTATGGTTATATCTACCTATTGCAACTTTAACATGGATAAATCTTGCTGTTAAGATTGAAACATTGATGCGAATAAGTTAATTTAAAACACTGGAAAGGATAATTAGGTATGCTATATAATGAATTTTTTAAAAACTCGTTTCACCCTAAGCAAAGCAGTAAAATCAAAAAAAAAAAACAAAACAAAACAAAACGCATGGAGATATTGAGTATGAAAAAATATGAGAAAAAGAAAAACATTATTGAGGAGAGAGAACAATAAAAGAACAGGAATTACGATTGATATCCATTTAAAGCTTTTGAAAATCAAAGTTGATTAGAAAGAAAAACGCCAGAAGAGAGTTCCCCAAGTACGTTATAAAAAAGAAAAGACCAAAAATTGTTAGCATAGAATTTATGGTTATATCTACCTATTGCAACTTTAACATGGATAAATCTTGCTGTTAAGATTGAAACATTGATGCGAATAAGTTAATTTAAAACACTGGAAAGGATAATTAGGTATGCTATATAATGAATTTTTTAAAAAATCGTTTCACCCTAAGCAAAGCAGTAAAATAAAAAAAAAACAAAAAAACAAAACGCATGGAGATATTGAGTATGAAAAAATATGAGAAAAAAAAACATTATTGAGGAAAAAGAACAATAAAAGACAGAAGATAACAATTGATATTGTATTTAAATGTTTTTGAAGATCAAAGGTGAAGCGAGAAGTACGATTAAAAAGTAAACTGTTAGCATAGAACGGTTACATCTAGTCATTCCAACTGCAACATGAGGATACCTTGCTGCCAATGTAGTCTATTTAGATTTCAAGGTGAGGTGAGATATGCATGCAAATAACTAGACCCTATGAACCAAAGGTATTTGCGGGTATATGATTGCAACGAAGTGCCATACGTGATACACGCTTGGGCGATCATGTCTCGAAAAAGACTTGACTGACTGGGCAGAAGATTATCCCGCAGTAGGTTGCCATTGCTTTCTGCGGTAGACTGGTTGCCAACCAAGCCTAGAGAACACAATCCGTCCTGTTATTTGACCCATAACTGGAAGGAAGAGACGGATTAATACCTTTCCCAAGGATATTTGCGCGTATATGATTGCAACGAATTCAACTGGAATTCGAACTCGGCTCTCCGATTTGTCGTTCCGAGTCGATATCCACTGGACCACAACGCACATCTAGAGCCACTCAAAATATTAATCTTTAAAGTATTAGATTCTGGTATGATATTCTTTTTCATAAAATATTTCAAATAATACTGTAGCTTTTATTAAAACATAGTATTAAAGCCTTGAATAAGTTCTCGCTGATTTCTTTTAATGAAAAGTAATGATGTTTTATAAATGGTTGGTAGGAAATATGTTATTGAAAATATTGTTCATTGCTTGTTACTATTATTTTCTCATCTTTCTGGCAGCATTTGAATTCCACGTCGGAAAAACGACAAATGTTTTTAGGGTCACCACAAATTAAACCATTTTTTGGCATCTTAATAAAAGCCTAAAAGTCCTGCTTAACTATGCGATGTGCCATCGATCGGAACAAGTGATAGTCAAACGGGGCAATATCTCTCGAATACGGCGGGTAGAGGATATCCCATTTAAGCGTTTCCAAATAGGTTTTCACCCGTTTTGCAACACGTGGCCTAGCGTTGACTTGTTGCAGAATCACTTTGTTGAGTCTCTTTTCTTATAGTGGTCGTTTTCTTCTTTAATGCTCGGCTCTAACGCATTAATTGTAATCGACAGCGATCTTTCGTGAAGTTTTCGATCGGTTTGAGCAGGTCATATACTACACCCAGCTGATCCCACCAAATGCCGAGCAGAAGTTTTGAACTATACTTATTCGGCTTTGCCGGCGATGTTGATGCATGGCCGGGTTTGCTTCAGAATTGTCTACGCTTAGAGTTACCGTAGTGTATCTACTTTTCATCGCTGGTCACGATACGATGCAAGAATGTTTCCTTTTCTGACGTTGAAGCAGCTTTTTACTCGTGACATGACACCGCTCGACATCTCTCGACTTTAACTCGTACGGCATCCAATGCCTTTGCTTTTGAATAATTCCTAATGCTTTCAAACGTTTTGAAAAGTTCAGCCTGTACCTAACATGAGCCTTCATGAAGTAATGTTTTCAATTTTTCATCTACAAACCTTTTCAATACGCCATTGTTTTAATTATCTTCAACATCAAAATCATTTTTGAAGCCCCTAAACCAATCTCTGCATGTCGTTATAGACAGAACGTGGTCACTGAAAATTTCAACAATAATTTTGTGTGCTTCAGCTGAAGATTTCCTTTGAATAAAGTAGTGTAGTATAATACAACAGAAGGATGCTGAGGATACCACGGATCGAACATGTGAACAACGACGAGGTTTTGGAGATAATGGAAAGAAAAAGACAACAGATACTCAACATCAGGAAAAGACAGCCGAAGTTTCTGGGACATGAAATGAGGAAAGAAGGCTTGGAGAATCAGATACTCATGAGACAGATAGCGGGAAGTAGAGACAAGGGAAAGCAACACGTGACATACTTGATGGACTTGAGCTGAATGGCAGAGCAGGGTTTGAGATGGATTTGTGGTGCAGTGGATATCGACTTGGAACGACAAATCGAGGAGCCAAGTTCGAATTCCAGCTGAATTCGTTGCACTCACTTACGCACAAATACCCTTGGGAAAGGTATTAATCCATTTCTTCCCTCCAATTATGGGTTAAATAATAGGACAGATTGGGTTCTATAGCCTTTGTTAGCAATCAGTCTACCGCAGAAAGCAATGGCAACCTAATATAATAATCTTCTGCCCAGTCAGTCATGTCTCGAAAGAGACATGATCGCCCATAGCGTGTATCACGTATGGCAATTAATTGACTGAACACGATAAAGGGTGCTAAGAGCTACAGGAGATAGGAAGATGTGTAAAGCCATGATCGCCTACGTCCTGAAGAGACACATAACTTAGAAAAAGAAGATTGTCAACGATTGTGTAGTATTTACTTTCGTCCACATTTTTTATTGGAATGTAAACTGTTAAAGATCAATATTAATTTTTGATTAGTAATAACTGTCGGTTTCTTTTATTGCAACATGAAACGTTGACAACCAATGATTAATATTGAGTTTCATATTCATTCTTTGTTAAATAAAACATTAACAACAATTAACTTGCGTGTACTTTCATCTTCATTTTCTATTAGAGGTAAAAAAAAAAAAAAACACTTATTAATTCCTAATGAGCATTTACTTTTCGTCTTGTATTTATTTTTCTCTTAATTATCATGTTTTTTAATTCAGCCTTACCTGTTTACCTACGCCACATTAGATTAGAATTTATGTTGCTTTTATCACATCTGTTCATTGCCTTAAACTGACAGTCAAAGTACACACCATATCAGATATAAAGATGAAAGTAAATACATCGAAATTAATAATAACGATTAGCAATGACTCGTCTGATAAAAATAAATGTAATCCCTCTTTCTTTCTCTTCTTCCACTTCTTCCTATTTTCTTCTTTTTCTTTCTTTCCTCTTCTTTCTTTTTCTTCTTCTTCTTTTCCTTCTCCGGTTTCTCCTCCTCCTTCTTCTTTTCCTCTTTTTCCATTTTACTCTTCTTCCTCTCTTTCTACTCATACCTCTCATCCGTCTTCATTTCTTTCTTCTTTTTTCTTTTCCTTTTTACTCTTCTTTTACCTCACTTTCTACTCATACCTCTCATCCTTCTTTTTCTTCTACTCCTTCTCCTTCTTTTCTTCTTTTCACTCTTACTCTTTTTCCACTCTTTCTACTCATACCTCTCATCCTTTTTCTTCTCCTCCTCCTTTTTTCTTTTCCCTTTTACTCTTCTTCTTCCTCTCTTTCTACTCATACCTCTCATCCTTCTTCTTTTCCTACTCCTCTTTCTTCTTCTTTTCTTCTTTTCCCTCTTACACTTCTTACTCTCCTTTTACTCATACCTCTCATCCTTCTTCTTCCCCTCCTCCTTCTACTTCTTTTCTTCTTTTCCCTCTTACTCTTATTCCTCTCTTTCTACTCATCCTTCTCATTTTTCTTCTTTCCCTCCTCCTTCTTCTTTTTCTCTTTTCCCTCCTACTATTCTTCCTATCTTCCTTCTTATCCACCTCATCATTATTCTTCTCTTCTCGTTCTCCTTCTCCGGCTTCTTCTTCTATTCCTCTTTCTTCCCATCCTTCTTCTCGTACTCCTTCACCGTCTTCATCATCTTTTTCCTTTCATCTTTCTCTCACTTCTCCTTCCTCCTCTTCTTGTTCTTATCCTCCTCCTTCTCCCCTTCTTCTATGTGCCGATTTTCTTCAAAACTTTGGTGAATTAATTCTCCACAATTTCCTGTCCTTTATAGTAGTTAATAGTAGAAAGAAACTCATGGAGAGCGTGGCAGCAGAGAGTCCTCAGAAGAGAAGCCCCCGTCAAGCGAGTGTTTCGGCCCTTATCTCCTGACACTCTAGGGGGGTTGGGCCACACCCGGTTCATGACTCCGGATGTCCCTCTGCTGCCCTTTTTTTTTTTTTTTTTTTTTTTTGGGACGAGCCACGGATGGGATCCGTGACCTTCTGGATATGCTCATTTTCACTCAAAGACTCCCGCACTAACCACTTAGCCAAAGGTACACCTGATATTTGTAGGAAAGTTAAGCCTTATGAGGTTCACTTTTATTCCTCCTTGACCAGATCCAGCTTGAACATCTCTCTGCCGCTTCTGCCATTGCTTTCAGGGCTCTGGTTTTTTCCCTCCCTGCAACTGAGAGCTGTTTCATGAGGCTGTATGCAGACGCTCCTACAAGCCCCTTAGCTCCAATTTCTGCAGTGAGGACTTTGACCTGGTAGTCTTCTCTCCTCAATTTTGTCTTTTTGTCATTTCACCTAAACCCTGGACTGATAAGCTGGCTACGTTTTCCTCTTTCCGTCTTGCCTTCAACCTATCCCGTGAATATGAAATTTTCAAAGCCCTTTTTACTCATTCAGCCAGTTAAGTTCCATACACGCTTGGGCGATCATGTCTCGAAAGAGACATGACTGACTGGGCAGAGGACTTTCTCGCAGTAGGTTGCCATTACTATCTGAGGTAGACTGATTGCTAACTAAAGCTAAAGAACCCCATCTGTCCTGTTATTTGATCCATAACTGGAGGGTAGAAATGGATTATTATCTTTTCCAAGGGTATTTGCGCGTAAGTGAATGCAACAAATTTGATTGGAATTCGAACTCGACTCTCCGATTTCTCGTTCCGAGTTTTTTCTCATTATGTACATTAAAAATTTATACTGCCTGTTTTTGGTATTAAGTATGTGTCCTTTTTTCTTCATTTTTTTAAAACATCGTCGTTGCTCTCATATTCAGTACATGTTATTTTAGCAACTTTCTGTAGAACAATAATTGTGTTGCTTCACGTCTTTTCTTTATCTGTGAAGAGATACGACAAAGTGTATTAATTATTTTTCTCATTTGTAATGGCCATGGTAATATTCTTCTTCTTTTATGTGCCATGTTTCTTCAGGACGTAGGTGTTAATGGCTTTTCACGTCTCCCTATCCCTGGTAGCAATTAGAATGCTTTCTCCTGTTACCCCACCATAACTCTGCTCTGCCATACCCCTGCTCAAGCCCTTCAAATATGTTATCTGCTGCTTTTATTTGTCGCCCTTTTTCTCTGTCAGACCTGTGAGTATCAGATTCTCCAAGTCTTCCTTCCTCATTACATGTCCCAAAAACTTTAGTTGTCTCTTCCTCAAACTCAGTATTAATTTCCTTTTCATTTCCATTCTTTTTAAAACCTCGTCGTTGCTCACATGCTCAATCCATGATATCTGCAGCATCCTTCTGTAAAACCACATTTCAATTGCTTCAAGGTTTTACTTCATCTTTGATGATATTGTCCAGCATTCACTGCCATATTGAAGAACCGACATCACATAGCAATTCAGAACATTTTTCTTTGTTTCTAGCGAAAGTTTTCTGTCTCTTAATACTCTGCTCAGCTTCTGGATTGCGTCCTTGGCCATTCCAGTTCGTCTTCGGATCTCAGTGTCGCTGTTTCCGTCTCTCTTTAGAACACTTCCCAAGTACTTTTCTAGCCATTTCATTAGAAAGAAACATTTGGCATTCATTGACCGTGTAGACAGTGCTACTTGAATTATGCTTTTTTTTTCACTACTACGACATCAGGATGGAATCAAGTGAAATATTATTATTTTTTTTCTCGTCTTTAATGGTAATCGTAATATTAGACATTTTCTTATCAGGAAACATTCGGCATTTTTCACCTAGAAAAGTCATTGCAATCGGCTGAAATTTATTAAACTTTTAGTTAAACTTTCTTTTTCTGGAAAATAAATTCGTCAAGTGCAGTAACTGTTATTGCTCTTTTCTTGGAGTAATGTCCATTGCAGACCGTGGCCGTAGAACAACTAATCGACGGTCGAGACAATAGCGTCTGGGTGTGATAAAAATATGATGTAATTACGGATGACGCAATATTTTTCAAGGCCAAACAAATTTCATCATACACCCCAAAAATAGATTCATATCAATGCATACCACTGCAAATGACCTAATCTGAGAAAAAACAAAAAAAGAAAAAAAAAAAAACAGAGATCGATTACATCCTGTCACTCTAGTGGGTCTAAAACTGACAGTATGTTGAAAGAAAGAGAACTAAATCAGTTGTTTCAATTAATTTGCAGAGAGGTTTAGAAGGACTGATATTGTGTAACGGGTCAGTACTCTTTTCTTTATTTCTAACGTCAGAAGTTTGAGGCGTAGCTCGTCTTCTTGCACATTCAAAGAAGCTTGTAAACAATTTTATATGAAGCTACAGCATTTTATTTTCTTACAGATTTTCAATTCGATTCCTTATAGGCAGAAAAAACGACTTAGTGTATTAATGTTGGCCTTTAAGGTTGGGTTCAATAGCCTTGGTTGGCAACCTGTCTACCGCAGAAATTAATGGCAAACAATTGAGGGAAAATCTTCTGCACAGTCAGTAATGTTACCATGATCACCCAATCGTGTATCACGCATGGCACTTGAGTGAATGTGTTTTTTTGAAAAGAAGAAAAAAAAAATTAACAGCAATGCATTTTTTATAATAAAATTGCAAATGCTTCTAAGAAAATGAAATTTGAGCGTTAAATGGTCGCTATGGAGTTTATATGTCACTAACCAAGAAACCTTAACTTAAAAAAACACTAATCGAAATAAGCTGGGTAAGAGTTTACAAAAACATGCAGAGAGAAATAAATAAATTAAAAAAAAGATGTTAAAAAATGCAGTTATTTTAAACAAATAAACGAATTTGAGGGAAGATTCAATTTTGAATTACTGGTGACTAGGAAACTAAAACCAACTTTAAATTTTTCATTTTCCTTTTTTTCGCACAAATTCTGTTTTCTTCTCTCAATTTCTTAAATTTTTCCGATACATATTAATATAAAAACCGAAATAATATTCTCGATAACAAATTACTGTTCAACTGTAAGAATCGACTACTCTCCGATGGTTACCAAGAATTCGACCGAATGTCAACAGAAATATTGGCCAAATAGTAGACATGGACTCTTTTTTTTACAGAAACAAAGAATGGCCATTTTATAACAGTTGTCAATTCAAATCAGTATTATACTATCAGGCACAGGCCGGACTTTACAAAACCAAGCTAAGAACCGTATAAATTTCTCTAAAATTCTGAAGAAAAACTTATTGATGGTATTATGCTGGAATAACCTTTGCCTTCAATTTCCGCTATATCAAGTTGAAATACCGGTGCTTGTATGTTCACCAAAGTTAAGCTGCGTCGAGCTTTCACAGTGTCGAGATGGGTAACTGGTTAAGTATACCAGATGCTGTAACCTTAATCTCAGTAAAAAATCAATCAAATCAGTCGGTATTTGTGTTAATATTATTTAAGAAGTGTAAAAAAGAAAAAAAAATAAACAACAGGTTTGTGACAAGAGAAATAGACCGAATCGATAAATCGCATTTTTGAATTGATTCATAATGCATAATGCCTTATCAAAATCTCTCTCGCTTTCTTTCTTTCTCAGTTTGCAATTGGGCAGTCTGAACATTAGCGTTATTCATGATTTAACTGTTCACTGTCGAACGATTAGTGATTTTTTTTACAGATAAAGATCTACCAGCTGAAATGTAACCTTTTCTGTGTGCACATATGGATTGACCATTTCGTGTAGAATATCTAATTATTTCCTATGACATAATCGCTTTTAATTCTGTCCAGTCCAACGAGATCATTTGGCGAGTTCTTCATACACACCAGCTTTTGCGTGTTAACGCCATCTTGTCCAGCCCACAAAATATGCGTTCATATGTCGTCTGATTTGACACGGCTAGGGCTTAATATTTTGCTGATAAGTTTAAATTGAATGGGAATTATGATCATTGTATTTTTATCAATTTACTAATGGATGTGACCTTTTCTGGGAAAACAAGAGATTAGAGATATCAAGGTGATTTTGTCTGGTCAATAATATTCGCAGATATGTCGTGCTGGAATGCACAATGGTGCCAGCCAAATATTCCCGGATGTTTCATAAAAAACAGACATTTTGCAAAATATAAAAAATGTCTATATCTGTATTATAATTTAATGTATTGTGATTTCGTTTTGTATCATAATTCTAAAAGATTTACTACATAAATCGATGGTTGAAAGTGTATTAACGTTTCTTAAAGTGAAAGTTGCAATAAAGTTCGCAAAACTTCAATACTAGAAACAAAAGGTTTTTACTTGAGCAGTGAATTCACCTTTGCACATTTAAATAATAGCGTCTTTTCGCAAATAGTTTTCGATGAATTCAGATGGTAAAAGTTATTTGCAAAAGATTTTTATAATAAAAATTATTTGCAGTAGACTTTTTAGCAAACTCTTTTGGTATATCCTTTTATTATAAAAACATCTACAATAATTAAAAAATCATTTGCAATTTTTTATAGTAAATATCGTTTGGAATGCTTTTTATAAAGTTATTTACAATGTTCATTAATATTAAAAATCATTTTATGCAAAGAAACATTTGCAATGAATTTTTATAGTCAAAATCATTTTCAATGCATCTTATGGTAAACTTATTTGCAATGTATTTTTATAGTAAGAATTCATTTTTAACGCATAATTATAGTAAAATTTATTTGCAATGCATTTTATCGTAAAACACATGATATGATATAAAATAAATTTTTATACTAAGAAACATTTGCAATGCATTTTTATATTAAAAATCATTTGCCACGCATTTTTATAAGAAATAATTTGCAATGCATTTTTATATTAAATTTATTCGCAATGAATTTTATAGTAAAATTATTAACAATGAATTTTTATAATAATAAGTCATTTGCAATTCTTGTAAAATTTATTTGCATTCATTTTTATGGTAAAACACATGACATTATATAAAAAATAATTTTTATACTAAGAAACATTAGCAACGCATTTTATATTAAAAATAATTTACCACGCATTTTTATAAGAATTATTTTGCAATACATTTTTATAGTAAACCCATTTGCAATGCATCTTATAGTAAAATTATTTGCAATGCATGTTTTTAGTAATAAGTCATTGCACTAACTTTTTATTGTGAAATTTATTAGTAATGCAGTTTTATGGTAAAATACTTTATACTAAGAAACATTTGCAATGCATTTTTAAAGTAAAAGTCACTTGCAACGCATTTTTATAGTAAGAAATTATTTGCAATGCATTTTTATAGTACAAATTATTTGCAACGCATTTTATAGTAAAACAATTTGAAATGCATTTTTATCGTGAAACCCTTTGGAACTCATTTTCATAAGAAATATTTTGCAATGCATCTTATAGTAAAAATTATTTGCAAAGCATTTTTATAGCAAAATGTTTTTTTCATTGCACTTTTATTGTAAAAATTATTTGCAATACATTTTTATGGTAAAACACATGAATGATATTAAAATTAATTTTTATGCTAGGAAACATTTGCAATGTATTTTTATAGTAAAAATCCTTTGCAAAGCATTTTTATAGCAGGAAATTATTTGCAATGCATTTTTATAGTTAAAAATATTTGCAACGCATTTTATAGTAAAATAATTTGAAATGCATTTTCATAGTAAGAAGTCATTTGCAATGCATTTTTATAGTAAAATTTATTTGCAGTGCATTTTTATAGTAAAATTTATTTGCAATGTATTTGTATAGTAAAATTTATTTGCAATGCATTTTTATAGTAAAATTTATTTGCAATGTATTTGTATAGTAAAATTTATTTGCAATGCATTTTTATAGTAAAATTTATTTGCAATGCATTTTTATAGTAAAATTTATTTGCAATGCATTTGTATAGTAAAATTTATTTGCAATGCATTTTTATAGTAAAAATCATTTGCAATGAGTTTTAAAGTAAAATATTGCAATAATTTTTGTATGAGATATTGAGAATATATTTTATAGTAAAAACATCAGCAGTGAATCTTTAAAATCATTACCCATGATTTTGTTGTAAAAATCCTTTGCTCTGCATTTTCTTTTTTCATAAAAATAATTTATAATGTATTTCATAGTTAATTATTTCCAAATAAATTTGTCATTGCCTTTAACACTTGCAGTTCCACTTTATATGCAATCATCAGACTGGATAAAACATTTTGCTGTAGTGAACTGTATAAATACTATTTACTGCTTCTTTTATTTATTCGTTTTTTTTGCTGGTTATTTAGAGGCTGGAAATATTTTTTAGATTGTAAGATTTTTGTTTTTTTAGGTAATAATGCGTTAGTGACATATGTATTATTAAATGACTTACAGCTGGGGGAGAACAGACGAATTCTTACCTTTTCCAAGGATATTTGCGTGTAAGAGAATATAACAACCCTGCGTGAACTGGAAATCGGTTATCCGAATAATAATTCCGTGCTATTATCCATTACACTATCTGCACGTCCAAGTTGAAAATAACAGGTAGTCCGAAGAGTTGGTACTTTTTCCTTGTTTGATTCATTTCCTCGAGTAACACACAGGCTCAGTGGGAAAAGTTGGTATAAGGGTATTTGAATGTAAGGGAATATACTGATCCTACCTGCTATTGGAACACGGTTATTCGATGAAAAATTTTGAGCCATTACCCCCACCTTTACGTACAAGCTTACATCATCTAGTATTTGAAATCAAACACCCATCTAGGTACTGAATAGTTTCGATGTTGCTTAACTTCGGTGATCATTCTGAAACCAGTGTTCCATCGTGACAGGCTCGTAAGCTATTGAGATACTGATTAGGCTCGACGTTACCAATGATACTGCATAATATATAGTCAGTCAGTTAAGTGCCATACGTGATACACGCTTAGACGATCATGTCTCGAAAGACACATGACTGACTGGGCAGAAGATTTTGCCCCTGTAGGTTGACCATTATTTTCTGTGGTAGACTGGTTGCCAACCAAGGCTAGAGAACCCAGTCTGTTTTGTTATTTGACCCAACTGGAGGGAAGAGACAGAATAATAATTTGCACAAAGGTATTTGCGCGTAAGTGAATGCAAGCAAGTCAACTGGAATTTGAACTCGGTTCTCCGATTTCTCGTTCCAAGTTAGCCACAACGCACATCCACGTAATATATATTATTTTGTTTAATTCTTTCCTCTTATTTGTGGTTACTGCGTCGTCAGTCCCCGTTGACTAGTTTAATAGTGTTTTCTTTTACATTTTCATCAGTTTTTATCCTTTCAAAGGTTAATTTATTTATCAGTTATGCGTTTAGGGAAATTAGTGTTAATCAATATTTATTAAATTGATAAATATTGTTTTTGTTGATGATATTAACTGTGCTTCATTTATTAAATTATTTATTATGATTACTTTGTATCTGCATGGACATTGTTGTAGTTGTGTGGGCGTGGTAATCGTGTGGGTTGGTTTTTTTTATAAACTTTTCTTCTTCTATGTGCCGTGTCCTCTCAGGACCTTCCACATCTCCCTATCCCTAGTGGCTCTTAGTTTCTCCTGTTACCGCACCAAGACCTCGCTCTTCTATCCACTTACTCAACCTTTGTCAAGTATATCAACGCGTTGCTTTCTCCGGCCTCATTTCATCCACCTGTCCTGAGAGCATCATATTCTCCAATCCATCCTTCCTCATTAAATATTCCAGGAACTTTAGCTATCTTTTTCTGATGTTAAGTATTAGCATCCTTTTCGTTTCTATCCTATCCAAGACCTCATTGTTGCTCACATATTCTTCAGCATCCTTCTATAGCACCACATTCTGGTTGCTTCAGCTCTCTTCTTCATCTTTTCGGAGATTGCCCAGCATTCACTGCCATATTGAAAAATAGACATCGCATAGCAACCAGTACTGTTTGTTTCTAGCTAGATTTTTCTCAATAACATGCTCAACTTCTGGAATGCATCCTTAGTAGTGCCAATTTGTTTTCGGACAGAGTTCCTAAAAAGATCATTATTCAACTCAGTACATCTGGAAGGAGAAATTCTGATGCCCATTTCATAAATAAAAGTAAAGACGGATTCAAAGTTGGTCCTCAGATCTGTACGTCATCAATGATTTTAGTAAAACAATTGTTGTATTTTGCTGGTTTTGCGTATAATAATTTCTTAGGCTGACAAAAATATCTGATGGTTTTGGAGTGATAGATAAACCCATAGTGACGTCCTCAATTTCTGTGTGCATTTGTTTCTAAGTTGTTATATAAAAAGATTTATACATATGCTATTTTTCTAAACTGAAGAAGGTTTGAAGTGGCTGGTTTTAGATTTATATTACGGATGTGCGTTGTAGTGCAGTGGATATCGACTCAGAACGGCAAATCGGGGAGCAGAGTTCGAATTCCAGTTGAATTCGCTGCATTCACTTACGCACAAATACCCTTTGGAAAGGTATTAATACGTCTCTTACCTCCGGTTATGGGCTAAATAATAAGCCTTAGCTGGCAACCATTCTACCGCAGAAAGCAATGGCCACCTACTGTGCTATATTCTTCCACAAAATCAGTCATTCTCTTTAAAGACATGAACGCTCAAAGTGTGTATCACGTATGGCACTTAACTGACTGACTATTAGTATGCTTAAGAGAAAGGGATTTGAATTTCTGTTTAGTTCAAATTCGAAAATAAGGATGGAGTTATATTTTAGGTACAGCTCGGATTGATGACGAGTTCGAATTCCATTACATTTACTTACAGTTCATTATATTAACTTATTAGTTCATATGAGTAGTTTATTTGTAATTTCACGTGACATTCTTGTATATTTCAGTTTCAATTAATTCCCTTTGGTATCTTAAACCTTTGGTCCTGAGTATGACGGTAAACTGCATTCGGTAGCAAGGCCGCTGATTAGGAGGTTGTGAGGAACATGGAACCACCTCTTAATTGCTGTTGTTCTCAGGTCCACTCTGACCCGGAGTGGTAGCACCTGTTAGGGTCCCATCTATGAGCAAATAATTAACCCTCCAAAACTGGGGTCAAAACACAATGAAAGTATAAAAATACACTTTTATAGAAATATATATATAAAAACAGACTTTTATAGAAAAATATACATTTTTGAAGAAAGAATTATTACCACAACACATTTTTGAAAAATAGTTTTTTCTCAGCTGAACATTTTTGAATACAAAACAAGAATACATTTTCAATTTTCTAAAATAAGGAAGAATAAAAAAAAATCGTTAAAATCTGACTAAATCAACCTTCTCACTAAAACCGAACATTAAAAAAAAACCTTAAACCCCACCATTTTGGCATTAAAGAACCCACAGTGACGTTATCATTTTCTGGTTATTTACCAAGCCCTCATCAAAAAATGTGGGATGTGACACAAGTTCAGTTTTTAATGCGGGGGATTACGTGTGAGCACGTTCAGGCAAAAATTCTTCATATCCCGCATTATCGTCTCTTATCTGCTTTTCCACAGATAAGACTCTGCCCTTCGGTATAGCTTCGTCTGGGTTCCTCTCAGCAACGAAGGAAAGGAGTTTGACAAGGTTGAATTCGAGTAGAACTCTGGATATTTACCCGGGCTTTCTCCACGAAGTGAGGGATGTGACACAAGGTCAGTTTTTAATGTTCGGTATTACGTGAGCGTACAATCAGGCAATCCGAGCTGTACCTAAAATATAACTCCATCCTTATTTTCGAATATGAACTAAACAGAAATTCAAATCCCTTTCTCTTAAGCATACTAATAGTCAGTCAGTTAAGTGCCATACGTGATACACGCTTTGAGCGTTCATGTCTTTAAAGAGAATGACTGATTTTGTGGAAGAATATAGCACAGTAGGTGGCCATTGCTTTCTGCGGTAGAATGGTTGCCAGCTAAGGCTTATTATTTAGCCCATAACCGGAGGTAAGAGACGTATTAATACCTTTCCAAAGGGTATTTGTGCGTAAGTGAATGCAGCGAATTCAACTGAAATTCGAACTCTGCTCACCGATTTGCCGTTCTGAGTCGATATCCACTGCACTACAATGCACATCCGTAATATAAATCTAAAACCAGCCACTTCAAACCTTCTTCAGTTAATTCCCCATATTCCGCATAACTATGTCTTGTCTGTTTTTCCACAGATAAGACTCTGCCCTTCAGTATAGCCTCGTTGTGGTTTCTCTCTGCCCGAATGCCGATAGTCTGACAAGGTTGAGTTCGTGTCCTCATTTTCTGAGTGTATGCATTTCTAAATGGTTGTTTAAGGAAACTTATACATACATTTTGAATGCTATGTCTCTTCAGGAAATAGTGCTTCACAAATTCTTTTTTTAAATACTATGTCTGAATAGACAAGATTTCTTTGGAAATGAGGTGGATTTTTTTTCCATCGTCTCCTAAACAGATTTGAATTGAGAATACTTTTTTTCTTAAACTAGTTGCTGCCCAAAACTAGAGAACACAGTCTAGATCCATAACTGCTAGGGTTTAAAGAAAAGTCGAATTCGTATATTTCTCAAGAGCAATAGATGAAAGAGATTGAATCTGTTTATTCGTCTTTTTCTTTGTGTCATGTCTCTTCAGGGTGTGGGTGATCATGAATCTTCACAACTTTTTTTTCTTTGTAGTTTGTAATAAATTTTGTGTCATTGCTATATGTTCTAAACTCTGTATTTTGCCATCCATTTACACAAAGTGTGTTTTGAGTTGTTTTACTTTGTCCTCTTGTTTTCAATATGTTCTATGAGTGTCAAATTTTCCAGGCCACGTTTCCTCATTACGTGAACTAGAAATTTCACCTTTTCTTTTTTTGATTATACTTATAAGTGTAATTTTTCCTTTTTTTCTGATATTAAATACTTCGCTGTTGGCTATGTGATTACTTCGTGTTATTCCCCGCATCATTTTGTAGAAGTACATTTCTGTTGTATCAAGTCTCTTCTCTGTCTACGATGTTCTGAATTGACTTTTATAAAGTAAGAACATTAACAAATGATAATTCATTACTTTTATTCTAAGGAAAATTTGTCCGTTTCCTACTACCCTCGGTGTGACGATAAACCCTAACCCTAACCCTATCCCTAGTGGCTCTTAGTTTCTCCTGTTACCGCACCAAGACCTCGCTCTTCTATCCACTTACTCAAGCTTGTCAAGTATATCAACGCATTGCTTTCTCCGGCCTCATTTCATCCACCTGTCCTGAGAGCATCATATTCTCCAATCCATCCTTCCTCATTAAATATTCCAGGAACTTTAGCTATCTTTTTCTGATGTTAAGTATTAGCATCCTTTTCGTTTCTATCCTATCCAAGACCTCATTGTTGCTCACATGTTATTCAGCATCCTTCTATAGCACCACATTCTGGTTGCTTCAGCTCTCTTCTTCATCTTTACGGAGATTGCACAGCATTCACTGCCATATTGAAAAATAGACATCGCATAGCAACCAGTACTGTTTGTTTCTAGCTAGATTTTTCTCAATTTGTCCGTTTCCTACTACCCTCGGTGTGACCATAAACTACATACAGTATTAAGACCTCTGATCAGAAGATTGGAAATTTTACAGAGCATGGATCTATCTTTTAACTGTTACTGCTCTCATATCAACTGCTAGGTTTTTTTTAAAATCATTTCACCCCAAGCAAAGCATTCCACTGCCACTATTGCGCATGGGGTTATATAGGGGAAGGTAAAAAGAAAGAGTGGTTAGATATAGGAAATGTCAGAAGGAGGGTGATAGATGGGTAAGGATACGGAGGCTGAGGGTTGGTTAGATGGGAAGAGTGTTTGAAAGAATGGATGCGAGTTAGTGTGTTAGGGGGTGTCTATTGACCTTACCTTTAAAATCCTGGGGATTGTAGCCGTCGGGGAAGCAATCATGTGGAAGGGAATTCCACAGTCGGGAAGTGCGAGAAAAGAAACTGTTGGAGTAGAAATTGCGGTTACATTTTATCGGTTTCATTGTAAAAGGGTGGGATCTAGTTACTAATCTAGTATCTTGTGCAAATTCTTACCTAGGGGGCACCAGTGATCTAAGTTCATCGGAGCAGAAACCGTGAAATTATTTATTGAAGAGACACAGGGAAGCCAGGTCGCGCCGGTGAGAGAGAGACTGCAGCCGTTCTGCCAAGTCGGTATACATTTTCAAAACAAAATGACCTAAAAATATTTTTATAGCAAAACGACAAGAATTGCAAAATTAAAAAAAAATATGAAAATACATTTTTATAGTAAAATCATCAATTGGAGTAGATAGACTGAACTATCGCCCGGTTCACACTCCACCCACGTCTGTTGTACAGGTGTAGAGGCTCATCCCTTGTTCCCTGCTTAGGAAGTGGTTTCCGGCTTTCTCTGCTTGGGGTGATGTGATTAAAAAAGAATATATATCTAAAAACATACCTTTACCCTGTAAGTATGAAATTATGCACAAAATATCTGTAGCTGAAAACACAAAATTGCGTACTGGGTATTGAGATTTCGGCATTAAGTGACACAAATAGATTGAATGCCGCTAAACCAAATTCGGTTAGTCAATTAAATGCCGTACATGACACACGCTTACACATGATATCTCACAAGTAACATGATGAGTAAGCAGAAAATTTATCTGCTGTAGCTTGCCATTATTTTCTGCGGTAGACCGGTGCGCCAGCCAAGTATAAGCAATCCAATCTGTTCTGCTATTCCATCCATAGCTGGAGAGAGAAGAGATGGATTAATACCTTTCCCAAGGGTAATTGTGCGCAAGTGAATGCAACTAATTCGACTGGAATTCGAACTCGGCTCTCCGAGTTTTCATTCAGAGCCGATATGCATTACACCAAACTGCATTAGATTAGACAACTCAAATTATATACAAATTATCTGTAGCTGAAAGCACGTACAAAGTATTTTGATTTAGTCATTAAATACCAACAGAGGTTGGTATGTAGCCAACCAAAATTTACCAACCAAATCCTGATTCTTAAAACCTTCCTTAACTTTAAGAAGGCATTTTTTGCTATTCAAAAACGTCTTCGCTGTCGGGTTATTCGTCTTCTGTTAAAAACTGACGTAATCTATCTAATCTATCTATCTAATCTAAATCTATCTATCTAAACTTATTTATAAATGGAACTTTGTCTGTGTGTGTGTGTGTGTGTGTGTGTGTGTCCGTTACCTATAGACTCCGAAACGGCTGAACCGATTTTCTTGAAAATTGACACAGTTGTACTATAAGCGTCTACGAGTGTTCTTAGCTAGCTTTTGTGTCGAGGTACCCCCGATAAATATCAAAAATCGATAATCTGAAAAATCGGGTTATAGATGGAGTGGTTCGATTTTAATAAAATTTGATACAATCATAGATAAAGACATAAGAAACGATATTCAGAAGTTTTAAGGTTGCAGTTCTTACAATAGTGTAGAGAATTGATAATATATATATATATATATATATATATATATATATATATATTTATTAAAGGTAAGATGTTTGTGTGTGTGTTGGTTTATCTGCCTGTATGTCTGTATTTTTTCAGCCCGTTTATTTTAGTTTTTGCTTCTGGTTTGGCTCTAAGTAGGTATACTTGTAGTTCTTAGTCTCAGCCATGATACCATTTACTCAGAGGACTTATTTAGCCTTCAAAATTCAGTTTACGACGAAAAAAACTTATTTGATATCGATACCAGGAAATCAAAATTTGACTTACATCCATTCATTATTCTTTCAGTCTACGGTTTCGCTTGAACTGGAAACAACTATTGATTTTTAGTGTTTCGTGCCAACGTCCAAAGAGTCTAAGCTCCAGGACCATGGATTTGTTTGAAAGCTTTCATTACACCCGAGCAATACTGCTTGTCTCAGATATTTAAAACTTTATACTTGTTTTGATAGCTGTATTGTGTAATTAACATATTGGGCTGTTCCAACCACAAATTCTGTCTTCATACGTTTGATCTTTAGAATTCTGTTACTCACCGCTTCTATGAATTCCTGTAGTTGTAGAAAACCCTGTAGTTTCTTTTCTGAGTCTTCTATCAACACCGATTCTATTTTTCGTACTGATAACGATTAGGCATCTACGTAAGCACACACATACATCTATACTCATTACTTCATTTTTTCTTTTTAATCAGTAAATGATTAGTTGGTCGACTATTTGTGTTCGGCGCGATATTAATGCCTGGAAAGGGACATTGTATGCGAAGATTTATTCTCCACTTATATCTAAACGGAAACACGTTCGCCCACCTACCGTCTCCTCAAAATATTGTTATAAAGTGAAAAAAATAAAACAGAAGAAAGATTGGCTCGTATAAAAGACAATAATACATTTTCTGTTGTGCCTTTACGGGAGGCTGATTAATTACCCTTATTAATTAAAGCGATTATATATACTCGAAACAAACAAGTGCGGCTCGAAGCGAAATTAGCGAGAAACGACAGCGGAAAAAGGTTGGACAATATGTCTTCTATGATTTATCTTTTGGGTGCAGAAATTTGTCAGAGAGAGAGAGCGAGAGAGAAAAAAAAAGATAATACAAAAGCAAGTTTTCTTACTTCCCCGAAGCAGAGAAAAGTCGCCATTTTAGGGTTTAGTCACGCCTACAATCTTTTCACTCCTTCACTTGAAACTTAATTATTATATATTTTGGAAGAACACGTATGTGTTCGTTGTTAAACCGCCGCCATTGTCTGTTGATCTAATTAAGATGCTGATCAAAGAAAGCCTATTAATCATCGTTGGAAAATAATGGCTTATGTTGAATTATGGGACACCTGTGCTACAGGCATAGAGTAAACTAAAATAGTACCAAAAGCAATACTTATCTATCTATCTATCTATCTATCTATCTATCTATCTATCTATCTATCTATCTATCTATCTATCTACCTGTTTATTTATCTATCTATCCTATTTCTATCTATCTATCTATCTATCTATCTATCTCAGCCTGTTTATATCTATCTATCTATCTATCTATCTATCTATCTATCTATCTATCTATCTATCTATCTCGCGCAGTCTTTCTGCTCATTATCTATCTATCTATCTATCTATCTATCTATCTATCTATCTATCTATCTATCTATCTATTGCAGGCTTTCTCTCTCTGTTCATTATCTATCTATCTATCTATCTATCTATCTATCTATCTATCTATCTATCTATCTATCTATCTATCTGTTCGCAGGCTTTCTCTCTCTGTTCATTATCTATCTATCTATCTATCTATCTATCTATCTATCTATCTATCTATCGCAGGCTTTCTCTCTCTGTTCATTATCTATCTATCTATCTATCTATCTATCTATCTATCTATCTATCTATCTAGGCTTTCTCTCTCTGTTCATTATCTGTTCTATCTATCTATCTATCTATCTATCTATCTATCTATCTATCTAGCGCAGTCTTTCTGCTCATTATCTATATATCTATCTATCTATTGCAGGCTTTCTCTCTCTGTTCATTATCTATCTATCTATCTATCTATCTATCTATCTATCTATCTATCTATCTATCTATCGCAGGCTTTCACTCTCTGTTCATTATCTTTCTATCCATCTATTTATCTACTTAGTACTAAAGTAAGGCTCTACGTTTCAAATTTTCTGAAGTGGAACTACATCTTTTTTTAGTATAAAGATGATCTTTAATCCTATTGCAGGAACTCACAATTCCGGTCTTCTTACCCATCTTAAAATATGCCCATCTATAGTCAAAGGCTCGTTGCCTACATTAAGGACGAGTTTCTCTGGTAGGAACACAAAAAAACGAGCACCCTGATCTCTCGTATATGTGTTTCTGCGTGGCCTTTATCCATAGTACAACATTCGTCTTTGCTTTGTGCCGTCCTCAGGATAAAGTGTTTGTAATCTTCGATCAAATATCAGGGAGGATTGACAATACCCTCTCCCACTTTTCCTCGGCTAACTTTCACAAATGCTCAGCAAAAGTTTTATCCCCCCACCTGGCACGTCAGAGTCCTAACTGACTCCAAACTAATGATACCTCTGATTTAATGTTCCATAGAATAGTTTTTCGCTATGTAAAGGCAGACTGGGACAACTTTCGATCGTATATGACGGAAGCCCCACTCCCAACTTTCTTCAAAGATGCTACCCTAATTTCCGAATGGATCCTATATGGAATGGAGTGTTTTTCACCATCAAAATATTTTCAGCATAAACCAGACAGTCAGCTCTGGTTCACCCCTAAATGCGCTATAGCTATAGCTCACCGAAACCAATACTTCAAAATCTTGCAAGATTTTGAAATAATGATTTTGGTGAACTCACCCTTACTTTTCTCAGAACAGCCCGCCCTTTAGAGGACAAAATAAGAAAGAAACAAATTGGATCTCGCGAATTTTGAAAGATCACCAACCCAGTTAGGAACAGCAGCAAAGCGGCTGTACCTACTGTTGTTAATGGCTCCGAGGTCATATTTTCTTCGACAGACAAGGCGAATGTTTTAACCTCTATGTTTTTCTCAAACTCAAAATTAGATGATAACGACCCTACTCACAAATTCTCATGCCTCACTGAACGCAGTTTCAGTAATATGCTCATTTCAGTAAGATAAGTCACTTCATCTTTGTGCCTTGTCCTTTCAGGACGTAGGCGATCATGGCCTTCCACGTCTTCCTATCCCTGACAGCTCTTAGCACGCTTTCGCCTGTAAAATCATGGAGTCTCGTTCTCTCATCCAGTTGCTCAGGCCCTTCAAGTATGTTATCCACTTCTTTCCCCTGTCTCTTTTTCCCTCTATCTGGAATCAGGTTCTTCGAGCTCTCCTTCCTCATTGCATATCACAGGAACTTCAATTGTCTCTTCCTGATGCTCATATTAATTTCCTTTTCGTTTCCATTCTTTCCAACACCTCGTCATTGCTCACATGCCCGATCCACAATATATAAATATTTTAATGGAAACTGTTCTGTTGAGCTTTTTTCTTCGTGCCTCGACTAAATAAATTTAAGCGTGCTACGTGATTGACAACTAGATGCCACCGTTTTACTGTTGAAATAAGTAAATGCAACCGAAACGTCTACTTCGATGGTTTCTTTTCTCGCATTAAGCAACTGTGGAATTCCATTCCGTTTTCTTGTTTCTCTGTTAATCACAAATTTCAATAATTTAAATTCAGGTTCAATCACCATTGTTTGTCTTCTTGAGCTATGTCCATTTTTATCCTTCCCTCAATCCTCCCTATTCTCAGTCTTCTCACCCTCTTTCACTTTCGATATTTGTAGCTCCTTGCTTTCTAGTGGTTTTCTGACCTTGCTTGGAGTGAAATTATAAAAGTCTACCTACCTACCTACCTACCTACCTACCTACCTACCTACCTACCTACCTACCTACCTACCTATCTATCTATCTATCTAAGTCTGTTCTATCTAGTTATCTATCTGAGTGTGTTCATATCTATCTATCTATCTATCTATCTATCTATCTATCTATCTATCTATCTATCTAAGTCTGTTCTATCTAGTTATCTATCTCAGTGTGTTCATATCTATCTATCTATCTATCTATCTATCTATCTATCTATCTATCTATGCAGGATTTCTCTCTCTGTTCATTATCTATCTATCTATCTATCTATCTATCTATCTATCTATCTATCTATCTAGCGCAGTCTTTCTGCTCATTATCTATCTATCTATCTATCTATCTATCTATCTATCTATCTATCTATTGCAGGCTTTCTCTCTCTGTTCATTATCTATCTATCTATCTATCTATCTATCTATCTATCTATCTATCTATCTATCTATCTATTTATCTATCTATCTATCTATCTATCTATCTATCTATCTATCTATCTTTTTCGGAACATGCGTGTATAAACAAATCTTCAATACGGATCTATAGATTTTAACAAATATTATTTATTTGACTATTGTTTTTCTTTCAAATTGAAAGAAATTGATTACAAGGATTCTTTGCAAACAACTTTGCACATAATACTTTTTGTATCTTTTTTAACAGTACAATTAAATGAATTGCGTTAATATAGATTAAAGAGAAAATGTGACTATGTATGTGTAGATGCATATGATACAAGTTTACTTTGTTTTAACTGTTTGCATGAATTTTAATATTAGTGACATCATGAAAGAAAACAGGAAGTTAGTTTCGTAACATTGTATACTTAGTTTCGTAACATTGTATACTCCAGTAAATAAGCGAAATATATGTAAGAATTTCAGTTTCGTTTGTCTAAACCACTCAAAGAACTTCTTCCCGCGAACCACTGACCTATGAAAAAGACCCTTAAAAGAATGTTTTCCTGATCCCTATAATATTCAAGCCTACAGTCAACCGTTATTTTCCCCTCCTATCCATATAAACTACTCCTTAACGTAACCCTTACCTCGAGTGACACCGTGTCTTGTACAGGTGGAACTATACTGTGCAAAAAGCAGTATTCACATTATTCAGAAAATTAGTTTCGTAACATTGTATACTTAGTTTTGTAATATTGTATACTCCAGTAAATAGGCGAAATATGTGTAAGAATTTCAGCTTCGTTTGTTTCACAAACGATCAAACAAACCACCCTGGTCAAAGATCCACTGAAATTTTAATTAGCAAACAAAATTTATACATATCTATAATAATATAGTAGGCTCCGAATTATCAAGCTTATTGGCAAATATATATTTTTCCAATTTTTAAATATTCTTTTTAAAGGAGAAAAATCACTAATCATATTATGAAAGTGACCCTCCAAAGTTGTTTTCTTAAAGTGATATTTTACCGTCTGCGAATTTGAAGAATAACGCGTGTCTCGTACGACGTCACTGGTTGGTTAAAATATATGACTACAAAATTTCAAATATTTGAAGCCGGTTTGTTCAAAAACTGAGTTACGACAATGTACAAAAAGTAAATATTTAATGACAGTGTACGGTACCCCTCACCAAAAGAGACCTGTATAAATTCCTTTGCCCATATTTTGTGGTAACTCGTAATGTTATTGGATAAAAATACTACTTATTTATCATAGGACAATTTACTAATCGCAGCTTGACTAAAATTTACCTATCACTTTATTTTCGCTCATCAAATTTTGTGCATTTTTTTAAAGTTAGCTTCAACCAGCTTTCTTAAATTTTTTAAAGCACGCAATTTGATTGGCTAATTCTCTTCACAAAATATTTCTGCACGAGACGCAATTTTCCCGCCGAAGCGTTTGATCCACCTTGAAAGAGGAAATCCAGCGACGATTTCAGTTCGGCCAGGAAACAGACGCCAGTGCACATCCGCCATGTAATAGAAAACAATCGCTCACTTCGTTCGTTACGCGGCGCGAACTTGAACCCTGCCAAGCTGAAAGCAACAACTTCTCAACCACACAGAATATTCTTCAACAAACTTTTCCTGACACAGAATATCCTTCCACGAACTTTTCATCATTCACAACATTCACTCAACTAGACAATTAAATTTCATCATGAACATTTAACAAAAATATCTTTTTAAAAAGACAATTTCCTTTTCAGCAGAAACTTATACAAAAATACAATCTAAGCGAGACAACTCCTTATTTTTAGAGTGTACACTACAGGCCAGAATTATTAGGCTGCTCCAGTTAAAAATAAATGATGTATTTCATACTATATTTAGTATTTATTGCCAAGTGGATAATTCTAAATGAAAATAGAATGGTTCTTTTGTTAATACTGCACAATAACATGTACATCAAATGAACTGTTCTGGTGTCCAGTTTTTGTGATCTCTTCCCCATGCTAGTCTCTTTTTATTTGACCAAAGGAAAGGCTTCCCGGCTGCATTGTAAAAATTTGCAAAGTAATAATAATAAAAAACAGATTCTATTTTCATTTAGAATTATCCACTTGGCTATAAATACTAAAAATAGTATGAAATACAGTATTTTTTAAAAACTGGGGTGGCCTAATAATTATGGTCGGTAGTGTATATTTTTTACTTTGACTCATGCTTGTGAACCTTGTAAGCCGACAAGTTTAATCTTCGCCAACATTGTTTATTTCTTAATTAACATTCTTCACCTTTATATGTAAATTTGTCAGTTTTCGCCAAATTTTATTAGTGACTCTGTTGAAATACAACATTATTGGTTGTTAATATAACAAATTTATTTTTCTTCCTTCATTTGCCTCAAGTTTAAATATTACAAAATATGTGTGGAGTTATGCACGCATCGTAATTCTGCTACAAAAGTATTTAAATCTATTGGCATTTTTTCACGATTCTGAAACGAGGCTCTACATATCTCGATCTGTTCATATCTATCTATCTAGTTTTCTCTTTATTTTATTTTATTTTTTTATAAGCGTTTCACCCCGAGCAAGGCATGTCACTGCCACTACTGTGCAGGGGGCTACGTAGAGTGGAGAAAGGCTGATTAAATATAGGAAATAACAGAGGGTGGGTGATAGGCGGGTGAGGATACCGAGAATGAGGGTTGGGTAGATGAGAGTGTTGTGAGAATAGTTGGGAGTTAGTGTGATAGGAGGTGTCTATTGACCCTACATTTAAACACCTGGAGATTGTAACTGTCGGGAAAGCAGACTTGTGGAAGGGAGTTCCACAGGCGGGAAGCGCGAGAAAAGAAGCTGTTGGAGTAGAATTTACGGTTACATCTTATTTGTTTAACTGTAAAAGGGTGGGACCTAGTTGCTATTTATCTGTTTGTATAAGTCGGTTTAATTTATACCGGCGTGACGTGACTTTATAGTAGGTTTCTTATCTGTTCTTTTTCTGTTAGTAGTGGGAGTTCGTTCTAGTGAAGGGTAGTTTTGCAGGTTAACGGAATTTGGCCTTGTTGTAGATAGCCCACTATAAGTCATAAAGAAAGGTTATAAACCAAGAAAAGCAAATTGAGTTGAAAGATAACATTTTATATATACACTTATCAATTAATGTTTTTACAATTGAAGTAATACATGAAGTATAGGTCCAACGGAGGTTAAAATGTTCATGGCAATAAAATGCTGTAAGAGAATTAATGCTTAGGAATTTGGGAGCGTGTAAGTAAGGAATATCTTTGATGTATTCGCTCCTTTAGGTCAGTAAGCAGTTTTTGAGGCAGGGAAGAAGGAAAAAAGTAAGGGAGACAAGCATAGTAGCCGCTTGACTTAGGTCAAGAAGGGAATATTGATTACATTCTTCTCCTCGAGTCGGTCTGCCTGTCTATGCCTTATGTATCCGCTTTTTATATCTTCTTTTTGGATCACAGCAGCTCATTTGGGATTTCACACTTGTATTTGATTCTTGGGCTTCCCATTGGCTGATAAATAAAATTCGCGTAGGCTCGCAAACTGGAAATTTAATATTTAATTAATTTTTAGTTTTCAAACGGAACATCTGCGTGGAGCTGGCGGCGCAGCGACGACTTTTGGTCATTTGCTTTTTGGTCGTGAAAGTACAAGCATCCGGTCCATCGATTTTGCTCGGTATCACTACAACTTCCCTGTGCCTCTTCTACAAATACTTTCACGGCTTCTGCTAGAATGAACTTAGCTCACTGGTGACCCCATGTATGAATTTACACGAGCTACTCGACTGATAACTAGATCCCACCCATTTACAGTGAAATCAATAAAATGCAACCGAAATTTCTACTCTAACAGCTTCTTTTCTCGCACTCCCACATGTGGAATTCCCTTCCATATACTTGCTTCCTGACAGCTACCATCTCCAATAATTTAAATGTAAGGTCAATAGACGTCTCTCATCTCACTAACTCGCATCAATTCTCTCAAGCTCTTTTCTCAATCTACTCCACCCCATTAAGCCAGTATCCGTCTATTAACCTCCTTCTAACATTTCCTATACCTTATCCCGTCTTTCTCATCACTTTCCCCTATGTAACCCCCTGTACAACAGTGGCAGTAAAATGCCTTGCTTGGGGTAAAATGATTAAAAAAAAAATTACTTATCATTCTTTTTACGTTCTTTGAAATTTTTTTGAATTTGTGCTTTCATTTAAAAATGCCATAAGATTTGAATTTCAAAATTGTAACTTACTGTTACACTTCATTGCCGTTCAAATTTGATTTTCCATCGTTTTTCATTGATTTAACTTTTTCTAACATCTTCTCATTTGTTTCTTCTTTACTTTCCACTTCCTTTTTCTCGTTGTAAGTTTTTCTTTTACTTTTCTCCTTTCGACTTTTTCTCTCTATTTCTCTGATGTGTTTGTTATGCTTTATTCTTTCTTTTTTACTTTATTTCCTTTCCTCTTTCTTTTCTTTTTCTTGATTTCTTTCCGTCTTTTTTTTATCTCTATCAAACGTTTTACCTTGTGCAAAAATTTTCCAAAATCGAAAAATGAAATGATTCATCATAAATCTGAATGTTAAATAAAGGGTTTATTACTTCTTTTATGTGCCCTGTCCCTTGAAGACGTAGGCGATCATGGCTTTCCACGTTTCCCTATACCTGGTGGCTCTGAACACGCCTTCTCCTGTTTACACCGTGCAATCCTCGTTCTGTCATCCACCTGATCAGGCCCTTCAAACATGTTATCCGTTGCTTTCCCTTGTCTCTTTTTCCCTCTATCTGGCCTTGTTAGTATCATGTTCTCCAAGCCCTTCTTTCTCACTGCATGTCCCAGGAACTTCAGCTGTCTCTTCCTGATGCTCACTATTAATTTTCTTTTTGTTTCCATGATTTCTAAAACCTCATTATTGCTCACATGCTCGATCCATGATATTCGCAGCATTCCTTCTGTGGAACCACATTTCATTTGCTTCAAGTTTTTCTTTCATGTTTGATGGTATTGTCCAGCATTCACTGCCATACTGAAGGACGGACAGCACGTAGCAATCCAGTACTCTCTTCCTTGATTCAGCGAAATTGTCCTCTTTCTTAATACCTTACTCAACTTCTGGAATGTTTCCTTCGCCATGCTAATTCGCCTTCGGATCTTTGTGTCACACTTTCTGTCTTATGTTATAATACTTTCCCAATTACTTAAATTGCTTGATTCTAGTATCCCCGACCTGTATTTGGCATATTGGGCTGTCCTTTTTACTGATGATAATGCATTCGGTTTTCTTGCAGTTTATTTCTAGTCCTTTCTTGCTACTTTCTTCAGCTACCTTCTGTAGGGAGGTCTTGTAGTTTCCTTTCTGTATCTGTTATCAGCACTGAATCATCTACGTATCTTAGGTTGTTTAAATTGTGGCTTCCGATTACGAATCCAGGCATAACTTTTAGGGTCCTCTAAATATTCTCGCTGTAAAAGTTGAATAGATCCGGTGAAAAGACACATCCTTGTCTTATGCCCCTTTCTATCTTTGTATATCTACTCAATTCATTACCTGTCCATATGCAAGCGGTTTGGTGCCAGTAAAGATTCTTGATTACTCTCAAGTCTTTCCCAAATATGTCCAGGCTGCCGAGAATCTCTATCAGTTCTTTGTGGCATATTTTGTCAAACGCCTTCGCATAATCAATTAAGCACATGTATAAGTCCTTCTTCATTTGTATAGCCCTTTCAGAGAGCATCCTAATCATAAATATGGCATTCCTTTGTTCTTGTATATTTAACCCTCTAGGGCCATTCGTATCATATTTGATACAGTATGAAAACAAGCCTTGAAAGAAATATTTTTCCTGAAAAATTTTTTAAGAGAAATATTTTATAAATTTCAAATGAAAGCAGTACTGACTGCTCAGTCAATGAATACCAAATGTTTCCTTATAGGGAAATACTGTATCAAATATGATACGAATCGCCCTAGAGGGTTAACAAAACCTTGCTGTTCTTGTCCTATGACTGGTCTGATCCTTAGTAATTACCTGACGAGACATTGAGCTTTTAATGTCGAAACAAAATTTACACTGTTGTAGTAGTTATTTACATGTTCTAATGTAAATGTTAAATAATATATATATATATATATATATATATATATATATATATATATATATATATGTTAAATATAAAAGACAATGAATGTCTATTACGTTTAATCATGTGCCGTTCTAAACATAATTCTTTTGCTTTAATTTTAGGTGAAAATAAAGACAAAAAATATCCAACATTTAAATATTCTTTATTATACTGGTTCTAAGCTTTCGACCCACATGAGCCATCTTCAGAGAGGTTGCAGGGACGTTAACATAAAGACATCTACCATCAAAGATGATTTTATCTTGTGTTGACATAAAACATTGCTATGAAACGATAACAGTCACCGAATAGCAGATGGTGGATGTCTTTATGTTAACGTCCCTGCAAACTCTCTGAAGATGACTTATGTGAGTTGAAAGCTTAGAACCAGCATAATAAAGAAATATACAAATGTAGGAAAATTTGTGTTTCCATTTTTACCTAAAATTAAAGCCAAAATATGATGTTTAGAACGGATCATGATTAAACACAATAGACATTAATTGCTTTTTATACTTAACAATATATGTTTAAAAAATTATCTGCTGCCTTGATACAAACACACACTCTCTCTGTCCATATATATATATATATATATATATATATAATGTTACTTTAAACGCTATTTTTAGAGGTTACCCATATTTAAGTAGACATCTGTGTATTTTAAATTGGTATGTGTATTTTTGTCTAATGAAGAGGTAGTCTTTGTAGCAGTGTCAGTTAAAAACAAGTTGGATATAGTGACTGTTTCTCGTGTAAATAGAGATGCTGCCCAATATTCAAATTACTGATTGGAGATACTGATATTAAACCGGTGCAACAATGTGTATATTAGGAAAGTGTATAAATGAAGGACGGAAAACGCAGGTGCATTAAGATGACTTCCAAAAGTAACGAAAAACAGAAAAGAAAAAAAAGAAAAAATTGACAGAAAAAATAGTACTAAATAGAGAGTACTGAACTGTTATGTAGTGTAAATCCTCGTAAATGGCAAAGAATGCTGGGTAATCTTCTCAGACATGAAGACGAGAAATATAATTTGACAGAAGGATGCTGGGAATACTATAGATAGAGCATGTCTGTGAGGATGAAATTCTTGAGACAATGGGAACTAAAATGATACTTATAGTAAACATCAAGAAGATAAATTTGAGATTCCGGGTGCTCATAATGAGCCATATAAGTATCAAATTGAAAGATTTGATCATTACAGGACAGATTGAAGTTAAGAAATACAGAGAAAAACAAAACATAACCTACACTACCGGCCATATTTATTAGTCTACTCCAGTTTTTTTTTAAAGAAATGATGTATTTCATACTATTTTTAATATTTATTGCCAATTGGTTAATTCTAAATGAAAATAGAATGGTTCCTTTGTTAATACTGCACAATAGCATGTGCATCAAATGAACTGTTCGGGTGTCCAGTTTTTGTACTCTCTTCCCCATGCTTCTTATTATTGGCTGACCGGAGAAAAAGCATCCTGGCTGCCTTGTAAAATTTTGCAAAGTAATAATAACAAAAGAACCATTCTATATTCATTTAAAGTTATCCACTTGGCAAGAATACTAAAAATAGTATGAAATATATCATTTTTCCTAACTGGGGTAGCCTAATGATTATGGTCGGTAGTGTGCACTGTAAAAATAAGGAGTGTTTCGCTTAGACTGTATTTTTGTATAAGTCTCTGCTGAAAAGGAAATTATCCTTTTAAAAAGATATTTTTGTTAAATGTTCATGATGAAATTTAATTGTCTAGTTGAGTGAATGTTGTGAATGATGAAAAGTTCGTGGAAGGATATTCTGTGTCAGGAAAAGTTTGTTGAAGAATATTCTGTGTGGTTGAGAAGTTGTTGCTGTCAGCTCGGCAGGGTTCAAGTTCGCGCCGCGTAACGAACGAAGTGAGCGATTGTTTTCTATTACATGGCGGATGTGCACTGGCGTCTGTTTCCTGGCCGAACTGAAATCGTCGCTGGATTTCCTCTTTCAAGGTGGATCAAACGCTTCGGCGGGAAAATTGCGTCTCGTGCAGAAATATTTTGTGAAGAGAATTAGCCAATCAAATTGAGTGCTTTAGAAAATTTAAGAAAGCTGGTTGAAGCTAACTTAAAAAAATGCACAAAATTTGATGAGCGAAAATAAAGTGATAGGTAAATTTTAGTCAAGCTGCGATTAGTAAATTGTCCTAGGATAACTAATGTTCAGTAATTATAACATGAATATGTTATAATATCACTACAAAAGTAGCTATTTTGTTTCGACACTACTTGTGTCTTATCAACTGATAAGGTTTATTTCAAGTTGAAGAGTTTTAAAAGGTTAAAAACAAGCCAAACCCCCTTAATCAGGCAGGCATTTTTGCACAGACGGTGTGGGCCAAACAGAATAAAGTAACTTCTAATTTGAATAATATGTGAGCAGACTCAAAAAGCAATTTTTGGGGGGCATTAATATTAATATTTGATTAAATTGAGATCAGCATTATTAATTGACTATTAGATTAACTTTATTTTTAATTGCGAATTTTAAATTCTAAGTTTAACAAATTCTAAGTTTAACAGATTTAGAAAGTTAGTATATATTAAACGAGAAAAAGACATGAACGAACACAAACAAACCTACAAACATCCACACATGGATAAATAGACGAATATACACATATACACTGGCATACAGACACATATACTGATTAATATACGCACGAATATATATATATATATTTTTTAATCATTTCACACCGAGTAAGGCAGAAATGCCACTGATGTGCAGGGGGCTACATAACTGTAAAAAGATTAATTAGAAAAGAGTGAGGAGTACAAACTAGTTAGAAAGGAGCAATAGAAAGCTGAGAAAGCAGGTGCGATGACAGATACATAGGTGGAGAGAAAGGGAATGTTATACGGGGGTGGGGAGAGAGCTAGAATCCAGTGGTTAGTAGATGAGTATTGACTTTGCATTTAAATTTCTGGATGTTGTAGCCGTCAAGAAAGCAAGAATATGGGAGCGAGTTCCACAGGCGGGAAGTGCGAGAGAAGAAGCTGCAAAAGTAGAATTGTCGTCTGCATTTGGCTAACCTGACTGTGAATGGGTGGGACCCAGTTGCCAGTCTGGTTGCACGAGTAAACACCTGTTGAGGAGGCACCAGTGACTTAAGTTCGTCCGAGCAGAAACCATGAAAGTATTTATAGAACAGACAAAGGGAGGCCACATTTCGACGGTGGGGTAGTGGCTGCAGTCAAGCCGCCAGATCAGTACCTATCACATTACAGACTCTCCCTTGGAGCCTGTCAAGAACACTGAGGAGAACGGCAGGGGCGCCTGACCATAAATGGCAGCAGTACTCCATGCACGGACGGATGGTTGACTTGTATATATGCAGGATGGATTCAGGCGGAAAAAACATCCTGGATCGACATAGTGACCCAACCTTCTTAGCAGTAGATTTTTACAGTCTAGTGGTTACGTTCTAATTACTCATTTGTGCTCTCATACAAAAACATTTAGAGGACATTTTGCATGCACAGAGACAGACATATATACACACACATAGATAGATAGATAGATAGATAGATAGATAGATAGATAGATAGATAGATAGATATCCAAAAGGAAGAGGCTTGCTGGTAAAATCCCAAATACGATCCTATCAATATTAATTCTTAGCAGTAGATTTTGGTATGGATTCAATATAGTGATTCCATTTGAGGTCTGAGGACAGGGTAAGTCCGAGGAGGCGTAGTGTATTGCTCTCAGGGAGAATCACTTGGTCCATGCTTATGGGAGGCAGGAGAGGTTGCCTGTAATGGTTGACAGACAACAGCTTGGTCTTAGACGAATTGAAGTTGACAAGCCACTTCTTGCCCCAGTTCACCACAGAGTGTAGATCCCGTTCAAGGTCAGCAGCGAGATTATGTCTGTCCTCCACGACAGGTTTCTTACTGGTGCGGGAGTATATTGTAGTGTCATCTGCATCGATGCCTACTTGGGAACTTGATCTCATCTGGGAGGTCGTTGATGAAAATAAGGAAGAGCGTCGGGCCCAGGATAGAGCCCTGTGGGACACCAGCATTCGTGCTGTAGGACGAAGAGGCACGCCCATTCAGAACGACCTTCATTTTGCGGTTATTTAAAAAAGATTGGATTAGGTCAAGCAGGCGACCGGTAATACCGTAACCCCGGTAGTTTGCATAGGAGGCCAGAGTGCCAAACCCTTGTCGAAAGCCTTGGAGATGTCCAGAGCAACCGCGCGAGCCTCGTCAGACTCATCAAGGGCCTGTAGCATGTACTCCGTTACGGTTGTTAGCAAAGCGGAAGCCATATTGCCTGTCAGAGAAAAGTTTGTGGGCAGTGAGATGATGAACTATTTCAGCATTGATTATGGCCTCGAATACTTTCCCGAATATCGGTAGAAGACTGATAGGGCGATAGTTGGATGGGTCTGAGGGTTCACCACAATTCTTAAATACAGGAACGACTGAAGACAACTTCCAGCATGCAGGAAAGCAGGAAGTAGAAAGGCAGTAGTTAAACAGTTTAGAGAGGACAGGGGAAAGTTCAGGAGCACACCTCTTAAGGACTATCACCGGGATTCCATCGTCTCCACTCGCCTTATGGGGATCGAGTTTTGAAATTACTCGGGATACTACTGTCGGGGTAATATATACGTCGTGCAGTTTGGCCTCAGTTTGGCTGTCGCATTCTCTAAGCAAACAGCCGTTTGGCGTCATTTAGGGTTCTCTTGCACTCATTGCGAGCAGATATGAACAGGCGCCTATTGTGATCAGATGACTGTCTCCGGAATAGACGGAAGTAATGGTTCCAGTGGGCAGTGGCGGCTGAGCAGGCCGGAGAGAACCACGGAGAGGAATGAGGTTTTAAGCAATACTTCCTGGTGGGTATGAAGGCATCAATGCCAGCTTTCACCCATGACGATACCTCAGAAGCACAGTCATCAATTGATAGGTCAAACACTTTTCCCCAAGGGACGTCGCAGAGGAAATTGCGAAAGGCATCCCAGTCAGCTTTTTGGTAGAGGTAGGAGGTCCTATAGGTAGGGGGATACACAAATTTCAAAACGAGCAGCTTGTACTTGTTCTCAAAAGTGTGTCTTGCAAAGTAACATTAGATTTATCAATTCTAGAGGGGAGGATAAGAAAAAAGTCAGTCATATCCAAGTAATGAGTAGTTTTAAAATAACTTGTTTAATAGAAAATAGGAAAAATGAATTATAACTTCTTTTTAATACATTTCTTTTACACCTAGTTTTAAATAATCAATATTTATTAGCAATTTACTTTATATTTTTACCCTGTATTTGAATTTCAGTGAGGTTTTTAAGAAAATCACCCCTGTCCAAATACTTTTGTACACTACCGGTTGTGTGCAAAAGTGTTAAGACAGGGGTGATTTTAAACTTTATTTTGATGCTTCATAAAAGCTAAAATAGTTCTTGTCTTAATACTTTTGCACAGTACTGTATATATAGTATTTACGCTCTCACACCCTGATTGAGCACTCTGGAAGAGTGGGAGACTTTGAAAACAGTAGCTACTCCGGCATATATGCATCGCTCATTCAATTATGAATTAGAGCACTCTAGCTATTGGGCGTTTATAATGATATACGTTAAAAGGTCCGCCTTCTTCTACCGGACGCTCGTGGCCCAGAGGTAGAATTGCCGATTCGGTCGGGTTTCAATCCTGGGTTAGGAAGCGATCGGAGTCTAACCGTACTGATGAGCTGCGAAACAGATCTGTCTGCGGATGACTATAGTGTATATATATATATATATATATATATATATATATATATATATATAATTTACTGTAATGTTTAATATTAGTTCATCTGGGAAGTAGTTCCGATTTGCAAGGAAATATACGAGAGAAAATATGTTTAGATGTATTTGAACATTATAAAAAAGTCTCCTCATCTCGTTTTCAATGACTACCCAAAAAGAAAGCAAATTTTTTAATTATTCAGTTTTTTCCAAAAATGTTTGAAAAATCTATTTTCAACTTGTTTGTTTCTTAATAGTTTTCGATTAATGAAATGTTGTAATGATTGAAACAAGTGAAAATTTGTATGTACTAAATCTGATGAGTATGGAGGATGTTGAAAAATTTCCATACTAACAATATTTAATTGTTTTTACGTTTGTTTTGTACATGACAAGCAATAGTAATGGAGAATAAAACATTTGTATTTTAACAAACAATGACATTTTCGCTGTGATACTTTGTTTATTCGATGAAGCTGCTAGTGAGAAACGTTTGCAATGATGACCCTTCCATGTTCCAGATGTTCGTAAAGGATGACAGTTTTTAGATTTTCACCAGCCACAAAGCAAAGCATTTTTGATGATGGAGTTCTAGTTCTGGTGTTGTCTCTTGCTACTTATTTTATAATAACAACATTTTATAGTAACAACATTCTATAGTAACAACATTCTATAGTAACATTTTATAGTAACAGCATTTTATAGTAACAACATTCTATAGTAACAACATTTTATAGTAACATTTTATAGTAACATTTTATAACAACATTTTATAGTAACATTTTATTGTAATAACATTTATAGTAACATTTTATAGCAACAACATTTTATAGTAACAACATTTAATAGTAACAACATTCTATAGTAACATTTTATAGTAACAACATTTTATAGTAACAACATTTTATAGTAACATTTTATAGGCACAACATTTTATAGTAACAACATTTTTTTAGTTTTTCTGTTATTAAGCAAAACACATTTTACATTAACAGTAACAATTCGCGAACGCGATTAAAAAAATGATAGCGTTTTTGGCTTAAGGCTTTTTAGCTGTTGAAACGTTATGTTCGATTTCCAAGCACAAGATCAGGAGGAAGACAGATTTCCGCTGTATAAGTTTTCCCATTTCACTTAAGGACAGAAAGTGTAGGTGCATTAGGATTATAAAAGATGATTTCCAAAAGTAACGAAAAACAAAACAAAACAAAAAAATAGAAAAATTAACATAAAATTTAGTACTAAATTGAGAGTACTTAACTGTTATATAGTATCAATCCTCGTATATGAGAAGGAATGCTGGGTAAACTTCTCACAGATGAAGATGAGAAATATAATTCTACAGAAGGATGCTGGGAATATCAAAGACAGAGCATGAGACAATGAGAACTAAAATAATATTTATAGTAAACATCAAGAAGATACAGCCTGGACAGCTTAAAATTACATATTTAACTTTACTTGTGTATACTGTATTTCATCTCCTTCTCTGACCCCTAGAAATTTATCGGCTTCATCTTGTCCCTGTTCCCTAATCTTTGCGACAACACCTATATCTATTGAGTGTATTTCTGTAATTCTCCCTTTCTTAGATGTTACTTTGGCCATTCATCTAATCCGAATTCTATAGTTGCGGAGTAGTTTTCGCACTGAAGGTCATAATTGTGCTATGTCAATTGCTAATCGACTTAACGTACCCAAAATGTTAGGAACTTGGTATTCTTCCACTGAAAGCTGACTCCTTAGTATTCGGCTAACTGCCGACTAATATCAAACTGCTTAGTAGTTCTACTGAACTTCAATAGAAGTCTAAAAAAACTCCCATGAACTTCCCAAGTACTTTTTCCGTTAGCTTCCTGTTATCTCTTATTAATATGAGAGGGAGTGTCCATTATCTGAGAAATAGGTGTGTTTCACCATAACATATACAAATGTCATCACTAACATATGTTACTGTATTGAAGAGACCCTTTAACTCATTGTCGTCTTCAGCAAATACTTTGAAATAATCAATGCAGAATAGGTGATTAATACAGACACACACAAACATCTTGCCTTTTATATGTATATATTATCGATTTTCTGCACTATTTTAAGAACTACAACCTTGAAACTTCTGAATATCGTTTCTTATGTCTTTGTTTATGAGTGTATCAAATTTGATTAAAATCGGACCACTCATTCTATAACCCGATTTTTTCGATTATCGATTTTCGATATTTATCGGGGGTACTTCAACACAAAACCTAGCTAAGAACACTCGCAGATGCTTAGAGTACAACTGTGTAAATTTTCAAGAAAATCGGTTCAGCCTTTTTGAAGTCTATAGGTAACGGACACACACAGAGACACACATACAAAGTTTCATTTATAAATAAGTTTAGATTAGATTATCTGCAACTGAAAGCATGAAATCATGTACAAAGTATTTAGATTTTGTCATTAAATAACATACAGAGGTTGATATATTATTATTTAAGTGCCATACGTGAAACACGCTTGGGAGATCATATCACTTTCGAGACATGACTGACTGGGCAGAAGATTATCCCGCAGTAGGTTGCCATTACTTTCTGCGGTTGATTGGCTGCCAGCAAAGGCTATAGAACCCAATCTGTCCTGATATTTAACCCATAGTTGGAGGGAAGAGACGGATTAATACCTTTCCAAAAGGTATTTTTGCGTAAGTGAATGCAATGAATTCAACTGGAAATCGAACTTGGCTCCCCGATTTCTCGTTCCGAGCCGATATTCACTGCACCACAATTCACATCAACCAAAATTTACCAACCAAATCCTGTTTCTTAAAACCTTTCTTAACTTTGGGAGGGCATTTTTCGCATTGTTGATTTCAAAAACAGAATATCAGTCATAAATACTTTGGTTGTTTTCTGGTGCAATACAATTTCAAGATCTTTAACTGGACCATAGTTAACATTAAGCGAATAGATATTAAAACAAGAAAACTTTTTGGTTGCTACTGCAAACATCCATCTAAGGCTGGTGTTAATCAACTGCACCGTGTCCAGATTGCTCAGACATTGTAACCAAAGACTACAAAGTAGAATGTGCTTTCTTATTGACATGATATTTTCCTGTAGACTGGAATGTATATTTGAAGATCTAAAAAAAGCTATCAAGATCTTCTTCTATGTGCCCTGTCCGTTTAGAACGTAGGCGATCATGGCTTGACACGTCTCCCTATCCCTGGTGGCTCTTTGTACGCTTTCTCCTGTTACACCACGCAACCCCCGTTTTGTCATCCACCTGCTCAAGGCTCTTCAAATATGTTATCTGCTGCCTTCCTCTGTCTCTTTTTCCCTCTATCTGATCTGTCAGTATTAGATTCTTCAAGCACTCCTTCCTCATTGCATGTCACAGGAACTTCAGTTGTCTCTTCCTGATGCTCACTATTCGTTGCCATTCTTTCCAATACCTCATACAAAGATCTTGAATTGGAAATCTTAAAAATTTGGCAAATGAGGACATTAATAATTCCAGTTCTAGTTGGAGGCCGCGGTTTGATTGAAAAAATATTTCGATAGTCAAGTTGAAAGAAGACCTTGTATACCACGGCTTAAAGAAATGCAAAAAACGTACTCACAGGTATATCGCCCAACTTACGTAGGACGTTATCTATATAAAATATGGGATTTTTAAAATAAAAATGCTCACTGGAGAATGCCACGATGTCATTTCTGATTCGAGGTTTCTAGTTGTGACCCGGAAAGAAATAAGTGTACAAAAGAGATAATAAAATAATATCTGAACATTTGGTATCGTTTCCGATTCATTAGAACAGACAGAGATTGAAGAAAGAAGAGGGTCGTGCCGAAGACGTCGCTGCTAGAATCTCTGAGCCTATGGAAGAAGAGGCTAGCAACTAGATATCTGGTGCAAGTATACAAATCCAGGAAGTAATAATAATTGTAGGGATAGGAAATTAAGAATTAAAATCAACATCTCTTCTTCACTTTTACAAAACTTCACAATGACGTGTGAAATCCTGGTTTTCCCAAATAGAAAAAGGATTGACCATGTGCTTAAAGAAAAGTCGAAACCAGATTTCGCAAGTAGGTGTTAAACTAATTTTCTGATCAATGGAAGCGACTTGCAAGACCAAAAAGAAATTAGCGATTAAGTGTGAAAAATCGAGATTACAATAAAAGAACTTGATCAGCATCAGTCAGTCAGATGGAAGCAGCGAGAAAGACAAAACTAAAATGTAACTTCAACTTCAAATCGACCCGGAGATAAGGTCAGGTCGTACCTTATTCTCTTTCTCTTTCCTTCCCGCGAGTTGACTTCCTTCACTTCTTTATCTCCATCCAAAGACATTCCTACCAAACAAACACCTACATACGTACGTACGCATATACTCTTTCAACAATTACTACTACGAACATTTTTTCAAATCTTGATACCCATAACTTTCTCATTGAACACGAACTCTACCCTTAATTTCTTAATAATGTTTCTAGTTGCACATTAGCTTCTACAACTTGTCTTATTCTTTCCTTTAATAAATTTCTATTTTAACATGAAAAATGTATATTTTATTCTTACACTATTCCACTATTCTATACTAATTCTCATATTTCAACCAACAACTAACCTTCTGATGAAAACCTTCTGTGGTGATAATTCTGGACAAACCTTGTAAGCTGTAGGGAGTTCGGTTATGGCTGACACAAGGCCGAACCAAAGAAACATTAACCATCTCCCTATAGCAACATAATAATAATAATAATAATAATAATAATAATAATAATAATAATAATAATAATAATAATAATAATGATAATAATAATAATAGCCATGCTGATAATTTAAAATTCAATTCTTTCTTTGTCGAACTATTCGCTTAAGAAAGATCAATGAATTACGGATTGATTGAATCAATGAATGAGCTACATATTGTAATTATCAATTACTCAGTAAAGATCGATAAAGGGTGGGAGTGCAATTCGATTTTTATTGATGTTCAATAAAGAATAATAATTTGATTTCATAACCATCAATTTTAATCAGTTTTTGTTCCCCGTGAAAAAACAAAAAACACCAAAAACAAAAACCAAAAAACCAAAAACAAAAAACAAATAAAATAAAAAGAAGAAAAATAAACAACAACAAAAAAAAATGAAAAGAAATCGCAAAGTTCTTATTAATTAATCGAATTTAACTGTTCAAATCATTGGAACTTTTCTAGCGTTTCAAGCGGATGAATATATATGAAACACATTTCAAATGAACATTGCTCTTTATCGGCTGCATAAAAAATATCCTTATCTATTGATGGCAAATAAAATTCATCGAAATAATTTTTCAACAAATTGAATTCATTTGAATGTTTTTTAACAGGTCGATATCTTATGAATTAACATTCGCATGATATCGATTCTAAAGCGAAGTACCTTCGAGAAACGATGGATTTGTTTCAGCTTCAATATGCGAGCCATGTTTTTATAACTGAAACAAATGACCTATTCTTTGAAGTTATAAGAAGATTAATAGACTTTTCTTCCATTAACAAGTTTTTCTTATTTAAGTTATTTATTTTCTTACTAGCAGAATATACATAAAAATTACGGAATTATATAACAATTATTCAGTTCTTCTGGCCACAATCTATTTTATATATTTATAAATCTACCATTCGTTGAGGCATTGAATATTGCTACCGCACCTGGTCTGGTCCTTCTGATATATATATATATATATATATATATATATATATATATATATATATATATATATATATATATATATATATATATATATACGCTAAAGTTCACCTCCCTCTACCGGGCGTCCATAGCTCAGAGGTAGAATCGTACACTGAAGTCAATTCGCTCGCGTTTCAATCCTGACAAGAAGCAATCGGATTTCTAACCATACTGATGAGCTGTGATACAGCAAAACAGATCTATCTGCGGATGACTATATATATATATATATATATAAGAAAAAAAAGAAAAAAGTGTGAGAATCCGTAAACTTTTTGTTTAAAATTTAGCTTTATTGTTGTTATTAATATTACTTGCTTTTTGTATGATGTAATAAGTGTCCATAATGGCATTTGTGTCGCTATACGTGTGGACTCTCTTCAGACAAATAAATTTGTGACTTTACATATCTAGATCTGTTTATTTATCTGATGGCCAAAATATCGTGTATACATAGATAAGTTTGAGCAGGTTCGAAAATATTCTTGGTAAAATATATATGAGAATCTGTAATGTAATTGCTCCTGATCTAGCCTTTCGGCTCCACTCACTTTCTCGTAGCTGTAAAGTAGCTTCCCTGTGACTTTATCTGTAAATATTTGCATGGTAACTAGTTCTTTACTCTTTGGCACCTGGATTTAAGGTTAAGTGTAGTACAAGATTGGCGGCCAGGTCACATTATTTTACAGTGGAAACTATTAGATGCCACTGTAAGGTCTATTCTTCTCTCGCACTTCTCATTCATGGAACTTCCCTTTTCTGGCTTCCTATATAGACTCGTAAAGACAAATCGGGGTGCCGAATTAGAATTCCAGTTGAATACTTTGCATTCAATTACGCGCCAATACACTTTTGAAAAGTATTAATCCGTATCTTCCCTCCAGTTATGAGTTAAATAACAGGGCAGATTGGGTTCTATAGCTCTGGTTAGCAAGTAGTCTACCGCAGAAACAAATGCAACCTACTGTAGGATAATCTTCTGCCTAGTCGGTTATGTCTCTTTCAAGACATGATTGCCCAAAGTGTGTATCACGTATGACACTTAACTGACTGACTTTCTAGTCAACTTCAATTTTCAAAACAAATATAATATCAACCGTTAATTTCTATCTTCTTAATTCCTGTTGTTTTTTTTCTCACTTTCGTTAATAATGCTTTTTTTCCTTATTCCCTCACACTCAGTAACCCCTTTCTTTCTTAGAGACTTTTCTGGGTAAAATGATTAAAAAATATATTGATCGGCAAATCTGTATATGACCAGTTGGTTGGTTGGTTGGTTGTTTTGTTTTTATGGCATGCTAACCTCGGCGGGTCATTTATTGCCAACTAAATTTAATTTATTTATTGCTTGTAATACCTTCTTTTTTCAACAACTTATTGTTGTTTTTATATGAGTTTTGTGTCTAGTAACACTTTTTTCTTTTTGAGTATCAAGATTCATTAGGATTTGTTTTTAAGAGCAAGGTCCCCAAGTCCTACCCTTGTTATTTAACCCATAACTGGAGGGAAGGGATAGATTAATGCCTTTCTTGTTATTTAACCCATAACTGGAGGGAAGAGATGGATTAATACCTTTCCCAAGGTTATGAGTGCTTAAGTGAATGCAGGGTATTCAACTGGAATTCGAACTCGGCTCACCGATTTTTCTTTCTGAGGCGATATCCACTGCACCACAACGTCCATCTGTCACTAAACGCTTACATCACCTGGTATTCCCAAGCGGTCACCCATCTAAGTACTGATCAGGCTCAACGAGCGAGAACCGGCGTATTCAACGTGATAAGGCCGTAAGCTGTATATGACCAGAGTATATGTTTGTTTCTGTTGTAGTGAAATCTTCGTCGCCATGTTTTTGTGACCGGTTTGGCCGGAAGTAAGACACGGCACACAGAAGGTACGTTCAAAACAGTGTATTAGTATAACAAGAACATACATACAAAGTAAGTGTTAATAAATAGTAAATAGAAAAAAGCAAGTCTGAACGGTACAGTTATGCTGCTTATTGCCTGGCTCTTAGATGGCTTTAACTGCGTACCAGCTGTCGTCAACTACCTTGCAGATAATTATATATAACACGAGGAAGAGTTCATTCCGCGTCGGAGGGCACCATAACACTTTTTTGTGTGTTTATCGCCATATTCACTTCTTATTGGTCATTTAATGCCGAAATTTAATTTTCTTAGGAGTTTTCAAGAAATAAAAACATGATACAGGTTATTCTGCTTTCACAGTTGAGTATATGGTAGATGATACCTTAGCGTTTGGACATTTACATGTGTGTAGACATAATTGTGTTGATATATGCGTTTATGTTGTAGTATTGTTGAAGTTATGTTTTGGAATACAGTATGATTTCTTCAATAAATTGTAAGATATTATATGGGTTAATATTTTGTAAGACTTTTCATATTGGCCGTTTGCAAGTGTGGATGTGTAGATAGGGTAATGAATAGCGGTCAGTACTGAAAATAGGAGAGATCTAATTCTAGTCGGGTTTTTCCCAAATAATACTCTACCAAGCAATTCAAAAGCTCACAAAAGAAAAAAATATTTAAGGTTCAGCCAAATCTGAAAAATCTTCTAAAAGCCGAAGGATTTGAAAAACCGTTTTCTAGAAAGCCAACGCAATAATGTTTTCATAAACAAACTGAAATCCTTATTTTTTTGTCTATACTTTCTGAGATCAGATAGTATTTACACTAAATACATTGTTCGGACTATTGTCGTCATCTTTGTTGACATCTTTACGTCGTTTCGGCCATCGTACACTGTGGCTTTCTTCAGGTGGTAGGAATTTCAAACAGAACCCTTTATTACGATCACTGGGGTATATCATTTTCATTCTATGTCCGAAGACACTTCTGGTAGCCATGAGTTAGCTCACTTTAACTTAAATCTGTAAGCTATTTGTTCACCTCTGTTGTAGCGTGGTATTGAACTCAACTCTTTGGAACTGGAACTAACCAACGTTTATATCCATGGGCCATGTGTCTCCAACAGAGATGAGGATAATAGTGTAAATTGCAATCAGCCGCAAAAGAGTTGTGCAGCAACCCCAATATCGTCATCAGATGTGCTGATAAAATTAATAATTATGTAATTCTTAACCCACAAGGCTATAACAAAAATTAAAATCTGTCTTAGATAAAACAACGAAATTCACTAAAATAGAAAAATCCTTAAAAATTTTGTAGATAAATTCATCAAACAATGCCGAAGTTTGTGACTTAAAATTCAAGAAGATAGTTGGTGAGTACCAACAGTTATATATATATATATATATATATATATATATATATATATATATATGGTAATGTAAAACCGAGGTTTTCCTCTTCAACCAATTATATCCCTAATGTCTACACCAGTATACAAACTGTCAACAACCCTCAATAACATAATTTCTCGATACACACTCCAAACTTATAGCATCGCATCAACTAATGAATTCCTTCATATCATATAGTTAATCCTATAGCTTCGCTTGACGTTGAAAATCTTTTTTCCAGGTTGAAGAAACAATTAACATAATTAGCGACTGCGTCCACGAAAACCCTTCAATTCCGTTTCCATAACTCGAACCGGCTACCCTGCAGAAGCTACTCCTCACTTGTACCACGAAAACTCCATTTTGTGATCATAATGATTACATCAAATATCGAAATCAATTTTGTCAGTATGAGAAACCCTTTTATTTCTGGTTTTGCTAACTCGAAAACTCCATTTTGTATATCCAAACTAAAACTAACATAGTTTAGAAGATAAGAGAGTTTTCTATACGGTTAAGTTGTAAACTAATTTTGTCAGTGTGAGAAACCATTTAAGGCCTGGTTTCGCTAACTTTCACATGTCTTATATTAAAAACAAAGTGTTTAAAACAACTGGTAAACTAGAAATCTGCACAAGGTACATGGACAACATTTTTTATTTGATAAAAAATAAAGATAAAATTATAAATCTAAAATCAACTTTTGCAAAAACTCAGCTCTAAAATTCACATGATTATAACAAAATCCCATTTCTCGAAGTTGATAAAGAACTAAAACCCAGCCAATTTACCACTTAACCGCATAGAAAACCCTCTTATCTTCTAAACTATGTTACCTAATACCTTGAAGGATATAAAATAGTAGCAGTAACTTCTTAAATAGAGTACACCAAAATTCTTCTTCCCAAAAAAGGTTTCAACAACAAATTTCGAAACTACATCCATTGATAAAGAATTAATTTATTCTTACAAAAATTCACTACATTAGTAATAAAAATACGACACAATAAAATATCAACAGATTGTAACGCAACCAAATGCCCAATTATTACAAGTAGAGCGAACTTGCTAAATGAAAAAAATATTAAACACCATATTTCTATGGCAATCCCTGAAAAACTTTTAAATTTTATAATAAATAGAAAACCGCAAACATTGTCAATAATCAAAATAACCTCAACAAATCTAAACTGGCGATGACCAATATAGCGGATTAATTTCAATGTCCAGTACAAGTGTTTCTTC
>JBBBDQ010001416.1:657500-915000 GCA_037127315.1 Ascarosepion bandense | reverse complement strand
TACTACAATTGTAACATTGTCAGCCCTCTGCTTTCGGGTGGAGGGCGCTCTCTGCTTCCGAGCAGAGAGCAATAACCCAGTCGTGGTTCCGCCAAGAAGGGTAGAAGCACGAATGGGAAAAAACAGACAGACATTTTTTTGGCCGGGCCATATAGCCCGGAAATCCCAGTCAAAACTGACCATGTGTCACATGTTGCCCTTACTGGGATGGACAACTAAATATAGTTGTAAAGAGCAGTTGGCATTTGAGACTGTTACTACAACTGTAACATTGTCAGCCCTCTGCCTTCGGGTGGAGGACGCTCTCTGCTTCCGAGCAGAGAGCAATAACCTAGTCGTGGTTCCGCCGAAGGGTAGAAGCACGACTGGGCAAAAATAGACATACATTTTTTGGCCGGGCCATATAGCCCGGAAATCCCAGTCAAAATTGACCATGTGTCATATGTTGCCCTTACTGGGTGGGACAACTAAATATAGTTGTAAAGAGCAGTTGGCATTTTCCACTGTTACTACAACTATAACACTATCAGCACTCTGTCTTTGGGTAGAGGGCGCTCTCTGCTTCCGAGCAGAGAGCAATAACCCAGTCGTGGTTCCGCCGAAGGGTAGAAGCACGACTGGGCAAAAATAGACATACATTTTTTGGCAAGGCCATATAGCCCGAAAATCCCAGTCATAACTGACCATGTGTCACATGTTGCCCTTACTGGGAGGGACAACTAAATATAGTTGTAAAGAGTTGCTGAGACTCTGCAACTATAACACTATCAGCTCTCTGCCTTCCAAGCAGAAAGGCAACAACCCAGTCGTGGTTCCGCCGAAGGGTAGAACCATGACTGGGCAAAAATAGACAGATATTTTTTGGTCCGGCTATATGGCCGGTAATACCCACTATAAAATGACCATGTGTCACATCCAGCCTTGCGTGGGAAGGCTAGTAAATACAGTTGTAATGAGTTGCTGAGACTCTACAACTATAACACTGTCAGCTTTCTGCCTTCTGGTGGAGGGCGCTCTCTGCTTCCGGGTAGAGAGCATTAACCCCAATCGTGGTTCTGCGAAAGGGTAGAAGCACGAATGGGCAAAAATAGACAGACATTTTTTGGCCGGGCCATATAGCCCGGAAATCCCAGTCAAAACTGACCATGTGTCACATGTTGCCCTTACTGGGAGGGACAACTAAATATAGTTGTAATGAGTTGTAAAGCAGTTGCTTAGTTGGTCAATAAATTGGTGCAGAGTTAGTTGGAGTTTTTTGGATATAGACTCATTACTCGGACATACTATTTCACTGCAAGACTGTATATATTGATTTCTACTAATAGTATTCCTGAATTGACTAACCCGTGTTCCAATTTTTATATTTTGTTCAATATAACTTACATTTTCTATCTCCATATCTGTTTTTGTTATTAATTATTTTGTGTGGTTTCTCAACCGGTATTCATAACACTATCTCAGTCTGTAAAACTATTAATTCATCTTTATTTATTCATATGTATTGTGATTCTATCTATCTATCTATCTATCTATCTATCTATCTATCTATCTATCTATCTATCTATCTCATTCTGTTAATATATGTGTATATCCATCTCATTCTGTTCGTCTATCGAACTTTTTTCAGTACATTTTTTGATCGGTTTCATTCTGTTCGCCTCTGTCTCTCTCTCACTATCTATCTATCTATCTATCTATCTATCTATCTATCTATCTATCTATCTATCTATCTATCTATCTCAGTCTGTAAAACTATCAATTCATCTTCATTTATTCATATCCAAGTATTCACAATGACGCCTCTACGAACGAACCAGCAGACTCTTAAATGGAAAAATAAATAAACAGAGACAGCAAAGTTTGGTAATAAACGAGAATGTCCAAGTCAAACCAGAGACACAAATACCATTGCATTGACAATCTGACAAAGAAATAGATTCTTTTTACTCTTTTACTTATTTTCATCTCTCATCGGACAAGCTCTTCTTTCTGCATCGGACGCCATTTCCTGTTACTTTCTTATTCGTTTTTCTCTCTCTTTCTCCCCCTCGCTTCTAATACCAATAGTCATTCATTACTCACGGCCCGCTCTTTTTCCTATCTACTTTAAAGATGTCAGCTATAGATTACTTGCTTGTAAGTTCTCCCAGATCTTTCATGAAAATGAAAGAGGTCGAGGAAAAGGTAAGATGGAAAGAAGGCGTGCCTTATACAAAAATATATATTATCAACCGAGTGTCAGTGTCTGTCTTCCTTCATTTGGAAAAAAGTATTGAACCTTTTTCTACATTCTTCTAGTAAGTTACTGGACCGTATTATACTGAAATTTATTGCTTTTTAATGTACACAAGAGATTTGTCTTCTCAGATTTGTCTAAAATTTTATTTTCTGCACCAAATTATGAACTCAAGTATCTCGTTTTTATCATGAGACTCTATAATTTAGGGTATCACAAGATTTATTTATTATTAAAGGATCAATCGGGATAAGGAACTGGATTTTAACATTTGATATATTCAAAACCAAGCTGGTAACATTTCACCATTACTGAGCAGGTTCTGGTTTATTTACTGTCCTGTTGCTCACTTGAGGCAGAACTTTTAGTCAGATATCAATTATAACTCATAAATACGACCAATCGCTAAAGAATGTGAAAAAACAGTCGGTTCATTGTACAATTCCCGAAAGTAGTGCGTTTCTTATACCAAGGGTCGGCAAACTTTTCCTATGTGCCAACCTAGGGTTTCAAATCATTTAATGTGCCAACAGCATACGTATTTTTATACAAATCAATGTCAATATATCTGTTCTATAATATATTTGATGTAGTAATATGTACAAGAAAATGTAAACCACATTAATAGAAATAAACTGTTTTAAAGTTTTCTAAAAGTTTTTTTATTATTAATGGGAACCTTGCCCTTGTATAGTCTTAGCTAATTGCTTAATATCGGCACCATACTTTTTTCTTTAAGTTTTACACAATTTTTTAAATGTTCAAGTATTAGGAAACTTTGTTGTGGACTTGGCATTGCTTTCATGCGAGAGAAAATTTGCTCACAGGAATAAGTTGAATCAAAAGCCGACAGAAGAGCAAAGGCAATTTTCTTCAAACAGATGAAAGATCTCGGGAGGAATTTCCAACAGTTGAGAATAGCAGCAGACTTTTCTAAATTTTCGTCTCCCAAGGAAATTCCTTAGTTCAACAAATAGTGCCATTGGAAATTGCTTGGCGTGCCACGTGTAGCACGTGTGTCACGTGTGCCCTAGGTTGCCTTATATCGTCCGCTATCTTTACAAGTGTCCGATTTAATCAAGAATATAGACCATATTTACGCTCTAGTTGCTCAACCTTCACTTTCTAGGCTTGATAGAGTTCAAAAGCTTTTATGCATCCATACGTATGGAGAATTATTTTCCATCCTATAACGCTGCAAGCGTGTTGCTATTCTATCGCTATATTTATATAGATCTACATAGTTTAGTTCTGTCGGTTCAGATCTTCTCAGATAAAAGCTGCCATGTCACATACACATGTACAAATCATCCTCATTTTATGGCCAAGACGCATTTCAGAAGCTAACCAGAGTAAAGACGGGAAAATCTCATTAGAAAAAAAAAAAAAAGAAAAAGAAAAGAGTGCTGGATTACTATGTGATATCTGTCCTTATGCATGGAAATGAATGCTGGACGATCCCATTAAGGATGAAAAGAAGGCCTGACTTAGCAGAAATGAATTTTGTCAGAAGGGTGCTGAGGATACCATGGACTGAGCACGTGTGCAACGATGAGGTGTTAGAAAGGATGCAAACGAGAAGAAAACTGATAATAAATATCAGGAAGAGACAAATGAGGAAGGAGGGCCTGGCGAACTTGATACTCACAGGTCGGAATAATGAAAGGAGAAACAGGGGAAAGCAGCGCGAGACGTACTTGTTAGGTCTGCGCGAGATACCAAGAGAAAAAAATATTGAAAGCAACAAGAGACAGAGCCAAGTCCTGAGAGGACACGACACATGAAGAAGAAAAAGTAAGTTCCATTCGGACAATTTCTTTCGCCACATTGTGGAACAGATCCCTGAGAAAATGCCCCCCCCCATCACTACTATTTTGATCTCTTCAAGACTTGTGTCAATATATCATTACTTCCAACAAATAATCTGGATTGTTTTCATCTTTGCTGTCATCTGTACGACGTTTCGGCCGTTGTACGCCCCGGCCTTCTTCAGATGCTATATCCAGTGCTATATCCACTGGGCCATGTGTCTTTAAGAACACATGGCCCAGTGGATATAGGCGTTGGTTAGTTCAATGCCAGGCTACAGCAGTGGTGAACAAGTAACTTGCTGGTTTAAAGGGAGATAACTCATGAGTTCCAGTCGAGGCATTGCTACGCAAAGAATTAAAATGATATACCCCAGTGGTTGTAGTAAAGGGTTCGGTTTATAATTCCTAGCACCTGAAGAAGGCCGGAGTGTACAACGGCCGAAATGTCGTACAAATGGCAACAAAAATGAGGACAATAGTCCGAATAATGTAAATACTTTTGGTATCATTTACTTATTAGGTATGATTCCCTGTGTCGTGCTTGATAGTTTTTCTCGCACGAATTTATCTCACATATATATGTCGGTCTACCATTTGACTATGCTTAGACTATTACTGCAATAAATGGTTTGGTGCTCCTGTTAAATATTTAAACATTATTACATTATTCTGAGGAATAATCAATAATGTCATTAGACTTGAAAAAGTAGCTTGAAATCAAAAATTAATTTAGCCTTTTCTGAAATTAATCCTAGGCAAATCCTCATTCAATTTTCTGAATGATTTGAAAATTTTTTCGATTGAATCTATTTTTCAATTGTCAAATATCTTAAAACTTTTGTCAGGATTTTATTTTAAACACACACGCAAAACGAGCTTAAGTCACTGATGCCTCCTCAACAGGTGTTTACTCGTGCAACCAGACTGGCAACTGGGTCCCACCCATTCACAGTCAGGTTAGCCAAATGCAGACGACAATTCTACTCCTGCAGCTTCTTCTCTCGCACTTCTCGTCTGTGGAACTCGCTCCCGTATTCTTGCTTTCCTGATGGCTACAACCTCCAGAAATTTAAATGCAAAGTCAATACTCATCTACTAACCACTGGACTCTAGCTCTCTCCCCACCCCCGTATAACCTTCTCTTTCTCTCCACCTATGTATCTGTCATCGCACCTTCTTTCTCAGCTTTCTATTGTTCCTTTCTAACTAGCTTGTACTCCTCACTCTTTTCTAATTAATCTTTTTACATTTATGTAACCCCCTGCACATCAGTGGCGTTTCCGCCTTGCTCGGGGTGAAATGATTAAAAAAAAAAAAAAAAGAACACACACACACACACACACACACACACACACACACACACACATAGTGGAACATTACGTATTTTTTATCTTATTAAAACGTGCAAAAATATATATCATTATTTAGGTTTGACGACGCTTACAAAATAACTTGATATGAATTAATACTAACTGGTATATGGTATGGGTATGATGGTAAACTAATTCCAGCAGCAAGGCATGGTTGAGAGGAGTATGGAACCATCTCTTAATTTCTATTGTTTCCAGGTCCACCCTGACACGGAGTGTTAACACCTGTTAGAGTCCCAGATATGGGTAAATAGTTATCCTCCAAACTGGAGTTAAAACACTATCAAATTATAAAAATAGACATAGGCTTTTATAGAAATATATATACATAAAATACTTTTATAGAAGAATATACATTTTTGAAGAAAATAATATTACTAACAATGCATTTTTTAAAAAAAAATATTGTCATAACACATTTTTAAAGGAAAAATTATTACGATTAATACATATTTCTTTCATGAAAATATGACTAAATCAAACGTTCTCACTGTAACTGAATATTAAAAAAAATATACCTTAAAATCCTACCTTTTTGGCATTAAATAACCCACAGAGGTGTTGATATGCCGTTAAACAACTCAAACTCAAACACAAACTCACTCAATTTCTCAACGACGTGATGTGGCTTCTTTCTGTCTTTTCGACAATTATTTTCATAGGCAACTGCTTTTTTTCCTGGTGCCTCGAAAACCTAAATTTACGCGTGCTACCAGATTAGCATCTAGGTCCCACCTTTTTTAATAGTTAAATGTAACCACCTCTTCTACTCATACAGTTTCTTTTTCGCACTTCCCGTCTGTGGAACTTCTTTCCGTTTACTTTCTTCCCTGATAGTGAAAATCTCAAAAGTTTTAAATATAACATCAATTGCCATTTGTCTCCTTGAATACTATCCATCTGTAATCCTTTCTTCGACACTTCAATTTTCGATATTTTCAGTTTTCTAAAATAAAAAAAGAATAAATACAAAAACTTTTCATTAAAATCTGACTAAATCAACCTTCTCACTATAAACGAATATTAAAATAACCTTAAGAACCCTACCTTTTTGGCATTAAATAACCCACATAGATGTTGATATGCCGTTAAACAAAACTCAAACTAAAACTCAAACTAACTGGTACTTTACGCCATTAACTAATATAAAGACAGTGTCGTACAACCAAATTTTCGAAAAGTGGAGAACATCTATATTTTAAGATGTAGCAGACTTTTGTTAATGTACAATGAATTCTTAGTTTGTGTTCAACAACTTTTGCTTTGAAAAGATTGAACTTATTTCACTGAAACTGAAAAGTAAAAAAAAATAAAAATAAAAAAAGCTTTGATTAATATTGCATTTAATGTTATTTTCGGTTTTATGAATATTATCTTTTTTTCTCTGTCGATATCCAATTTGGGTGTCTACAACCGAAATTTCATTTTTTTTTCTCAGAATAACTAATGTTTCTTAACCTTTCTGAAACTATAAAGTTTATTTTTGCTTTCTGTAACAGTTATCTTCTTATTTTGCGAACATTATAGCTTTTTTATTTGACAGAAATTACTTCTAAATATTTAATTCTGAAAAATCAAAATAATGGCTGCGTGTATGTTTTTAAACTTTGAGAGTTTTGTCAAAATATGTAAACTATAATTATCTTTATTTGTACCGACGACCGTTACCCTTTACTACCTCGGACTAGAGTGTAATATCTATCTAATCTATTGGTCATTCTAAGCTGGAATTAGTTATATTTCATGGATGAGAATCTATACTGTGATTCTTATTGTGTACATAACTTTTGTAATTTTCTATTTAAGATCAGAGTGTAGCAGCTATCAATTCTATTAGCTTTTCTGATCTGGAATCACAGGATTTTTATGATTTCTGTCTTATGATCTACTAGCTGTATAGCCCGGCGTTGCTCGTGTGTAATGAAAGCTTTAAAAGTAATCCATGGTCCTGGAGCTCAGACTCAGCGTAAAGAATATTTGTGTGAAGTTTGGTGAGAATCGGATAAAAATTGTGGATTTGTATAAAAGACATACAGACAGATAAACAGACACACAGAGACAAACATCTTGCTTTTTATATATATATATTATCGATTCTCTACACTATTGTAAGAACTGCAACCTTGAAAATTCTGAATATCGTTTCTTATGTCTTTGTCTATGAGTGTATCAAATTTGATTAAAATCGGACCACTCCTTCTATAACTCGATTTTTTCGATTATCGATTTTCGATATTTATCGGGGGTACCTCAACACAAAACCTAGTTAAAAACATTCGCAGACGCTTATAGTACAACTGTGTAAATTTTCAAGAAAATCGGTTCAGCCATTTCGGAGTATATAGGTAACTCCCATATTCTTGCTTTCCTGACGGCTACAACCTCCAGAAATTTAAATGCAAAGTTAATACTCATCTATTAACCACTGGCCTCTAGCTCTCTCCCCTCCCCTGTATAACCTTCCCTTTCTCCACCTATGTATCTGTCATGGCACCTTCTTTCTCAGCTTTCTATTGTTCCTTTCTAACTAGCTTGTACTCCTCACTCTTTTCTAATTAATCTTTTTACATTTATGTAACCCCCTGCACATCAGTGGCGTTTCCGCCTTGCTCGGGGTGAAATGATTAAAAAAAAAAAAATTCTGAAAAGGTCCTGCATTTAACTGAGCCGGTATCAGTTATCATTTCTATATGAGAATTCATACAATTTTTTTTGTTCGTATGTATGACTGTCATACTTGTCTATGGCGGATCATTTCTTTTACGGGAGAGAAGTTCCAAGGGATATACGACTACTACCTTTACCACAATTAGCAATTGTCTTTAACAAATTATCTACTTATAGTGTATCGCAAATGATCAGACACAGGCGTCCAACTGTTCAAAAAAATTATGACGAGACTTTCGTTGAAGACATTTGCACATTTCAGAATTGTATATTTAGAAATTTTATATCATTCATTTCTTAATAAATTATTCACCAGTGAAGTCTGTGCTTTTTTATATTGAGATTGAAACGACCTGGAAGCCATCTTTAACCAAACCTATCGATTTATGTCTCAATAAAGTTTATTAGATCTTGCTAGAGACAGTGAATGGCAAGAACTTACACTAAAGATTAGTATCAACGAAGTAGAATAATTGTTCGAGGCATTTATTTTATCTACATGCATCCTATTCTACATCAAAATGGCAATAGTTTGCTATGCGATGTGGCAGTGTTGACAATCATTTGATAGTCTTCTGCGACAATTATTTTCCAACCAAGTTTAGTTGGCTAAAGACCTTACACGTAACTTTTTGCTGATAAAAGATAGCCAACGAATGTTAATCATATACTCTGTCTGAAAGCTTTGATAGAACATTAAAGTTTCCTCGCTAAGGCAATAAGCAGAGACTTTAAAAACTTTTCCAACCTTATCACCTTCATAATCATAGTATATTGGGTTGTCCAAAAAGTTCGTTTTGTTTTTGTCGAGATAGGGGATTAGAACGTTTTGTTTTAACTTTTTTTTTTTTTTAATCATTTCACCCCGAGCAAGGCGGAAACGCCACTGATGTGCAGGGGGTTACGTAAATGTAACAAGATTAATTAGAAAAGAGTGAGGAGTACAAACTAGTTAGAAAGGAACAATAGAAAGCTGAGAAAGCAGGTGCGATGACAGATACATAGGTGGAGAGAAAGGGAAGGTTATACAGGGGAGGGGAGAGAGCTAGAGGCCAGTGGTTAGTAGATGAGTATTGACTTACAATATTTTTGTTAAGAAAGATCTTATTTAATCGCATTGTGTTTGCCAAATCAACATTCTGTAACGTTTTAGTGAGGGGGTTCTGAAACAATTAGAACACTTACATGGATTCATTATTGGAGACCTCAATCTTACCAACATAATATGTCCGTATGGCTCATTGTTGATCACAAGCACAGAAAAGAAACTACAGAAGGGTAAAACGGAAACTACAGAAGGTAAATCTTAAGTAAATTAGAAGTCCTACCAAGATTCAAAAATTAAAATTTTTATATATAAAATTCTGATTTGTTTTATCGGGACTTCGTCAAAATAATGTAAGCCACAACAGTATGTTTCGGAAACATTTTTGTGAATGTTTAATCTTCTTATGCAGGGTTCAAGGTCTGCATTTCAACTTGGTGTTTGATCGCTTTCTAACTTCCTTAGCTTTATAACTTTTGTATATAAACTTTGTCTAGGTTGAAATTCAGGCCGGATTATGCACTTGGTGGTATGAGGGTGACTTTTTAGTTCAACATTTTGAGGCACTTCACTCTTTTATGTTCTTACTGATGCCAATACAAAGTTTATTTTGATATATTTATACATGTAAACACACACATTCACACACACATACATACATATATATATATGTGTGTGTGTGTGTGTGTGTGTGTGTGTTTGAGGGTGTGTTAATCGTGTAAGAATATAATATTAGGAGAGGAACAGTATGATTAATAAAAGACAAGAGAAACCATTTTAGCAGACGCGTTTCGTCACTGACGGACTTTACTAAGGCAAAAATACGATTTTTTTGCCTCAATAAAGTCTGTCAGTTGACGAAATGCGTCGACTAATATATATATATATATATATATATATATATATATATATATATATATATATCGGTCGGGTTTCGAGCCTGGGTTGTGTAGCAGTCGGAGTCTAACCGTACTGATGAGCTGTGATACAGCGAAACAGATCTGTCTGTGGATGACAATAATTACGCTCTCACACCCTGATTGAGCACTCTAGAAGAAAGGTAGACTTTGAAAAACAGTAGCCACTCTAGCGTGTACGCATCGCTCATTCAGTAAAAATGAATTTGAGCACGCTAGCTATTGGGCGCGTAATATGATATGTGCTAAAAAGACTGTCTTCTTCGCCCAAACGCCCCGTGGCCCAGCGGTAGAGTCGTCGACTGACACCAAATCGGTCGAGTTTCGAACCTGGGTTGTGTAGCAGTCGGAGTCTAACCGTACTGATGAGCTGCGAAACAGATCGGTCTGCAGATGACTGTGTGCGTGTATATATATATTTTATAATCCTGCTTAGTGCCAAAATTGCTTTTTTTTAAATGCTTACTGATGAGGGAAACATTTTTCGCGAGTAGACACGTTATGTCTGGGTCTTTTAATTTCAATTTCCGCACGTGGCTAGACAATTTTGTAATTTCTTTTTAGGTTTTTATTTTAAATGTAGACTTGTGATTGAACCACCTGGTCTTAAACGTGTCCATAATATATATATATAGCATTCCTGTTTTTTTAAAACACTATGCCAGTGTGTACATTTGGACTATGCCATATCTTTTTTTAAATCTCCCGGATGCACAAGCCGGTAAAGGTAAAGTAAAATGTTTCAAAACGATATGGCTACTCAAACATATGTATAACGTTTAACGTAGTATCAATAATATTAATAATCATTAAAGTTCATTTTATAGAGACATATTCTCAATTTTATCAATGGCATAAAATGGAATGACTACATTGAATCTATAGCTGCATCTACTACTAAAAAGTTTGTGTCACTGTGTCGGACCAGGAAGTTTTTCTCGTCAGAATCCATTTTGCACATTTATAAGTCTACCATTTGTCCATGCATTTAATACTGTTGCCATATCTAGTCGGGTGCTTCTACTATTCATCTTGAGGTTCTCAACAAAATCCATAGTTGGATCTGCAATATAATCGATTGTGACTTGGCAGCACGCTTTCAGTCACTTTCGAACCGACGTTATGTGGCTTCCCTCTGTCTTTTCTACAATTATTTTCATGGTAACTGCTCTGAAGAGCTTTTTTTCCTGGTATTTCAAACACACGTATTTGATAGATTTTCATTTAAGTCCCAACCTTTCACCGTCAAAATAGTGAAATGTAACCGTTTATTCTACTCTAATAGTTTATTTTCTGGCATTACCCGTTTGGGGAACTCCCTTATATTTTCTGGCTTCCCTGATACCTACAATCTCCAAAAGTGTGATTGCAACGTCGACTGCCATCTTTTATCTACTTGATTCCCACCCATTTCTCATTTTCTTCGACATTCCCTGTACCGTTTATATTCTCTTACTGTAACCCCCTGCGCGTCAGTGACATTTCTGCCTTGCTTGGGGTGAAACGATTAAAAAAAAAAGTGTTTGAAGATATCGTAGTATCTGTTGTTTTACGACACCTGGAAATAAATTTCTTTTTTCTCTACATTCCCCGCTCCCCCCATGCTATTGCCGTTTTCTGATTTGTGTAAGAAATTTCACCACGAGACGCAAAGAAATAAGATTCGGAGTTGATTAATAATAACGCTATAATGACAAGGAAGGTAATTATTGAAATGTCATTTGTTAATAACGCTATTTGTTTGGTTTCTGCTTCCTTTCTTGATTTCAGATCGTATTTTTTTACCTTCTCTTAGCTGGCGAGGTGTGACGCTTTTTCTTTGCTAATGAATTGTGTCTGATAGACAATAGTCGAAAACTGTGGAATATTTTCAAGCAAAACAAAACAAAACAAAACAAAAAAAAACACACACACACACACAAACAAACAGCAAAAAACACGTTTTATGCATATCTGGAGATGCAGACGCTTGTTAATGCTTTCAAAGAAAATTTTTTATTTTTTTTATTTTGAATATTATTTCTGTTTGGCTCGTTATTTTGCTTATTTCTTTTTCCTATTATTTAAATATTTCTTTTTTTAAGAAGCGATGTTTTGTTTAGCAGACCATTATTCCTCTAATGAGATACACTTTTTGGGTGTCCTAAAATGGTGACCTTTTACGAGACAAAGTTGTTATAATTAAACATCTACTGGTCCTTAATTTGGGGCGATATAACTAACTATAATGAATTCTGAAGTTAGTTCGATCCTCCTCTAGTCCTCAATATTTTTGCTCTACTTTCTCAGGATATTATTGAGCACATTTTGTTGCTCAGTGTCTTCGAGGACGTATTTTCACTGCCCTCTATCTATCTATCTATCTATCTATCTATCTATCTATCTATCTATCTATCTATCTATCTATCTATCTCAGCCTGTTTATATCTATCTATCTATCTATCTATCTATCTATCTATCTATCTATCTATCTATCTATCTATCTGAGGCTGTTCATTATCTATCTATCTATCTATCTATCTATCTATCTATCTATCTATCTATCTATCTCAGCCTGTTTATATCTATCTATCTATCTATCTATCTATCTATCTATCTATCTATCTATCTATCTATCTATCTCAGCCTGTTTATATCTATCTATCTATCTATCTATCTATCTATCTATCTATCTATCTATCTATCTCAGTCTGTTTATATCTATCTATCTATCTATCTATCTATCTATCTATCTATCTATCTTATACCAGACATAATTTTCAACCTTATACAAGACATAAAGTTCTTTTCGATATTATGATGTGAAGAAATGTTTTGCAAGATAAAACCGCTGCGTATTATCAATTTCATTTCGTCTTTGTTTTTTTTCATTTAATTTTCTGTCCCACTTGTCCTTTTCCTGACGATACTCGACGTTTCTCTTCTTTCTTTCTTTCTTTCTTTCTTTCTTTCTTTATTTCTTATAATACTATTCTGTTCTGTTGTCTTCATTTTTTCCTTCCTTCCTTCCTTCCTTCCTTCCTTCCTTCCTTCCTTTCTCATAATACCGTTCTGTTTTGTTTTCTTTTTTACTTCCTTTGTTATATTCTTTCTTTCTTTTGCATTTGTTCGTTTTTCTTCTTTCTAGTCATTTCTTTCTTTTCGAAATCATTCTTTCTTTCGTCTTTTTACTCTTAATCTGTTTGTTTTTCTTTGTAGAAAGAATTCTGCTCTGTTCTTTCTTTTTTCATTAATGTCTTCCTTCCTTCCTTCCTTCCTTCCTTCCTTCCTTCCTTCCTTCCTTCCTTCCTTCCTTTCACATAATACCATTGTGTTCTGCTGTCTTTCTTTCTTTCTTTCTTTCTTTTTTTCTTTTTTTCTTTCTTTCTTTCTTTTATCTACTAGGTAAAATAAATTTTATTCAACTTCTTCCTATTATTTTCTATTTGCCTCTGATATTTATTCGAATCTAACATTTTAATTTACTATTCATCATTTTTCTTCCATTTACCAAATCGTTTTTCTCGCATGTCCATAAATAATTTGTTCTATTCTTCTCCGTTTTTACCCACTTCATAATCAATTCCTTCTTTCTTCATAGGCGATTTATACTCTCGTTTTTATTTTATTTTTTATTCAACTTCTTGACGTTTCTTTAAAATGTTTTTCTTTAATTTCATTTCTTCAAACATTTTTCTTTCTGTTAAAATACATTTTTCATTTTCTTCAATTTCTTTATAAAATTTTACCTGATAATTCTTATCATTTTTCCAGAAGATTATATATTTTAATTCCTTGTATTATTCTTGTTTCTTTTGTTAACATTAAAATTCATTTGCTTTTCTTTACACAATATCTTCTTATTAATTCCACCCGGTTTTGCTTCTCTTGTTTCCGGTTTATCGCTTTTGACTTCCTGTATTTATTTCTTCTCTCTTGCGTTTTAGCATTTCTTTGTTCACGATTTCTTTCTATTTTCCATCGTCCTGTCACCTCCTTTTCCTTCTCTTCCTTTCAAATATTCTTGCTGATTCTCTAAACAATTTTCACTTAATTTTTGTCTCGTAAGCTCAAATGAAAATAAATAAAAGTCATAATGTACCAAATTGTATTTGACCATCCACGAATATTTTCAAGATGAAAACGGACATATTTCTTTGGATCAATATGGATACATATGAGAGGATTTATTTAACACTTCTTGTTGACATTATCGGCCATTACATTTCGCTCCGATCAACGCGTCGCAAGAATGGCCCGGGTAGAATGAAAACTCACAATGGAATAAAAGAACCGAAAACATTATCATAACCCAACTACGCCTACGTACATTTATTGACTGAGTGGCCATTTGTGCATAATGCTTTCTACAACTCATATATATATATATATATATATATATATATATATATATATATATATAGTAAAAACTTCAGGAGAAGATTGGTAAATAATCCTAGAGGATCCTAATAATATCGTGTGAATATTAAAACTGATCCAACAGAGAGCTCAATGTAAATTTAATTTACAGAGCAAATATTTATTTATTTATCTGTAAATTCAGATCACATTTAGGGAGGTAGCTATTTCAACATGTCAGTTTGAGACATGAATTGTCAACTTTCATTTGGAAAATAATTCTTGCACGGGAAGAAAGGGTCAGTAAAAGAAGGGGTGGGGCATGTTGGTTACGATAGGGTCACGCAGAGGAGAAGCTTAGTAGTAATTTTCTTTTGGCAGTGGAAGGTAGGTGGTTTGATCATTGGGTCAGGAGTAGTAGGTAGAAAAAAGCTTCAGATTCATCAATTTTTAATTCTAATCTACGTAAGAGGCAAAACATATGAATAAATTGAAGAAGGAGAAAATTAGTGAAATTTAAATTTACTACGGTGACGGAACATGCTAATAATGTTTATTAAGAAGTACATTCTGATATTGATATGTTAAAATTCCAATTTTTTTCTGCTAAACATAGATTACATTTATCACCTTGACTGTTAGGAGTACGTGTCTCTAACCGACATGTTGAAATAGCTATCACCCTGAATGTGATCTGAATTTAAAGATAAATAGATGAATATCTGTTCTTTAAATTAAATTTACATTGAGTTCTCTCTTGTATCAGTTTTAATATTTAAGCGATATTACTAGGATCCTTTAAGATTATTTACTATTCTTCTTCTGCATTTTTTACTATTGTTACTTGCTCCTATAAACGTAGTTGAACTTTCTCAGATTTAATCCTTTGTCAATTCAAGATTTCCTTCACTGACCTATTATGAATAAATTCCCAAATAGTAATGGCCCCTTGACTATGTAAATCTAAAAGAAAATCATTAGAGCCTTTAAAATGCTAAGATTATAAAATAGAGATTGCTTCCAACTTAAAGATTGAGAATTACCTAGACATTAAACTCCACCTCGATAATAATTCTTTTAAGCCGTACAATAAAGAAAATGTCAACAAAAGATACAACCCAAAATGCCAAATACAGGTGGGGGATAACAGAATCAAACAAGTCCAAGAATTTAAGTACCTAGGAAGTGTTCTAACAGGAGATGGAAAGTGCGACACGGAGATCCGAAGGCGAATTGGCATGGCAAAGGACGCGTTCCAGAAGATGAGGAAAATACTAACACACAGGAAAATCTCAATAGAAGCGAAGAAAAGAGTGCTAGACTGCTACGTGATGTCAGTTCTTCAATACGGCTGTGAATACAGGACAATATCATCGAAAATGAGGACAAAACTGGAAGCGGCCGAAATGTGGTTCTACAGAAGGATGCTACGGATATCGTGGACTGAGCATACATAGAAAGAATGGCAACAAAAAGGAAATTGATGCTGAGCATCAGGAAGAGACAACTGAAGTTCCTGGGACATGCAATGAGGAAGGAGAGCCTGGAGAACCTGATACTGACTGGACAAATAGAAGGAAGGAGAGACAGAGGAAGGCAGCGGATAACATATTTGCAGGGTCTGATCAGGTGGATGACGGAACAGGGGTTGCCAGGAGCAACAGGAGCAAACATACTAAGAGCCACAAGGGATAGGGAGACGTGGAGATCCATGATCGCCTACGTGCTGAAGGCACAGGGCACATAGAAGAAGAAGAATCCCGAGCTCCATCAACATTAATTCTAACTACCTTAACGCTATAATAAAACAAATGCCTAAGGCGAGTAATACTAGAATTAGCCGATTATTTTCTAACCTAAGGATATTTAGCAATAACAAAAAACTATATGAAAAAGCCCCCCAGAGCAGCGGGTATAAAGATAAATTATTTAACACCCACTAACAAATCTGAATCACAGGAGACTCAAGGTAAACAGGAAAAGGAACATTATACAGTTCAGCCTCCTTCTGTAGACCACCTGCTGTTAAATTTGGAAAGTTCTTTCTTAAATTAATATGTAAGCATTTTTACAACGATAACTCCCTAAGGAAAATATTTAATAGGAAAACGATTAAGATTAGCGACTTCTGTACTAGTAATATGCACAGTATTTTTAGCTTTCATAATAACCAAGTTTTGAAGAAATTCAGTGAATCTAATACAAAACACGGGGTTATGCTCTCCTGTAATTGCAGATCCAGAGAAAACTGTCCCGTTGAAGGTAAATGTAGATCTACAAATGTGATCTACCAAGCTACTTTCTCCTCTAAAGAGAACAAGGTAAAATATAACGTATACATTGGAATTTCGGCGGAAATTTGGAAACAAAGATTTTATATGCATAGGCACTCATTTCTTCTATGTGCCTTTTTTCCTTCAGGAGTAGGCGATTATGACTTTCCACGTTTCCCTATCCCTGGTGGCTCTGAGCACGCCTTCTCCTGTTTTACCGTGCAGTCCTCGTTCTGTCATCCATCTGATTAGGTTCTTCAAATATGTTATCCACTGCTTTCCCGTTTCTTTTTCCCTCTATCTGGCCTGTTAGTATCAGGTTCTCCAGGCCCTCCTTCCTCATTGCGTGCCCCAGGAACTCCTGATGCTCAGTATTAATTTCCTTTTTGTTTCCATCATTTCCAAGACCTCATTACTGCTCACATGCTCAATCCATGATATTCGCAGCATCCTTCTGTAGAACCATATTTCAGTTGCTTCAAGTTTTTCCTTCATCTTTGATGGTATTGTTCAGCATTCACTGCCATATTGAAGGACGGACATCACATAGCAATCCAGTACTCTTCCTTGTTTCTCGCGAAATTGTCCTGTTTCTTAATACCTTACTCAACTTCTGGAATGCTTCCTTCGCCATGCCAATTCGCCTTCAGATCTCTGTGTCGCACTTTACGTCTTCTGTTATAACGCTATTTTAAGGTATCAGACAGCCCGCTCCTGAAAATACTGGGGATTGAAGAAATAAGGCCTAAACCCACAAATAAAGTGGACTTTGATAGGCTCGGCACGTACTCCTAATAATCTAGGTGATAAATGTAATCTATGTTTAGCTGAAAAAATAAGGATTTTAAGATTTCAGTATCAGAATGTACTTCTTAATAAACATAACGTCACCGTAGTAAATTTAAATTTCACTAATTATATCCTTCTTCCATTTATTCATAATATGCTTTGCCTCTTACATAGATTAGAATTAAAAGTTGGTGAACCCGAAGCTTTTTTGAAGTAATTTAATAATAAATATTCATTGCTCCATTTTTATACTGAGTACTATTTTAAATTAATGTTTTGAACGTTGCAATTATCTTCTTCGTTCCTTATTCATTTATATATATATATATAGGTAGATAGAAGGCAGTGAAAATACGTCCTCGAATGCACTGAGCAACAAAATGTGCTCAATATTATCCTGAGAAAGTAGAGCAAAAATACTTACACTAACTGTAGAAACTCGGGTAGTGAAATACGGACCCCAAACAATATATATATACACACACACACACACATATATATATATATATATATATGTATATGTATATATACATATATATATGTATATGTACATATATATATATACATATATGTATATATACATATATACATTTGTATATATACATATATATATGTATGTATATATATATACACACACATATATATATATGCGTGTGTGTGTGTGTATAGTTCAGATTGTTTTGCTTTACATTTTTTATATGTGTGTAAGAGGATATGAATGACATGATAAATTGAATTGATTAAAGATACGGCGATGCTGAACATTGAAATTGTGATGTCACTATCGCATTCTGCTTTTTATAACATATTTTCTTTGTTACTTTTCAAATGTTTTAAATTGAAACGCTAATTTAGTGAGGAAAAGAGGTAACTTGTATAATGCTGGAATTACGTTTGCGTTGTTTCTGAAATTAGTACTCTTTTAATACTCTTTAATACTCTTTTAATGGATGTATCTTGCGCTGCAATGGTTATCGATACGGAATGAGAAATGAGTTGGATTTCCAGTTGCATAAGTTGCATTCAATTACTCGCAAATTGTTCTTTTCTAATTATTTCACCCCAAGCAAGGCATTCCACTGCGACTATGCGCAGGGGGTTATATAGAGGAAAGTGATGAGAAAGAGTGGCTAGATATAGGAAATGTCAAAAGGAGGGTGTTTGACGTGTAAGGATACCGAGGATGAGGGTTGGGTAGATGGGAAGAGTGTTTGAAAGAATGGATGCGAGTTAGTGTGTTAGGAGGTGTCTATTGACCGTATATTTAAACTCCTGGAGGTTGTAGCTATCGGGGAAGCAAGTATGTGGAAGGGATCCTCCGTTGTATTTTGTCAAGAACCCCGAGGAGAATAGCAGGGGCACCCGACCAATTTTTTTTTTTAATCATATCACCCCAAGCAAGGCATTCCAGTGCCACAATAGCGCAGGGGGTTACATAGAGCGATTGCATATAGGAAATGTCAGAAGGAGGGTGATAGACGAGTAAGGAGGTACATAGGACGAGTGTTTGAGAGAATGGGTGCGAGTTAGTGTGTTAGAAGGTGTCTATTGACCTTACATTTAAACTCCTGGAGGTTGTAGCCGTCGGGGAAGCAAGTATGCGGAAGGGAATTCCACAGGCGGGAAGTGCGAGAAAAGAAGCTATTGGAGTAGAAATTGCGGTTAATTTCATCGGTTTCACTGTAAAAGGGTGGGACTTAGTAGCTAATCTAATATCTCGTGCAAATTCATACCTAGGGGGCACCACTGATCTAAGTTCATCAGAGCAGAAGCCGTGAAAGTATTTATAGAAGAGGCACAGGGAAGCCACGTCACGCCGGTGAGAGAGCGACTGCAGGCAGTCAGCCAAGTCGGTATCGACCACATTACAGATTCTCCGTTGTATTTTGTCAAGAACCCCGAGGAGAATAGCAGGGGCACTCGACCAGATGTGGCAGCAGTATTCAATACACGGGCGGATGGTAGATTTATATATTTGCAGGATAGATTCAAACGGAAAGAACATCCGAGCCCTGCACAGAGAACCGACTTTCATAGCAGCGGATTTAGCAATGGATTCGACGTAGTCATTCCATTTCAGGTCCACTGAGAGTATCAGGCCAAGCAGGCGTAGTGTTTTACACTCTAGGAGGCAAGCCTGTTCCATGCTAATGGGAGGGAAGTGCGGTTGTCTATGGTGGTTAATAGATAGCAGCTTCGTTTTGGAAGAATTGAAATTTACGAGCCATTTATTACCCCAATCCACCACGGATTAGAGGTCCTTTTCAAGCTCGGCAGCGAGGTTCGCCTTGTCGCCCACACCAAATTTTTGATCGAGGCGAGAGTAAACTGTGGTGTCATCGGCGTACATGTCTACTTGGGATGTTATGGCATCGGGAAGATCATTGATGTAGATCAGAAAGAGCGTAGGACCTAGGATAGAGCCTTGAGGGACACCTGCGTTTGTAGAGTAGTTCTGGTAGGCATGTCCGTTTAATACCACCTTCAATGTGCGGTTAGAGAGGAATGACTGGATTAGGTCCAGCAAAAGCCCAGTTATGCCATAGCTTCGCAGTTTCCGTAGAAGGCCGGCATGCCAGACTCTGTCGAACGCTTTAGAGATATCCAAGTCAACTTTTCGGGCTTCACCATTCTTGTCGAGAGCCTGGTATATATACTCGGTGATGGTCGTTAGCATATCAGCAGTAGACCTGGTGAAGCGGAAGCCATACTGTTTGTCCGAGAAGAGCCTGTGGGCTGTGAGAAATGTGGCAGCAGTATTCAATACACGGGCGGATGGTAGATTTATATATGTGCAGGATAGATTCAGAACCTTGGAAAAGGTATGAATCCATCTCTTCTCCATCCAGCTATGGGTTGACTAACAGGATAGATTTTGATTCTATAGCCTTGGTCGGCAACCAGTCTACAGCAGAAAAAATGGCTACCCACTGCGGGAAAATTTTCTGCTAAGTCAGTCATGAATCCGAAGTGACATGAGCACCCAAACGTGTATCACGTATGACACTTAACTAAAAATGTCAATAGTTATTTAGTTGAGAAAGCTGTGGAGAGACATGATCACCCAAGTGTGTTTCAGGTATGACACTTAACTGACTGGCTGACTCTTTCAATATTCTTCTTCTTTTATGTGCCGTGTTCCTTCAGGACGTGGGCGATCGTGGACTTCCACATCTCCCTATTCGTTGTCGCTCTTAATTCCCCTTTTGATGTTATCCAACTAAATCCCCGTTCCACCATCTATCTGTTAATGTCAATCAAGTATGTCATGCACTTCTTTTCCTTGTCTCTCTTTCCCTCTATCCGTCTAGTGAGCATCATGTTCTCCAAGCTCTCTTTCCTCCTTCAGTCAGTCAGTCAAGTGCCATACGTGAAACACGCTTGGGCAATCATGTCTCGAAAGAGACATGACTGACTGGACAGAAGATTATCCCGCAGTAGGTTGCCATTGCTTTCTGCGGTAGACTGGTTGCCAGCCAAGGCTATAGAACCCAGTCTGTCTTGTTATTTAAACCATAACTGGAAGGAAGAGACGGACTCATACCTTTCCCAAAGATATTTGTGCGTAAGTAAATGCAATGGATTCAATTGGAATTCGAACTCGGCTCTCCGATTTCTCGTTCCGAGCCGATATCCACTGCACCACAACGCACATCCTCCTTATATGTGCCAAAAACTTCAGCTGTCTTTTCATTATGTTAAGTATCAATTTCCTTCTTGTGTTCATCCTCTCCAAAACGTCGTCACGTGTTTCGTCCATGGTATCCTCAGTATCCTTCTGTTGAACCGCATTCGGTTGTTTCAAGTTTTCCTTTATCTTTGATGAGATTGTCCAACATTCGCTGTCATATTAAAGGACAGTCATTACATAAGAATTCAGCATTCCCTTCTTTGTTTCTAGTGAAATTTTTGTTTCGGAATACTCTACTCAGCTTCTGGAATGCATCCTTGACCCTGCCAACACGCCTCCGGATACCCGTATCCCACTTTACGTCTTCTGTTAGAACACTTCCAAGGTATTTAAATTTCTGCCCCTGTTTGATTTCCGTATCCCCAACTCGTAACTGCCATTTTGAGCTCTTCTGGCATAAATATAATTTCATTAAATGTTTTATATATTCGTGCTGTTTTTCGTATTAATATGTCATTTTTAGTGTTTTTACTTTTTGCTTTTCTTGTATTTTGAAACGGTTGTGCTATTTGCATATCTATTCTTCATAAATTATATTTTGTCGGGCTCAAATTATATCAAAATGACTCCATCAATAAAACTATTATTAGTTTGAAGAAGATTTTTTGTTTTAATCATTTCACCCCAAAAAAGGCATTCCACTGCCACTATTGCGCATGGGGTTATATAGGGGAAGGTAAAGAGAAAGAGTGGTTAGATATAGGAAATGTCAGAAGGAGGGTGATAGATGGGTAAGCATACCGAGGCTGGGGGTTGGGTAGATAGGAAGAGTGTTTGAAAGAATGGGAGCGAGTTAGTGTGTTAGGAGGTGTCTATTGACCTTACATTTAAACTCCTGTAGATTGTCGCTGTCGGGGAAGCAATCATGTGGAAGAGAATTCTACAGTCGGGAAGTGCGAGAAAAGAAACTGTTGGAGTAGAAATTGCGGTTGCATTTTATCGGTTTCAATGTAAAAGGGTGGGATCTAGTTGCTAATTTAGTATCTCGTGCAAATTCGTAAAGTACATTTTTGTGTCGATACGTATCACCGAGATGATTTTTTCTGTTTTCTCACTTGCTTACTCGCTGTAATTGTGATGCATACACTTACATTTCATATATTCGACAGATGAACATATAAATGGAAAGAAACAATGTGAAAAATATCCGATCGTACAAATTTAATGGATAGAATTTATTTTGTTTGAGTTATTTTATTGTAATTTGGCTTATCCCACCCTTAGTTCTTTTGTTAGTACGCGTCTACGTTAGGTTTTTTTTTTATCATTTCACCCCAAGCAAGGCGGTAAGTTTTAGGCAGGAAAAGAGTGAAGACAAAGACGAACCAGCTATAGGGGGAGAAAGAGAAAGGGCAAGAAAAGGATATGAACACAAGAGTGAAGACAGTTACGAAGGTAGAGAGAACGGAAAAGAACTAGATACACGGGGTGATGTGGAAACGGCTGGAGTTAAGTAGATAAGAGATGGGAATTGACTTTGCATTTAAATTCTTGGAGGTTGTAGCCGTCAGGAAAGCAGGTATATGGAAAGGAGATTCACAGGTGGGAAGCGTGAGAAAAGAAGCTGCTGTATTACAATTGTCGTCTGCATTTGGTTGATCTAACTGTAAAGGTGTGGGACCTTAATGCCGGTCGGGTTGCAAGAGTAAATTCCTGTGGAGGGGGCACCAGTGACCTAAGTTCTTCGGAGCAAAAGCCATGAAAATATTTGTAGAAGTGACAGAGGAAAGCCACATTTCGACGATGAGAAAGTGGCTGGAGTCGATCTGCAAGGTCGGGACCAACACATTACAGATTCTCCTTTGGAGCCTGTCGAGAACACTGAGACGAATAGCAGGAGAGAACTTATAAACAATAAAATATTTTGTTTTGATCTCTCTTGGAAAGACGGAAGAGACATATCAGTGACACTATTTAGTTTCCGTGAGAAAATGATAGAAAGAAAGAAGGAGGGTAGAAGTGTTTAACAATGGTTTCAGAGAAATTAGAAAAAGTTGTCAGTTTCAAATCTTTTCATTTGTAACCACTTCTTAAAATAATTGTAAGTATTCATATTTCTGATTGTTTTTATAACATTTAGTTAAAGCTGTTCAGCTCAAATATTTAACGATACAGTACGGGATTTTTTTTATGAATATTTCTTTGTCGTAGAACTTGGTTAAGAGCTAATTCAGTCACTAACAGCATTGTGATTCACCAGAATATAAAAAGAGGAAGTAGGGTATTTCATGTGATAATAATAAAATATTTTTAAAATATAAACTATAATAGACTGTCAAAGCAAGAATTTGTGCCTAAAGTATTGCATTTTTTAAGAAAAATAAGAACTTACAATCAGAAAGCGACCGTGATGTAGTTCTACTGCTGAATGCAGAGAATAACATAGACTGAACATGTGAGTAATAAGGAAGATTTAATGAAAATAGGATGTATAAATAAGCATATAATTAAAATCAGAAAAAGAGTGAAGCAATTCTACTGCTGAATGCAGTGAATAACTTAGACTGAACATGTGAGCAACAAGGAAGATTTAATGAAAATAGGATGTACAAATAAGCATATAATTTTAATCAGAAAAAGAGTGAAGCAGGTCTACTGTTGAATGCAGAGAAATTTTAAGAAAAATAGAAACTACAAGTGAACTCATACTGATAATTTGAGTCTATTTTGTTTTAAATATATAGGTTTAAATATAGCGTAACAAGTTAAGAATAGACAGAATCTCAGGTCCTCTTTGTATTAAGTCCTACTTTCTAACCTATGGGCTGTACTCGCTCATTCGTTTGCTGTAATGTGCTTAATTATCTCCAGATTGCCGCATAGCAAAAAATGCTATGAACGAGTCACCTTCATAAAATACGCGATTAAATTTTCATTCTATTTCAGAATTGCTACTCCAATGTTGATGAATTAGTAATTGCATTTCCCGCATGGTTCCAGTACAAATTATTTCCGAAAGAATGACGTACGGGTAATGGCTTCAAAATAAAATCATAAATTTAAAATCAACGTTTCCTTTCTGTAACGTTTGTCAGTTACTAATTTATATTATTCGATTTGCGCCTAGGGATTCTGTCGATTTAATCCGATTGGGGTATCGGTGCTTCGTTGTTTCAAATATCTTAACCCTTATCGCAATCCTAAAATGGTTTTCATGAGTTATTTTTTAAGCTACGCCAACATGCACAAGGTTAGAACAAAGGGTTACCCAGTAAGGATCTAATTATAACTTGCCATTCTATGGTAGTCAGCGTAGCTTGAGCCAAAACGAGATTCTTGGCTTCTGTCAGTTAAGTGCCATACTTTATACACACTTGGGCGATCATGTCTTGAAAGAGTGATGACTGACTGGGAAGAAGATTTTCCCGCAGTAGATTGCCATTAATTTCTGCGGTAGACGGGTTCTAACCAAGGCTACAGTACTAAATCTGTTCTCCTATTTAATCCATAGCTAGAGGAAGAAGAGATGGATCCATACTTTTTCCAAGGGTATTTGAAAACAACGAATTCAAAACTCAAAACTATGGTAGTCAGCGTAGCTTGAGCCAAAACGAGATTCTTGGCTTCTGTCAGTTAAGTGCCATACTTTATACACACTTGGGCGATCATGTCTTGAAAGAGTGATGACTGACTGGGAAGAAGATTTTCCCGCAGTAGATTGCCATTAATTTCTGCGGTAGACGGGTTCTAACCAAGACTACAGTACTAAATCTGTTCTCCTATTTAATCCATAGCTAGAGGAAGAAGAGATGGATCCATACTTTTTCCAAGGGTATTTGAACACAACGAATTCAAAACTCAAAACTAAAATTCGAACTCGGCTCTCGGATTTCTTGTTTCGAGCCCATATACATTGCACCACAACGCACACCCGACAATACTTGTTATACTTAGTTTATATTAAACTAATTATAGCCTGGGAGACTAATTTTGATAATTGCTTGTAGTGAGCCAACATTGTCCTATGATTATATTAAGAACGAACCTAGTGTCTTAAACTGACAAGATTAACTTAGTATATACCGTTTGTCTATTGTAAGCCAAATTTGGCACATCAGGCACCTACTGAGGACGCCTTATAGTTTGCTGGAATATGAGAATAGCTAAAATATTAAAGCTGCGGAAGGGATTTCATAGAATGTTTCTTTCACTTTATAACAAATTTCTCTGGAAAAGGCAATGATTCATTACATGGATTGAATACTGTTGCCATATCTGGTCGAGTGCTCCTGCTATTCATTTTAAGATTCACGACAAAATCCAATGTAGGATCTGTAATATAGTCAATCCTGACTTGGCAGTCAGCCTTCAGTCACTTTCTCACTGACGTGATGTGGCTTCTCTCTGTATTTTCATAGTAACTGTTTTGACGAGCATTTTGCTCTGATTCCCCGATCACATGTATGCGTGCTACTAGGATGGCATCTTGGTCTTACTCTTTTACCGTTGAAATAGTTAAATGTAACCACCTTTTATACTCTAACTTGTTTTTTCTCACTTAGCGTATGTAGAACTCCCTACCGTTTGCTTGCTTTCTTGATAGCCACAATCTCTAAAATTTTTCATGCAACATTTGTCATCTTCTCTCTCCTTGATTCCCATCTCTCTTCTATTCGTTTCCGACATCTTCTGTACCTTATTTTTTTCTTACTATAACCCCCTGCGTACCAGTGGTTGTCGTGCCTTGTTTGGGATGAAATGTATATAAAACAAAATCCCGCCTCTTAACTATGGGTAAATAGTAGTCAATACAGGGATATTGCACATTCCAAGAAGTCACGAAAAAATGTTCTATAGAATTTCGTTTACACTTAGCCCGTTTGACACAAAACCTGCTACACTAAACAGACATTTTTAAATTTGTTTGCTAACTTTATTACATAAAGTATATTCAGTAATTTGTCCCCTCACTATACCCCCTTATACACAGTGAGTAATCTACCCTTCGGTAGGTTATTCGCTGTTTCGCTGTGTCACTTTTTATCGGTATGTCCTATAAATGTTATACTCTCTAAGCCGTCTTCTCTCATTCAGCCAGTCAGTTAAGAGTCATATATAATATATGTTTGGAAGATTATATCTCTTTAGAGACATGACTGACCAAGCAAAATATTTTCCCACAATACGCTGCCGTTACTGTCTGTGGTAGACTCGTTGCCAACCAAGACTATATTAGCCAATTTGTCCTGCTATTTAACCCCCATTAATACCTTTCCCAAGGGTATTTGTCCTAGGTGAATAGAACGACTTTAGGTGGAATTCGAACTCGGCTCTCCGATTTTTCGTTCCGAGCCGATATCCACGGCACCACAACTTCTCTCATCACGTGTTCCAAAAGTTCAACTTCTTCATTCTGATTCTAAGTCTAAGTGACATTTTTTGTTCCACTTTCCTTCCATGGCATTCTCATCATCCTTCTGTAGAGCGTCATTTTTGTTACTTCAAGTCTCTTCTTCTTCTGTGGAAAGATTGCCGAGCATTCACTGCCAATATAGTCGGATTGGTATGACGTAACATTTTGGCTTTCTATTTTTTCTCAGGAAACATTTTGATATTGTTACTTTATTTTTATTTATTGCTTATCTCTTGGTAGGTGACATTCTACATTCCAATGTGCCTTCAGATTTTATGTCAAAGACTGGATCGTATGCTATAATATTTCACAGGCAATTTCCAGATAATTTCCCAGATTTTTTTTCATAAGCGTTTCAGCCCGAGCAAGGCAGTTCACTGCCACTACTGCGCAGGGGGCTACATAGAGTGGAGGAAGGATGGTTAAATATAGGAAATGACAGAGGGTGGGTGATAGGCGGGTAAGGATACCGAGAATGAGGGTTGGGTAGATAAGAGTGTTCTGAGAATAACTGGAAGTTAGCGTGATAGGAGGTTTTCTATTGACCCTACATATAAACACCTGGAGATTGTAGTTGTCGGGAAAGCAGATTTGTGGAAGGGAATTCCACAGGCGGGAAGCGCGAGAAAAGAAGCTGTTGGAGTAGAAATTACGGTTACATCTTATCTGTTTAACTGTAAAAGGGTGGGACTTAGTTGGTAACCTAGTATCTCGTGTAAATTCGTGCTTAGGTGGCATCAGTGATCTAAGTTCATCGGAGCAGAAGCCATGAAAGTACTTGTAGAGAGACACAGGGAAGCCACATCACGCCGGTGAGAGAGTGGTTGCAGCCGGTCTGCCAAGTCATATTCAACCACGTTACAGATTCTCCTTTGTATTTTGTCAAGAAGCCCAAGGAGAGTAGCAGGAGCACCTGACCAGATATGGCAGCAGTATTCAATACATGGACGGATGGTAGATTTGTATATGTGCAGGATAGAATCAGGCGGGAAAAACTTCCGGGCCCTGCTCAGAGAGCCGACTTTCATAGTGGCAGAAATTGGCAATGGATTCAATATAGTCATTCCATTTGAGGTCCGCCGAAAGCTTAAAGCCAAGGAGGCGTAGTGTTTTCATCTCTGGGAGGCATGCCTGTTCCATGCTAATGGGAGGTAGATGCGATTGTCTATGGTGGTTAGTTGATAACAGCGTTGTTTTAGAAGCATTGAAAGTTACTAGCCATTTCCTACCCCATGCCACTACGGATTGTAGGTCCTTTTTAAGCTCGGCAGCGAGGTTCGCTTTGTCGCCCACATCGGGGTTTTGATCGAGGCGAGAGTAGAGTTAATAGAATTCCTGAATATGTTTGATTTTGATGCCTCCATTTTGTAGATCAAATTCGGCATAAGCTAAAAAAATAAATATATAAATAACGAACAGCTGTCTTCTCACGATTGCTGGATACTTGCTTCTTCTCGCTTTCGTTTACTGTTTAGTCTACGAGTCTCCGCGGCTTTAATTTTGGGGGTCTGTAATCAATACTGAGTCATCATCGTTTTTTATATTGTTAAAACAAGCAACAAATCCTGATAGGTTTTCTAGATCTCTCAATATCCCGTCGCTATGGAAGTTCAATAAAACAAACGCCAGAAGACGCATTCTTGACACACGTCTTATTCTGTTTTTGTATATTTGACCTGAAAGCCATGGTAGCCCATGTCCTGAAGGATCACGGCTTATAAAAGATGCGTAGAAATAGATATGTCAGACAGCATTGTCACAATGATATATCTTTGGGAGACTTAGGATGAACCAAATATCAATAGCAGCTTTTGAGATTTACATACGAATTATTTGTGTATAATATAATATTATTTCATAATGATATAATCTAAACTTATTTATAAATGGAACTTTGTCTGTCTGTGTGTGTGTGTGTGTGTGTGTGTGTGTGTCCGTTACCTATAGACTCCGAAACGGCTGAACCGATTTTCTTGAAAATTTACACAGTTCTACGATAAGCGTCTGTGAGTGTTCTTAGCTAGGTTTTGTGTCGAGGTACCCCCGATAAATATCGAAAATTGATAATCGAAAAAATCGGGTTATAGAAGGAGTGGTCCGATTTTAATCTAATTTCATACTCATAGACAAAGACATATGAAACGATATTCAAAAGTTTCAAGGTTGCAGTTCTTACAATAGTGCAGAAAATCGATAATATATATATATAAAAAGCAAGATGTTTGTGTGTGTCTGTTTATCTGCTTGTATGTCTGTATTTTTTTCAGCCATTTTATTTTAGTTTTTGCTTTGGGTTTGGCTCTAAATAAGTATAATTGTAGTTCTTAGTCTTAGCCATGATACCATTTATTCAGAGAACTTATTTACCCTTCAAAATTCAGTTTACGACGAAAAAGACTTATTCGATATCGATACCAGGAAATCAAAATTTGACTTACATCCATTCATTTTTCTTTCAGTCTCCGGTTTCACTTTAACTGGAAACAACTATTGCATTTTAGTCTTTCGTGTCAACGTCCAGGACTATGGATTAGTTTTAAAGCTTTCATTACACCCGAGCAATACCGGGCTATACTGTTAGAATATCGTAAACTTATATTATAATGATATATCACAATAATAGATCATAATGATATAATATATCATAATAATATATCATAATGATATATCATAATGATATAATGATATCAAACAGATAAACAGGAGCGTTTAAAATTGACTGCATCACACATTATGTTTTATCCCATTCCACTTTTTGAAATGGACTGAGTTGGATAATGATAAAGAGGTAGTGTAGCTGTGTTAGAGTGCCTATGGTATTCAACAGACGGGGAGAAGATTTAATACTGCTTCAATGCAGAAAGATTATTAAAGGCGTGTTTAAAAAAGTGACTGCATCACATATAATTTTTTAGCCTATTCCGTTTTTCGAAATGAACTGAGTTGGATAATGATAAAAAGGTAGTGTAGTTGTGTTAGAGTGGCTATGGCATGCAACAGAGGGGGACAAGATTTAATACTGCTTCAGTGCAAAAAGATTATTGAAGGCCAGAAATAGTAATGACACTATATTAAAAATAAAAACGTTTTCAGGTTAGCCAAATTAAAAATTAGTACAAAGACATGACAATGAAAATGAATTCACTTACGCGAAAATATCCTGGGGACAGGTACTAATTCGTCATTTGTTCCTCCGGCTGTGGGTTAAATAGTAAGAAAGATTGGGTTCTATAGTCTTAGTTTATAACCAGTTTCCCGCAGAAGGTAAAGGCTACATACTACGGGAAAATCTTCTGCCCAGTCAGTCATGTCTCTTTCGAGACATGATTGCCCAAGCGTGTATCACGTATGGCACTTAACTAACTGAATGAAGGGGTGAAGGGCATCACCTCACATCCCAATTAATTTGCATTAATTCCATTAACCTGTCAGTCAACCCATTGTGGAAAATGCAGTCAATTAATAGAATCAACTATGAATACTGTAGTAATGTTCTAAAATGTTTGTAAAAAGAACAGTTTTTCATGATTTAAAACGTGTATGACCATGATATTACAACATATAAAAAATCCGTTTTGGATAATTTTCACGTTCTAATAAACGCTTAGCAATTTGTCAACTGTTATATTTGAAGCAGAAAAAATTACAGTGATTTTTAGCAATACAGTTTTGCAGTTAATTTTTGTTACCATAACTCACACGCCTGAAGATGATCTCGGAAAAAGATTGAAAGTACTTGGGTACATTGAGAAATAAATGATAATAACATCTGTCAACGTTACAGCCCATTTCTGACATCTTTCAATTATAATACGTGAAAGATTATCCGTGAGCATGAATGGATTTTGTTAAAAGTAAGCACACACACACACACACACACACACACACACACACACACACACACACACACACACACACACACACACATATATATAGTCAATGATTAAGTAAAAATATATATAGTCAATGATTAAGTAAAAATGAAGTTTAGTCAGGCCTGAGGTGAGAAAAGCCCAAAAATTAACTCTCAATATACACCAACACCGGAAGGGTAGGAGGAGGGGTAGGAGAGAGGCGGAAGCGGAACTCGATTTTTGCTCTGAAAATGGGGAGGAGGCTGAAAAAAGAGTATATATTTTCTCTTTACTATTTTTTGCTGATTGTCTTACTCTGCTTGTTATATATATATATAGTCATCCACAGACAGACATGTTTCACTGTATCACAGCTCATCAGTACGGTTAGACATTGCTTTTTACCCAGGATTGAAACCCGACCGCATTGGCGCCAGTCAGCGATTCTATCTCTGAGCTATGGGCATTCGGTAGAAATAGGCAGACTTTTTAGTATGTATATTATCATTATACACACACCCAATAGCTGTGAGCGTTCTAATTCATTGCTGAATGAACGATGTGTAGATGCTAGAATAGCTACTGTTTTTCAAAATTTACCATTCTTCCAGAGTGCTCAATCAGGGTGTGAGAGCGTACTGTGTATGTGTGTGTGTCTGTGTGATGCGTACAAAATTTAAAAAGACGAGGATATGTGGAGAGTCATGACCGTTCACGCCCTGAAAGGACATGGCTTAGAAAAGAATCAGAGGTTGATAGATTGGGTGCGTCCGGAGAGTAGTTGATTAACGATGCATTTGCTTACTACAAAACCAAATGGAAAAGGAGAGGTTTGCCTTTGTGAGTGAATTATAGAATATATTAAAGACGAATGCGAGGAAAATAGTTTAAGTCTCACATCTTGAAAAAAAGGATATAAAAGAGAGAAAAAAAGAACCCCTCATCCATCAAGTAAGGAATCTTGTAATTCCATAATTTCGAGATGTCACTTACTTTAATTTTACTCGAATTAATCATTTCAAAAGAAAACGTAAAATTTCTTCATGCCTGTTTGAATTGCGTTCTGTTTTCTTTGTTGTCAAGTTTCACATGTTGTTTTTGTCATAAGGTTACAGCAAGTCTTCAAATGTGTCTTCTCAACGTATCTGTTCAACCTGTACAGCAGAACAATTCTGAGAGAAACTAGAAGTCTTGCCAGTATTTCTCATTGGCGGCCACAATCTTAAAAATATAACATACAAAGATGACAAAGTGCTGATAGCAGACACAGAAAGGAAAATACGGGACTTCCAACAGAAGGTAGCAAGATAAAGTAAGAAAGAAGAAATGAATAAACATAAACTACAAGAAAACTGAATAAATAGTCATTAGCAAAAAAAAAAAAAAAAAAAAAGCCCAAAATGCCAACAACAAGTCAAGAATACTAAAATCAAGCAGGTACAGAAATTTAAATCCTTACACAGGACTGAAAGTGCGACACTGAGTTCCGAAGTTGCATTGCCATTGCCAAGGACGCATTTTAAAAGCTAAGCACAGTGCTGAAAGTCAGGAAAATCTCATTGGAAAGGAAAAAGAGAGTGATGGATGGCAAGGGCACATTTCAAAGGCTATTTCAGAGTATTGATTTCGGAAGATTTCGTTGGAAACAAAGAAAAGAGTACTGGACTGTTATGTGATATATGTCCTCCTATATGACGGGGAATGAAATGGTAACCAATTCTTATGGGCCTCCTTCTACCGCGTGCCCATAGCTCAGAGGTAGAATCGCGGACTGACGCCAATTCGGTCGGGTTTCAATCCTGGGTAAAAAGCAATCGGATGTCTAACCGTACTGATGAGCTGTGATACAGATCTGTCTGTGGATGACTATATATATATATGTATTGTCATCCGCAGACAGATCTGTATCACAGCTCATCGGTACGGTTAGACTCCGATTGCTTTTTAACCCAGGATTGAAACGCGACCGAATTGGCGATTCTACCTCTGGGCTATGGGCGTTCGGTGGAAGAAGGCAGACATTTTAGCGCATATATTATTATTATACGCGGCCAATAGCTAGAGTGATCTAATTCATTTTACTGAATGAGCGATGCGTACACGCCAGAGTAGCTATTGCTTTTCAAAGTCTACCATTCTTCCAGACTGCTCAGTCAGGGTGTGAGAGCGTATATATATATATATATATATATAACAAGCAGAGTAAGACAGTCAACGAAAGATAGTAAAGAGAGAATATATACTCTTTTTTCATTCAGCAATGAGATCCTAAAGTGCATGGCATTGCCAAGGACGCATTTCAAAGTTAAGCAGAGTATTGAGACACAGGAAGATTTCGTTGGAAACAAAGAAAAGAGTACTGCATTGTTATGTGATATCTTTCCGCGCATATGACGGGGAATGAAATGGTAACCAATTCCTTGTAATTTACACTGAGATCCTAAAGTGCATTGGCATGGCCAAGAACGGACTTCAAAAAGCTAAGTTGAGTATTGAGAAACAGGAAGATTTCGTTGGAAACAAAGAAAAGGTTACTGTACTGATATGTGAAATCTGTTCTTCTGTATGGCAGCGAATGCTAGGCAATCTTCTCAAAGATGAATGAGAGACACGAATCAACAGAAATGTGGTCCTAAAGAAAGAGAAAAAAGAATACAATAGACTGAACATCTGAGCGGCGACTAGATTTTGGAGATGATGCAAACGAAGAGGAAACTTATACGTAGCATTATGGAGAGAAAGCTAAAGTTTCTGGGGTACATAATGAAGAAGGGAGGTTTGGAGAATTTAATACTCTTTGAATAGATAGAGAGAAAGAGAGACAAGAGAAAGAAATGCGAAACATATTTGATGGGCGTAAGCAAGTGGATGATGAAGGAGGGTTCGGGAGAGAAATCATGAGGAAAAGTGTTAAGAGCAACAAGGGATAGGGTTAAGTAGAGGTCCATGATCCTCTACGTCCTGAAAGGACACGGCACATAAAGTAAGCTAGTTGATGGCGAAGGAGGGTTCGGGAGAGAAATCATGAGTAAAAGTGTTAAGAGCAACAAGGGATAGGGTTAAGTAGAGGTTCATGATCATCTACGTCCTGAAAGGACACGGCACATAAAGTAAGCAAGTGGACGGTGAAGGAGGGTTCAGGAGAGAAATCATGAGGAAAAGTGTTAAGAGCAACAAGGGATAGGGTTAAGTAGAGGTCCATGATCATCTACGTCCTGAAAGGACACGGCACATAAAGTAAGCTAGTTGATGGCGAAGGAGGGTTCGGGAGAGAAATCATGAGGAAAAGTGTTAAGAGCAACAAGGGATAGGGTTAAGTAGAGGTCCATGATCATCTACGTCCTGAAAGGACACGGCACATAAAGAAGACGATGAAGCATTTTTTCCCTATTCATAAATTTTAAAATTAATCTTTATGAGTGAAAAAATTTCGTGAAGCTTTCATCTTAGCTTTAATTGAAAGCTAAAAGATTACATTTACTATTTCCAGTAAGCAAAATACAGGTTAGTTCATTTTTCAAATAAAAATTATATTAATTGGAATCGATTTTTAAAAATTTTCTCTAAAATAGCTTATTCTTTTCTTCTATGTGCGTGTTTTTTCAGGACGTAGGAGATCATGGTTCTCCACGTCTACCTATCCCTAGTGGCTCTTAGTATGTTTGCTCCTGTTACACCTTGCAACCGCCGTTCCGTCATCCACCTGATCACGCCCTGCAAATATGTTATCCACTGTCTTCCTCTGTCTCTTTTTCCTTCTATCTAGCCTGTCAGTATCAGGTTTCCCCGTGAAATTTAGCTTCAATATTTTCTCTTTTTAGGGTCTAGACATAATCGATTGAGCTTTTCCTAAGTATTTTTTCGCCTCAAATCTTCCTGCCGTGGTGGCGTTTGACACACTGGTACCTCTGGCCTTGAGGTCGGGAATGCTTCCATTGGCAAATGTTGACTTACTGGAACGGGAACTTCAAATGTGTCATAAAGAACGTCCATTGGAATTTCTTCGGTTTTTCCGTGACGTCTGTAGTGTGTCTAGGTCTCAATTGATTCCAATGTCTTTTACACTGAAAGTTTTCCCCTTTTATGTTATATGACTTGTCCAATTCTTTTGGTTATAATTGCTTTTTCCTAAAACATTTTTCCAGACCTAAATTTCTTGAAAAAACCTTTTTCACGCTTTAGTCATCAGTTTTTTCGCCGTTTTCTTCGCCGGACTAGGCAGCAGAGCTCATCTTCCTCGCAAACATTAACTCTATTGGTGATAATTTTGACGTCGTATTCGGGTTTGGCGTGATTCTATATACTGCCAAAAATTTTTGAATAGTTCTTTCATTCGTGTCCGCACCATGACTTTTCTTTAACACTCTTTTAAAGGTGTCCACGAATTTTTCCGCCTGTCCATTTGATCTTGGGTGATGTACTGGCGATATCACTTGATCAGTGGACAATGATGAACAAAATTACTTGAATTCTCTTTCCGTAAACTGCGTTCCGTTGTCGCTGACTAATGTTTTTAGGAGACCAAAGCGACTAAAAATTTCATTAAGTGCGTTTATTGTATTTGTTGCAGTCAGATGTTTGCACTTTAAAATTTCTGGACACTTAGTAAAACTGTCGACAGCTATTAGATAATAAGATTCGTTTATGGGCCCTGCATAGTCGATATACAATCGAATCCATGGGACATCTGTCTTTGGCCATGGCTGAATCTTTACCAGTGGATCCCTTGCTGCAAGTTGACATCCTCTGCACTGTTTTGTACGTCTTCGTCCATCATTGTCACATAGATATAGCTTCTCATTAAAGATTTAATTCTTAAAATCCCTGGAGGGCCAATGTGAAATTCTCTTAGAATTTCTTTTGCAGAGTAGCCGGCATTACAACTCTATCTGCGTAGAGCAATACTTGATCGCAGATTGAAAACGGTGACATACTACTTTCTTTTCTAGATTTCTCGGTCAAACAGATTTGTCTTTCATTTTTTTTAATGAAATCATCGTTCTCCGCTGCTAGAGTAACCGGTAGTTCTCTAATAGTGTTGCATACTAGACTCGACAATTCACTTTCGTCTTTTAGATCCGCTATTAATGTTTCTTCAAACGGTTTCGTATACTCACGTATCAATCTTGATAACCCATCGGCGTGACTTAGCTTTGAAGGCACATATTCTATTTTGAAATTATAATTCAATAGAATTACACCCCAACGCTGTAGTCGATTTGCCGTGTGAGTTAGTATACCTTTTTTTTCCAAGTATTGATAATAGTATTGTGATCTGTTTGCAGAGTAAAGTCTCTTCCGTATAGAAACTTGTGAAATCTTTTCACAGCGTAGATTATTGCTAAATTCTCTTTCTCTATTTGATTGTAACATTGTACAGCGGCCAGTAACGTTCTCGAGGCATGTGCTATTGGCTTCTTAGATCCGCCTTCGAATTCTTGAAGCAATACTGCACCTAGACCCTCATTACTGGCATCTGCTGCTACAATAATTTTCCTCCTTGGGTCGAAATGCACTAACGATAGGTCTGATAATAGACAGCTTTTTATTTTTTTTAAAAGCATGTTAGCATTCTTTCGACCATATCAACTCATTTAAAGAAGCTCTTATATCATACACTTTTGGGATATAACTGCTATAGTAGCTTACTAATCCCAAGAACGCCTCGAATTTAGCCACATTATCAATTACTGGCATATCTTTTATAGCTTCAGCCCTTTCTGGATCCGGTTTTCTTTATTGTCAATGATCTGATCTAAATATTTTATTTGTTTTAATAACTCACATTTTTCAGCACTCAGCTTGGACTCGTATTTCTTACTTCTCTGAAATACTGTTTTAATATGCGTTTTGTGTTGGGCCTCGTTTTCATTTTTAATAAAAATATCATCTAGATAAGCGATTGCATACTCCATACCAGCCAACATTATATCCAATATTTGATGGAATAGGCTTAGAGCTACCTTCAATCCAATCAGAGGTCGATTTAACCTAAACATTCCTTTATGTGCGTTTATTGTCAGGTACTTCGAACATTCTTCATTGACTTTAATCTAAAGGTAAACCTCCGACAAGTCCAACTTTGAAAACATTCTACCTCCGTTTAATATATCCTCAGGAGACGGTAGAGAGTACGCATGGTCTTTCAAACAGTCATTTAAACCTGTCGAAAAATCAGCACACACTCTGATTTTTCAGTTTTTCTATTTTATATATACGGTTGGAGACGCCCAATCCGAGGATTCGAGATTTGAAATTACGCCACTTTTTTCCAGCCTTTCTAATTCATCATTTATTCTGTCTAGTGCTGAAAATGGTACTTTTCTTTTTGGTTTAAAATTGGTTTTAGATTTTCTTTCAATTCGATATTGACTTCTGTTTTTGTGTACAGACCTAATTCTTCTGAAAAGATGCGCGGGAACTAGTTTTTCAAATCCGTAATAAATTTTTCTGTTTTCTTCGTTTTATCGTTCTCCATGACGTTAATTTAATTACAGAAATAATTTACTGGTAATTCCCATAAGTTAAACAATACGATTCAGTCTAAACCAAAGAGGTTTTCTAAACCAGGGAGCACATATACTTTTGATTTGTGAATTTTTCCCATGACCGAAATTCACCTTTAAACTTCAGTCTTTTTCCTAACACTCCACTAGCAATTTTGTCTGTGTTAATCAACCGTGGGTAACCAATTTTTTCCCATACTTGCTCGTTTATTACCGAGATATCACTTCCAGAATCGAGTAATAATTTTACGGTCTGTCTATTTATTTTTATATTGAGTTATTTCCTTCTTTTACCCTCCTCAATTTCTTTTTCCAACTACATTCATCATTGTTTTCGACTTTGCTTTACCTTTTCTATGTTTTGCCTGACAATGAGAACTTCTATGGCCTACACAAAATTAAAACATTTTTTTATCCTTAAAGAAACAATCTTTCTTTATATGCTGTCCTCCACACGGACTGCATATAGTTTTCCTTTCTTCATTCTGTCTCCAATTATGCTGTCTTACAGCTTGTACTCAAGAAATGCTCTTCTCCTCAATCCGAGTATTGTTTTTTTTACGTTTATAAGTCGCTGACATTATTCCGTTACTTTTGTAGCCTACTCTATGGATCCTGCTCCATGATAGTGAGAATTCGTGACTTAATTTCTTTGTCACTTTGGTGCTGTTAGCCACTTAACAAAAATTAGACAATTGAACATATCACTTGACAATTCCTTCAATTTATATGCCTCACACTGTACATTAACCATACCTGTATACGTGACAAAATCATTATTCTCTTTTTTTACGATATTTAGACACTTGTATCGTGTGTGAAATAGACTCTTTTATCAAAAGTTTTTGACAAAATTTCAACTGTTTCGCTGAACGTAATTTCTTCTGGCTTCTTTGGGAGGATTAAATTCGTACATTTCGTATTTTCATCACTTCCCAACTTCTGCAACAATAAAGTGATTTTTCTTCGTCAGAAAATTGTTCACATCGTTTCGTAAATATTGTTTCGAATCTACGAAAATAAGCTGGAAACTTTGAACCACTGTCGGGGTCGTATTTAAATTCAGAATTCCACAGAAAAAAATTTAGAACCCGGTTTTTGTCCTTAATAATGCGTTTTCATAAAGTACTTTCTTTGCCTGTTGTTTGAATAACTTTTTAAACGGGTCTTCTCGCTGCATAAATTGTTGTTGTTGGAATTGTTGCTGTATAAGATGTTGTTGTTCTTGTTGTTGATGTAAAGTGCCTTGTAGCTACTTAATTAATTCAACAACTTGTTCCATTTTGCCAACCTATCCAATTTATGTATCCAATAAATCTTCTAAGTCCAACAAGAGGGGGGCACTTTTTTACTTCTTGTAAACGTTGCCAAGTTTTTGCTTTTCTAACGTGCAAATGATGCCATTTTAATTACAATTTAATTAAATTTTCAGCACCTGATTTTCTTACCTAAATAATATATTTTTTCAATTCCTATTAATTTTAACTCAAAGTAAAAATTTTGAAGTGTCTGCATGTAAAATATTTCAAATAAAGGTTTATATTTAATATTGTTTTGATATTTTCAAAATCGGGTATGATATATCCACGGTTAGTAGTGGTGTAACTTTAATTGATGGTTAGTGTTCCAGGTTTAAGAAGGGGAAATATTTAGTAAGAAACAAAGAAAAGAGTATTAAACTGTTATGCAATATAAATCCTGCTAAATGACAGTGAATGTTTGACAATTTCCGCACAGATGAAGAGACTAAAAGCAACACAAAAGTAGTTCTACAGACGGATTGTCAGGATATCATGGACCTTGTACTAGGTGAACAGTTATGGTACTCTCCCACGAGGAATGAACTCTTCCTCTTGCTATATGCCTGCGTGACTTCTAAGGAGCAGTGAAGAGGAGTTGAGAACAGTCAACAAGAGCGAGTTACGAGCAGTCAAGTACAGCAGTTAACAAGCCGTTAACGACAGCTACTAGTCAGGCAACGTAATAATATCTTTGGCCTTACTTATTTCTATATTACTATTATTAACGCTTTGGATATCTTGTTTTTCGTTATACTAATGCATTGTTTTGAACCTGCCTAAACAATTACACAACAAATTAGCGATGAAGGTCCACAGCATGAACATTAGTAGACAATAGTAATAATAGTATTAATAAATCTGATTATTTCTTCTCATGACTGACATACTATGCGTCTCTTTTCATGAGCATGACTAGTGGGGATGTTGAGAGATTTATTAATTTTATGTTTTAAGGATGATGCAGTAATAGCGACTTGCGAGTCAAGTAAAGATACTTGGAAACAACATTGTCAATGACTGTCTGGGTGGACTGGTTAACAAGATTGTGTAATATTTAACCATACCAACAGTGATACATGTGCCTAGTATATACAGACTGATTAATTGATTAGTTTTTGACGGCTTATTAACTCTTTGTAGGTTATATAAAGCCAGAAAATATTTTTAGATTTTTTTGTAGGCGGAGAGATAATAATAGTTAAGTGATACAAGTTTTACTAATTAACTCATTGCCGGGGGGTGATGTATTCATACGTAATCTGAATTTGACAAACAGAGAAAAAATTATAATTTGGATATGAAGTGGGATACCAATTGTATATTACGTTTTGTATATATATATATATATATATATATATATATATATATATATTGATCCCTTACATTTTTGCCCAGGTAGTTTCTATGTATTTTTATTCCAGAAAATGTATATGAATCTAAAAAAAGATGACAGTGCAGTTAATCAGTATTTAATTGATTGATTGATGCATTTGCTACACCTTATCAATACATCACAGGTTATTTCAATTTAGGAAATATTTTAGATAGCAAGAACTTTTTTGAGGTAATCATGATTTAGTCAACCATCTTGGTACTAACCAGTCTCGACGATGCTTAACTTCGCTTATCGTACAGTAACACTTTATTTGCGTATAGATATCTCCAATAATAATAATAATGATAATAATAAACTGATATTTGCCGGATCCACGGATTCTAATCGTGTAATTCATAGACATCAAGAAAATATTTCCTAAGAGTTATACAAATGATGGCTGGTATCAAGCAACTCTGTGTGCTTGACAAAAAGAAATAAGAACTTGATTTATGAAAACTTTTTCAAAAAGCAAATTTCAGCTAATTGCAGACCAATAACATGCCTGCTTATAATGAAAAGGAAAAACCGAAAACCTCTATTCAAGAAAAAGAAAGGATAGTGTAAAATAACAAAAATATAGAATAAGGGATTATTTTTAGATTTAAAAATGTTCAAGGTACTAAAACCAAAGAAGAACCTGGCTTTGACATGGATAGTCTACAAAGATTCTATATTATGTTTTCGTAACAATTGCTAGTAGCTTTAAGTGCTCTAACTTTTTGGGGCGTCAACAATAAATTATTTTTCTATTGAAAGAAAATACAGAAGAGAACAGAAGAAAATACAGAAAACGGGTTTTCGTCTGAAAGTTTTTCGGTAAAGACTTTGACTGCCTATTTACTTGCTTCTCACTGAAATTTCACTTCTTAACTCCCATTTTCTTTGTATTAGTCTTCTTAGCTGAGGCAATAAATTTCCGCTGCCGTGAAGCCTTGAAAACAAAACTGCTCTCGTTTAATCATCTGGGAGAACTCTTTTTGCCTGCCATCAACATAGGTGATGCTTACCTTCTGGAGACTAATTCGTCACGCCTTTCAAAGAAGAGTCTGCAATATTCTTGGTCCTGACCTAGCATTTAGGCTTCAGTCACTTCCCTACCACAGTAACGTATCTTTTTTGTGACTTTTCTATACATATTTACAAAGTAAAATTCTCATCAGCTTATCTCTTATACTTTATGAATTTAAGCGCAGTACCAGGTTGGAACGAGAAATCGGAGAGCCGAGTTCGAATTCCAGTTGAATTTATTGCATTCACGTACGGATAAATACCCTTGGGAAAGGTATTAATCAGTCTCTTCCTTCTAGTTATGGGTTAAATAACAGGACTGATCGGGTTCTATAGCCTTGGCTGGCAACCTGTCTACCGTAGAAAGCAATGGCAACCTACTGCGGGATAATCTTCTGCCCAGTCAGTCATGTCTTTTTCGAGACATGATCGCCCAAGCGTGTTTCACTTATAGCACTTAACTGACTGACCAGATTGGATGTGCGTTGTGGTGCAGTGGATATCGGCTAGGAACGAGCAATCGGAGAACCAAGTTCGAATTCCGGTTGAATTCCTTGCATTCACTTACGCGCAAATATCCTGGGAAAGGTATTAATCCGTCTCTTCCCTCCAGTTATGGGTTAAATAACAGGACATATTGGGTTCTATAGCCTTGGTCGGTAACCAGTCTACCGTAGAAGGCAATGGGAACCTACTGCAGGATAATCATCTGCCTAGTCAGTCATTGCTCTTTCGAGACATGATCGCCCAAGCATTTATCACGTATGGCAATTAACTGACTGACCAAATTGGCGGCAAGGTCCCATCATTTTACATGGGCTGACTAATATCTATCCGTGAATTCTATGCTAACAGTATCTTTTTATTTCCTGTTCTTTTATCGTTATCTTTCCTAAATGATGTTTTTTGTCATATTTTCTCACAGACTGATTGAATAATTGGAGTAGATAGACTAAACTATCGCCCGGTTCACACTCCACCCATGTCAATTGAACAGGTGAAGAGGCTCATCCCTTGTTCCCTGTTTAGAATGTGGTTTCCGGCTTTCTCTTTTTCAATCTTTTCACTTTTATGTAGCCCATCACATCAGTGGCGTTACCGCCTTGATCGGGGTGATATGATTAAAAAAAAAAAGATTACTTGCGTCTAACTAGCTTTATTAATTGATTAAAAAAATATTCACCATGAAAAGAAAGAAATATTGTTTATATGTGTCACTTTTGTGTACTTCTAAGTTTATTGCTTTAAAGTGCCCCATGTGATGTAACAATTTATTACGTGATATATCGTTATGGTCACTGTTTGAAGAATTTTGATAATTTCGGCTAAAATGGACCCGTTATGGAATTTTGAAATATCTTGTAATAAACATTTTTTACTCTCATAAAATTATAGAATGTCAGAGTCTTGTGGGAGAAAATAAAGTGTTAATATTAGTATAAGGAGAGACTCGAAGCACCAAAAATGTGGTTCTACAGAAGGATGCTAAGGATACTGTTGGAGATCACCCCTTTTTACACATAAGAATGGACTCGCCTGATGTGTACATATAATCGTCCCTATACAGAGTACGGCAGGGGTTGACGGGCTGTCTGAGAGTTAGTAAGGATATAGACTCATTACCTGGACATACTTCTTCACTATAAGATTGTACACATTGATTCCTACTAACAGTATTCCTAGTATTCCTGAATTGACTAACCCGTGTTCCAGTTTGTATATTTTGTTCAATATAACTTACATTTTCTTTTTCTATATCTGTTTTTGTTATTTATTATTTTGTGTGGTTTCTCAACAAGAATCCACAACAGATACAGTTGATCGAACATGTGAGCAACGACGTGGTTTTGGAAAGGATGCAGGCGCAAAGGAAACTTATACTTAACAACAGAAATAGATAGCTGAAAATTCTGGGACGTTTAATGAAGAAGGAGGGTTTGGAGAATATTATTTTCATAGGACGGATAGATGGAAAGAGAGACAGGGAAAGCAACGTAAGGCATACTTGATAGGCTTAAGCAAGTGAATGGCGGAGTGGGGTTGGGAGAGATACCCAGAGGGAAAGCAACGTAAGGCATATTTGATAGGCTTAAGCAAGTGAATGGCGGAGTGGGGTTGGGAGAGATACCCAGAGGTAAAGTTTTAAGAGGGACAATGGATATGTAGATGTGGAAGTCCATGGCAACCTACCGCAGGATAATCATCTGCCCAGTCAGTCATGTCTCTTTCGATACATGATCGGCCAAGCGTTTATCACGTATGGCACTTAACTGACTGACCAGATTGGCGGCAAGTTCTCATCATTTTACATGGGCTGACTAAGATATATGATATATGTAATATGTCTTACCGCATATCACGTAGAATACACCGATTCTCGTTCGATCACCGAAGTTAGGCAACGTGAGTCTGGTCAGTACTTAGATGGGTAACCACTTGGGAATACCAGGAGCTGTAAGCGTTCAGTGACGGATGTGTGTTGTGGTGCAGTGGATATCTGTTTGGAAAGAGAAATCGGTGAGCCGAGTTGGAATTCCAGTTGAGTACCCTGAATTCACTAAAGCACTAGTATCCGTCACTTCCCTCCAGTTATGGGTTAAATAACAGGATGGGGCCTAGAGGCAACCCATCTAGTGTTGGTGTCACAATGAAAACACCCTTGGTAGCCCTGGCGAAGCATCAAGTATTCAGCTATTTGACAAGATTATGAATTTCGCTACAAAACTCTGGTTCCAAATACACAGGGAATACTGGAGGGGTGTGGTGAGTTCTATCTCGGCCAAGGCCGCAAGACGACGACGACATCCTGAAAGGACACCGCATATAAAAAAGATGATGCAGATAGAATAGTGAACTTTTCTCAATAAAAAAAAAACAAAAAAAACGCAAAACAGACTAAAAGCTACTCTTAATGAAAATAATAAACAAACAGGATTCAAGGAAACAGACGATAACGATTAACATTACATGTAAATTTTTGAAGGTCAAAGTTGACTGGAAAGCATGAAACAGGAACAGATCATGTGGTTGTACAAAAATAGCTTCTATAAACATTGCTCGCATTGACAAATGAATAGGAATTGTATTAATTCTCGGCCATATTTGAAACACTTTTAATCCCATAAATACAAAGGATAAATTTCAAAATTATAAAAATAAGTATAACAGAGCGCCTTCGGGTGTATTTTTAAAAATCACTATGACAACGGAATGCTGATTTTATCACAGTTAGGATAGCGTATTTCTTATTGTAATTTACCCCTGAAGATGATCTTAGAAAAGCTCAAACTAGGTAGGTTAAAAAAACAAACTACGATGACCTCCTTGTTAAATTTAATCTCAACATCAAGTAACTGATTAAACAACAGAAAAAATTAAAATAAGTAGACACAATATGTCAATATTATTCAATAGATTATATTTGAATGGACATATGCTACCTACCTATATATATGTATATATTGTAATAGTTGTTACAATGGTTTATGAATTCCTAGTATAACTACACAAAAATTTTCGCGTTTCGAAGCTACCTTTTTTAGGTGCTTCTCATCGGTTGACGAAGTTGGAATGAGAATTATATATATTTACACCAGATAATTTTCATTCCAACTTCGTCACCCGATGAGAAGCACCTAAAAAGGTAGCTTCGAAACGCGAAATATTTTGTGTAGTGATACTATGAATTTATAAACCATTGTAACAACTATTACAATATAACGCTCTACGTTTGTATCGAGCACTCTTTATCAAAGTAAATGCATGGACAGCAGGTTAAAAAATTTACGAGTTCCACAACTTTGTTACAATGTAGCTCCCTTTAAGTCAGATCAAAAATATAAAGTGTTTTCTTTCTTTTTTATTTTAAAAACAATGGGATACAGAGGAAACTAAGCCAATAATCTTGTAATAATTATGCATGCCTTAACGAAAATCAACTGACACTCTTCCCTTTAAAATTGAAAGAAGAAATCATGTATTTCCCCAAAATATAACCTATATTTTCAGATTTAAAATTGATCGGCATTCAGATTAGTTAAATTGTCTTCCCATATCCATAAATAACAAACTTATTGTTTCTTACATTCAAATGAAAATCATTTTCACAACAATGAACTAACATTGCCTGATGATAACATATAAATCTCGAAACGTAAAAAATTGTAAACTATATTAATCTTAAATAAAAATTAAATTTAATTCTATTGTGCATTACAGTATTTGTTGTAGTGAGCATTTTTTAAAAAAAAAGTATATGCTAGATAACTTGGAATTCTAACACGGTTGGTTCTCGTTACCTGGATATATATATATATATATATATATATATATATATATATATATATATATAACATAGTACACTTGGTATGTAATCCGGGTAAATTCCAAAAGAGACGAACTCGAGAGAACTCAATGTTAAATTCTTTATATAATTTAACAGCAATATTTTATAAAAGATTTCCGATTACTTGCTTAGGATGATAACTCTGCTCGTCAGATTCAAAAAGATTTTGGATCTGACGAGCCGCGTTAAGAACATCAAAGCGGTGAAATATGTATCATCCAAGCTAATAATCGAAAATCCTTTATATATATATATATATATATATATATATATATATATATATACCTGGAAAGAAATAGAATAGTGATAAAAAATCTTTACAATCGATCACACCTAAATTCATCTTTCAAGAGAATATTCCTGACTGAACTAAAACATATAAACAGACATTATTCAACAGCAATTTTCCCAACTACTTTATCGGTAAACAAATAAAATTATTATTACCAAAAATACATGACGCCAGTAATAAAAATGCCACACAACAAAACAACACCATATTTTGCTGCAACCAAATGCACAATAATTATAAACAAATCGAATTCTTTATATGACGAATAATTAAACATTATTTATTTCGTGAATACCGAAAAACATGTAAAGCTTATTATATATTCCAGAAAAAGAAAAACTGTAAACCTTGTTGTTACTAATAAAATAATCTTATCAAATCTAATTCAGCCACGTCCAACATAGAGTATCAGTTTCACTGCCCATTACAAGACTGGGTTTCTTGTCATTAATTAGTTACCTATATCGGACTTACTACCACTTCCGGAAGAGAGTTTCACACTCTGAACATTTGTTTTAAATAAGATATAAAACAACATGCATTAAACGTAGGTTTTCATGATTCTTGCAAGATGGATATGAGCAGTTTGTTGAAGGACTATTTTTTACATCAGCGATTACTAAATTAAAAGCGATAATTGCAAAGGCACGTCTGGGTATGATAACGTTGACTTGCTTTGTGTCAGTCAGTTAAGTGCCATACGTGATACACGCTTGGGCGATCATGTCTCGAAAGAGACATGACTGACTGGGCAGAAGGTTGCCATTGCTTTCTGCGGTAGACCAAGGCTATAGAACCCAATCTGTCCTGTTATTTAACCCATAACTGGAAGAAATAGACGGATTAATATCTTTCCCAAGGGTATTTGCGCGTAAGTGAAGGCAATGAATTCAGCTGGAATTCGAACACAGCTCTCCAATTTCTCGTTCCGAGCCAATATCCAATGCATCACAACGTACATGCTTTGAGTATTTCCCTTTTATTGATCAGTAGCGTAATTAATCATTTCACACGCTTCAGGGAAATTGGCATCTATCTTCGACTGTGGAACCCTGGAATCAGATATCAATTTGATGAATGGATATTTTCAGTTATTGATTCTGAACTTTTTTTTTTCAAAGAAAATATGCCACTTTCCCAAAAAGAATTATAGTTACCAGACATTGTTTTATTCAACTGGTATCCTAATCTTGGTTGTTATTATCAGTACATTTCGGTAGTTGTGTTCTCCAGTCTTTTGAAGTGCCTATCATATTCGGTAACTTTCTCGGAATTTTGAACCCAGAGGTTGAATAAAGGACCGAGTTCAATATAAGACAGCACAAGGTGACTGTTGTGCAGGGATCCGTCAATTTGTCAGGGTGATGAGAAGGAAAAACCTGAAGCAGCTGAAATTTGGTTTTACAGAAGGATGGTGAGGATATTATCGACCGAGCATGTGAGCAATGTGGAGGTGTTTGAAGAATGGAAACGAAAAGGAAATTAATATTGAGCATCAGCAAGAGACAACTGAAGTTCCTTGAGACACGCAATGAGGAAGGAGGGCTTGGAGAACCTGTTACTAACAGGCGAGATAGAGGGAAAAAGAGACAGAGGGAAGCAGCGGATAAAATATTTGAAGTGCCTGAGCATGTAGATAACAGAACGGGGGTTGCGAGATGTTACAGGAGAAGGCGTGCTAAGAACCACCAGGGATAGGGAGACGTGGAAGGTCATGATTGCCTACGTCCTGAAAGGACAAGACTCATAGAAGAAAAAGACGATCAGAAGGAGGTTCTCATCAGCTGTAAATACAGGATCCTAGATGTGGCTTACAGCGATAAAGCTGAGAGAAGCTAGCAACGTGTTGACTGTACATAGAGAAAGCTTCTGCAGCGAGTAGAATTTCTCCTCACATTTAAGGCCATTTAAAATTAAAAAGAAATAACGGTATATGGCAATTAAGGAGAAGGTAGGGACTCCAGAAAAACTACGAATTACTCTTTTAATTTATGTTGTTGAGAAGCTAAATGTTGACAAATACATGTGAACACCTGTCCCGTTAAATTGTGTTCTTGATGACTACAAAAGAGTTTTGGTTAATAACCACACTGAAGACATGCCGAAGAATATAAATTGCTCAATTTCTGCAGACAAAGTCTGTTTAAAATTAATTCGTAAAAAATAATATTTATTTATAAGTTGTGCGTTGTGGTGCAGTGCTCGAAACGAGAAATCGGTAAAGCTGGGTTCAAATTTCAGTACAATTCGTTGCATTCACGTACGGGCAAATACCCTTGGGAAAGACATCAATCCGTCTCTTATCCCTCTAGTTATGAGGTAAACAGTAGGCTTGATTAGATTCTTGGTTATCAAACTGTCTACTGCAGAAAGTAATGGTAACCTACTCTGGAAAAATATTCTACTCAGTCAGTCATGTCTCTTTCTAGACATGGTCATCCAACGTGTATCACATAAGACACTTAACGGACTGACATATACAGTATCTTATTTACTTGTACACAGTGATAGAAATTCGAAACTAAAATTAAAAACAAAAGTGGGTTGCGTCTTATACACAGATATATGTTTTCAGAAATTTTTACGAAATATATTTGTCGGCAATATTTATTCTTTGGAAATAAGCGTAATAAACGATTTTTGTCTCAAAGAAAGAAAGTACACCGAAAGTGATTAAACAAAAATTAATGAATGGAATACAAAAGACATTTTCTGTTTTGATAACATAAATGTTACAACAAAGGCCTAACCATTGTGCAAATTATGTGCTATTTGAATTATTTAGGTTAAAAAATGGGCCGATAATTCCCCTACTGTAAAGCTGTTTCATATTCTCTTTTTTAATGTCATTTCACCTCAAGCAAGGCGTTACCGCCACTGATATGCAGGGGGCTACATAACAGAATTAAAGTTTTAGGCAGGAGGAGAGTGAAGAGAAAGACAAACCAGCTACCGAAGGGTGACAGGGAAAGGGCAAGAGAAGGATGTGGACACAGGAGTGAAGACAGTTGCGAAGGTAGAGAGAAAGAAAAAGAACTAGATACACGGTGTGATGTAGAAAGGACTGGAGTCAAGTGGATAAGAGATGGGAATTGACGTTGCGCTTAAATTCTTGGAGGTTGTAGCCGTCAGGAAAGCAAGTATATGGAAGGGACTTCCACAGGCGGGAAGTGCGAGAAAAGAAACTGAGGGAGTAGAATTATCGCCTACATTTGGTTGATTTAACTGTAAAAGGGTGGATTGTTGTTGCCAGTCTGGTTGCAAGAGTAAATTCTTGTGGATGTGTCACCAGTGAGCTAGGTTCGTCAGAGCAGAAGCCATTAACATATTTTTAGAAGAGACAAAAGGAGGCCACATCCCGCCGGTGAGAAACTGACTGGAGTCGGACTGCCTGGTTGGCATTAAAGATTCTCTTTTGGATCCTGTCGAGAACACTGAGACGAGCAGCAAGGGCGCCTGACCAGAGATGACACCAGTATTCCAAGCACGGTCGGATGGTCGATTTGTATATGTGCAAGATGGATTATTCCTCTGTTTGTTGAGACTAAGTGTTAAGTTTGAAAACTTCCAAACAGTTCGAGAAAATTAAAACAATATAAAATACGTAGATAAACAACCCTGATGTAATTATATATCAAGATAAATAATGTCCACTGGTAGTTGCAATTTTAAAATCGGAAAATATCACTAAATTTTTGTGGATACGGCATTGAGATTTTAATGGAAAATATAGTACAATTTCTCGAAAAAGTATTGCATAGAGATAGCTGTATTGCCAACAGGATAAAATCCCAGTTTCTTTTCCCACAACTGGACTAGATCTGTCATATATATATATATATATATATATATATATATATATATATATATATATATATATATATAATGAAAATTCAAGGAAATAATAAGAATATATAATATATTACTACAAAAATTCATGACGGCTAATCTCATCGTCAATTAATAATAATTCACCTGCAGAAAACTAGTGTCGTTTACAAATTTATATGTCCTTTGAAGAACTGTGTTCTTGAACAATCTAAACTTGTAAACATTCATCGGCCGCACTGCCAAAAAATTGACGGGAAGATTGACATTGCACTTTTCAGACCACAGCTCCGCCTGAACTCATTTAAACACACACAAAGAAAGATCTACCAAGACCTATTCGTGACATACTGGTTGATTATATACGCACAATAGCATCATCCACATGAAAAAGTTTAAAACTAATCGACGCATTACTAATAAAAAAGAGAAATTCTACACTTAAAAATATCAATTATGAACACTCTGGCAGTGTGCTTTCCGTGTTTAGAATATAACCTACACATGACGCTGTATACATAAACTACACATATTTAGTTACAAGTAAACAAAATTCATCGTTGATAATGGCTAAATATACAGCCCAAAGCGATCGAAAAAACTAAACCTTCGGACAATTCTTATATACTTTGAGTTATGAAAAGAAAGATATCATCAGAACACAAAGAAAATTATATAAAAATCTTATATAATGATAATACCTTGTCTGTCATTTTCAATGAAACCTGCACAAAAAAGAGGTTGCTGTCATAATGCACAATATTTAATGTGTGTGTGTGTGTTCACTATATGCAAAATACACACGCCTGTATAAAATTTAAACAATAAACATAATATATATACATTTATTTAATTCTCAGAAGTTTAAATTTCATTTATGCATACATAATTACGAATGATCATTTGATAGGAACGCATGGCAGCGAATATAAATCTATATGTCATTTTAATATATAATATGATAACAGATATGTCATTTTAATACATAATATGATAACAGATATGTCATTTTAATATATAATATGATAACAGATATGTCATTTTAATACATAATATGATAACAGATATGTCATTTTAATATATAATATGATAACAGATATGTCATTTTAATACATAATATGATAACAGATATGTCATTTTAATATATAATGATAACATAATCATTTTAATACATAAATGATAACAGATATGTCATTTTAATATATAATATGATAACAGATAAATGTCTTTCATACATAATCTTATCAATTAGTCAATAAGACTAGAATTTTATCTACTTTTAAGATAATAGGCTGGGAGTTTGTCCACTGGGTTTTCGAAGGTTGTTATTTTGTCTACAAAGATTTTATTCACTCGGTTTTTCTTTAATCCAAATAACCATATCAAATGTATACTAGTAATAACCGATAAAGTGTATAAATTTCACTGCCCTGTGCAAAAATGTTTTTCTTGTCATAAATATAGTGGCAGTATATTCGATATAGTGGTGTTATATTCGATATAGGTAATTGATTTATTGTCATAAATCAATTACCTATATCGAATATACTACCACATTCTTGATTAGACGGCCGGCTCACATGTCACGTATCTTATCAAAGTTTTTTTTTTTAATCGTATCACCCCGAGCAAGGCGGTAATGTGCAGGGGGCTACATAAGTGTAAAAAGATTAATTAGAAGAGAGTGAAGAGGAATACGAACCAGTTAGAAAGGAGCAATAGAAGGATGGGAATACAGGTGTTATGACAGTTTCAAAGGCGGAGAGAAAGGAAAGGATATAAGGGGTGGGAAAAGAACTAGAGTTAAGTGGTTAATAGATGAGTATTGACATTGCATTTACATTCCTGGACGTTGTAGCCGTCAGGAAAGCAAGAATATGGAAGCGATTTCCACAGGAGGGAAGTGCGAGAGAAGAAGTTTCAGGAGTAGAATTGTTGTCTGCATTTGGTTAATCTAACTGTGAATGGGTGGGAACCAGTTGCCAATCTGGTTGCACGAGTAAACACCTGTTGAGGAGGCACCAGTAACTTAAGTTCGTTCGAGCAGAAGACATGAAAGTATTTATAGAACAGACAATGGGATGCCACATTTCGAAGTGGCTTGTTAATTTCAATGCGTCGAAGACCAAGCTGTTGTCTGTCAATCATCACAGGCAACCTCTCCTTCGTCCCATAAGCATGGACCAAGCGAGTCTCCCTGAGAGCAATACACTACGCCTCCTCGGGCTTACACTCTCTTCTGAATCTTTCTAGCCACATTTTACGAAAACCGGTAAGAAAAACTCCGTTCTAAAACACTACATTTCTATATAAGTTAAGTGCCATACGTGATACACGCTCGAAAGAGACATGACTGACTGGAATGAAGATTATCCAGCAGTAGGTTGTCATTGCTTTCTGTGGTAGACTGGTTGCCAGCCAAGACTATAGAACCCAATGTATCGTATTGTTTAACCCATAACTTGAGGGAAGTGACGGATTAATACCTTTCCTAGGGGTATTTGTACGTATGTCAACGCTATATAGATCATGTTACTGGAAACATCTGTGAGAGAGACCCTGTATATAAACCGTATCACTCCTACTACTAACCTTGTCTTATTCAGCACTGGGAATAGTGACTCATTTGAATTCCAGCTGCTGTCAGTGCGCAAAGCTAGAGATAAATGTTCCTAACTAGTATTAAAAATAACACAAAAAGTGCAGCTAAAACAGTCAAACACGAAGAGGAATTAATTATACCAAAAATTTTAAATAAACGAATGGGACAATACGAATCTGTCCTGCTATTTAACCCATGGCTGGAGTGAGAAACGACCCAAATGTAATTGCGCGTTAAGTGAACGCAACAAATTTAAACTCGGCTCTCCGATTTCTCGTTTCAAGATGATATTCTCTGGACCACAATGCACATTCTTATATAAATGCAAAATGTAAAAATGCCGGAAAAACTAAATAAAAACTAAATTTTCATTGTCTGTCATCTTTAACGAAACATGTTTTCAAGAAAGGTTGCTTCCCAAATATATATTACTTAGATATATATATATATTTATATCAGAAAAAGTTGTAAATTTAACTCGAGCTAGAAGAATATTTCACAGTTATATGATTACCAAAAGTGAAAGTTAGATACGTGGCAAATCATGGCATAGCAACACATCTGTCCGTCTCAATTTAACTTTTCAAAATACTAAACATGGGAAAACAATAAGGTTCGCATACTTAAATTTCTATAAATTCTTCCATTTTCAATCTTGTTTTCCTACATTTTTACTCATGTTGGAGCTATAAAAATAATTTACTTGCTGTGATATATATATATCTCGCGGAGACTTACATTGCACTTAAATGAAAATTCTAACATATTCCGACATTTAAAATACCACGGCTATCAACACACACTTCTTAGGAAAACACTTGTTGAAAATACGCATATACTTAGACAAGAAAATAATAAACGAAAACTTAAAATTCTAGAAGCTATCTACATCAAACAGTTTAAACCTAGCCTAAATAAAATAAATTTCGAGGTCATAGTTATTATACTTACCCCCTACACCATAGTAGTAGCAGTCCCCAGAGCAATCCCCTCATGCCACTATACACTCAATTGAACAAAAACCCACGACCACCATTCTTTCTCGGTCTACAGCCATGTGCGACACAAAAAATGGACCCGTCTAATTTTCTCTGTATAACTCCATTCTGTTAATAACAACTTAAATGTTCTATGTTCACTGAACATTAAATGTTCATCATTTGATAATGGCTTATGTAAGCCGAAAGCTCAGACCTGATAAAAAAATCAACAATTACTGCGATTTCTTGTCGTCTTTCCATGACCACACTATCAAGCTAATCAGATCATACAAACGGATCTTACACAAAATAGACATAACTTGTCTATATTATTCAATGAAACCTGTATTAATGAAAAAATGCTGCCAAAATACACACACACAATATATATATATATATATATATATATATATATATATATATATATATATATATATATATTTGTTTTTTAATTAAAATTACATTGCGGCACGAACATGTCTATGTTTCGAGATTTCTACCTCGTCATCAGGCAATGTTAGATCATTGTTGTGAAGATGATTTTCATTTAAATATAAGTAACATTAAGTTTGTTATTTATAGATGTGGGGAGACATAAAAATTCATGTGCGTGTTCAATTTAACTAACTAGAATAGAGATTTATTTTAAATGTGAAAAAAAAGTTTATATTATTGAGGAATACATGATTTCTTCTTTGACTCTTAACCGCCAAAGTGTCAACTTATTTTAAAACCCCTGTCTAGACTTTATTTCCATTGATGTATCCATCAATGTTACAAAATCTTTTTTTTAGTTTTTTCTATATCTCAACATTTTCTAAAACAAAAAATAAAAAATAAAAAAAAGAGATGAAGAAAGAAAGAAATAAGGAAATATTTTATATTTTTGATTATATATGTATATATATATATATATATAGATCATATATTTGGATTGGCACATATATATGTGGCATATATATATATATATATGGCATATATATATATATATATATATATATGATGGATGTGGAGACATTTGTAATTTAATTGAACAGAGCCATGGTGACTTCGAGGTTTTGTGATCGGCAGATATTATAACGGTACCTTCATGAAACTTTGAAGTCGACATAACTTTGCTCAGTTAAGTGAAAAACTTCCCCACATCAATCCTATTAATGCTATATCTCTATCTTGGTATCGAGAACTTTACAAGGAATACTTGCTTGTCAAAATAACTTTTAACCTTTGTTTAAGTTTTGAACAATTTTTTCATCAAACGTTCTTATTTATCTTTGTCTTTCTCGCTCATTCTCTCTCTCTCTCTCTCTCTCTCTCTCTATATATATATATATATATATATATATATATATTCAGATATTATCATACATCAGTGGTACGTCTCAGAGTTTCATGCACTACACAATAATCAGGTGCATATTACAATATTACATATATATGAGTTTGTAATATCCACCGGATTATTGCGTAGGGCTTGATACTCTGAGCCGTGCTACTGACGTAGGATAATATGTATATTTTTAATTAATAGCTCTGTTTATACTACATTCACCACTATTTTATTAACACTTTAATAATATATTATATAAGTTCGCATAATTGAGTGAAGTGTATACCCATTTGTATATTTATTAATTTACACACACACACACACACACACACACACACACACACATATATATATATATATATATATATATATATATATATATACAGACCAATGTTTTGATGTAAAAATTATTTTTGTACTCTAAAACATTTGAAATTTTAACAAAAGAAATATTTTTCTTGCGTCAACGCGAGATCATGAATTTCAACGTGAAATTTGAGCGTCTGTTTTGCGGTTAAAAACACATTGATTTGGAAAATTTTGAAAAAAAGCAGATAATTGTCGGAATTTTAATGAAACCTTGAGGACTTATTCACAAAAAAATGAAATTATTTGTGAAAACTTTATTTTTCATGAAATCGTAGTAATTTTGTTTGTTTTTACATCTCTCTCCTCTGCTCTTATTTAACTTTATGCAATATCGAGAAATCCTTTTGGAGCATTTTATGTTTATAATTAATTAAAAGACCTTGGAGAAACTAAATCATCAAACTGGCGGGCAGAATTGAAGGTCTTTTCAAATCTAGTCTTGATGCCAGTTCTTCAATATGGCAGTAAATGCTGGACAATCTCGTTAAGGATGAAGGGAAAACTTGAAGCAATTGAAATATATAGAAAGATGCTGCGGATATCATGGATCGAGAACGTGAGCAATGATGAGGTTTTGGAAAGAATGGAAACGAAAAGGAAATTAATACTGAGCATCAGGAAAAGACAGTTAAACGTTTTTGGTGGTGATTTATTGAGGAAGGAGGACGTGGAGAATCTGATACTCACAGGGCAGATAGAGGGAATGAGAGACAGAGGAAAGCAACGGGTAACATATTTGACGTGCCTGAGCAGGTGGTTGGCAGAATGGAGTTTGGGTAAAGCAACAGGAGGAAGCGTGCCAAGAGCCACCAGGGAAAGAGATACGTAAAAAGCCATGATTACCTACCTACTGAAAGAACAGGGCACACAGAAGAAGAGGATATCCCAGTTTGGGTTTGCGTCAGTTCGATGCTATGGTCGCCTTAAGAAATTAAAAAAAAGATATATTAAAAGTATGATTAATTTGTCTCGAAATGCTAATCCTCTTTATCTTAGGTATATTTGTTTCTCTAAGAATTTATTACAATTAATATATAATTTAGCTGATTTTCGAATTGTTCACGTCCCAGGCCATTAAATAAAGCGTGCGCAATGTTATGCCTTTTAGTCTTTGAATTAATTAAACAAAAAATCTGACATGAAAAAAAAATCTAGAATAAAATAAACTAGAAAGTAACACATGTTTTATTTATTTTACATTTGAGAATCAAAATAATTATTGTTATGTTGGTTTCTTTTAAAAAATATATACTTTTAATCATGAGAGAAGTACCTAGAAAAAACTGACTCTTAAAAATTCTTGGTTTAACAGCAGGGTTCGGGATAGCGTTTCGCGTACATCGTTTACGATATTTAAAGATATAAGATTCTATTCACTGAATTTAATACCATTCTACAGTAAGAGAATATATCTATAATAGTAGTAGTAGTCCTAGTATTAGACGTCATTGTTGTCGTCATAGTAGTAGTAATAGTCATCGTAGTAGTAATAGTTGTTGTAGTAGTAGTCGTAATATGTGTCGTAGTAGTAATAATCGTATTAATAGAAGTAATCGTCGTATTAATAATAGTAGTCGTAGTTGTTGTCTTAGGTAACTAATAACCTTTCGTCGTCGTAGTAGTAGTAGCTGTCATTGTCTTAGTCGCAAAAGTCGTCGTAGTAGTAATAGTTTTTGTTGTAGTAGTAGTCGTAATCGTGTCGTACTAGTATTAGTAGTCGTACTCGTAGTAGTAGCCGTCGTTAGTAGTCCTCGTCGTAAAAGTCATGTCGCCGTCGTAGTTGCAGTCGTAATCGTAGTAGTCGTAGCCATATAAATAGCAGTAATCGTCGTATTAATTGTAGTAGTCGTAGTCGTAGTGGTAGTTATTAGTCGTCTCAGTAGTAGTAGTCGCTGTCGTAGTCGTAGCAGTAGTAATTCTTGTTGTAGTCGTCGTCGTAGTAGTAGTAGTTATCGTAGAAGTAGTCGTCGTTGTAGTAGTAGTAGTCGTAGTCGTTGTCATAGTAGTAGTATTTTACGGGGAACATTCCCATTTCATTAACAAATATATACGCAGGGAAGACCACAGTTTACTGATGTATTTCTAAAAGTCAACATGATTAAATATTTTCATATGCTCTGTCTTCTGATCAAGATAAGGTAATTGGATGAAACACCTGTCTGTATCTATAAATATCTCAAAACCAATCCTGTTTCGGTTCATTACCAGCGATCAGACGCTGAGCTTTCTCCAGTCACGGTGAACGATTTTCACTCTCAGCGAGACTCCATATTTTGCAAGTCTCTTCTGTATCAAGTTCAATCAGGATTAAAGTACATTTCTTGTAGTCTGTTCCTTATATCGATAAAGAAACATGTTTCCCACTATACCACCGCTTTCCCACAGACGTAATATTACAAGCCTATAACTATATCCATGATAAATATTCTGAGTAGTTGCCTTTTTGAGTTCCACCAGCTCAGACTAACTCTCTCGATAATTCAAGGTTGCCTTCACGTATCTTTTCTATAAATACCTTTATAGTATTTGTTCGGGTAAACTCTTCGCTATGATACCTAGACTTTTTTAATTTAAGTGCAGTAGTAGACTGGCATACAGAAAGTAGCAGTGGAGAGTGACAAAAAGGGACTACAAATAAACTTTAAGAAAACTGAGTGCATGGTCATCAGTAAAAGATACAGCCCAAAATGCCAAATACCGGTGGGAGATAACAGAATCAAGCAAGTACAAAAATTTCAATACCTAGGAAGTGTTCTAACAGAAGATGGAAAGTGCGACACGGAGATCAGAAGGCGAATTGGCATGGCAAAGGATGCATTCCAGAAGATGAGCAAAATACTAACACACAGGAAAATCTCAATAGAAACGAAGAAAAGAGTGATAGACTGCTACATGATGTCAGTTCTTCAATACGGCAGTGAATGCTGGACAATATCATCGAAAATAAGGACAAAACTGGAAGCGGCCGAAATGTGGTTCTACAGAAGGATGCTACGGATATCGTGGACTGAGCATGCAAGCAACGACGAGGTGTTGGAAAGAATGGCAACAAAAGGAAATTGATGCTGAGCATCAGGAAGAGACAACTGAAGTTCCTGGGACACGCAATGAGGAAGGAGGGCCTGGAGAACCTGATACTGACTGGTCAGATAGGAGGAAGGAGAGACAGAGGAAAGCAGCGGATAACATATTTGCAGGGTCTGATCAGGTGGATGACGGAACGGGGGTTGCCAGGAGCAACAGGAGCAAACATACTAAGAGCCACAAAGGATAGGGAGACATGGAGAACTATGATCGCCTATGTCCTGAAGGGACAGGGCACATAGAAGAAGAAGAAGAAGAAGAAGTAGACTGGCGTCAAGATCTCATCAATTTAGATTTCAGCTGGCGAAAATGTAACCGTAAATTCTATGCTAACAGTTTATTTTTTCGCATTTCTCGCTTGGGGAACTCCCTTTTGGTTCCATGCTTTCCACCAAACTTTAACCTGTAAAATTTTAAATGGAATGTCAATCGCAATCTACTGTTTTCCGGAATATTTTTCTCTTCCTTCCACTCATTATTAATGTTTCTGTTCCTAATCCTGCAACACCTTGTAATCCCTTGTTTCGTGCATGGAGTACTGCTGCCATTTATGGTCAGGTGCCCCTGCCGTTCTCCTCAGTGTTCTTGACAAGCTCCAAAGGAGAGTCTGTAATGTGATAGGTACTGATCTGGCGACTCGTCTGCAGCCACTTTCCCATCGTCGAAATGTGGCCTCCCTCTGTCTCTTCTATAAATACTTTCATGGCTTCTGCTCGGATGAGCTTAAGTCACTCATGCCTCCTCAACAGGTGTTTACCCGTGCAACCAGACTGGCAACTGGGTCCCACCCATTCACAGTCAGGTTAGCCAAACGCAGACGACAATTTTACTCCTGCAGCTTCCTCTCTCACACTTCCCGCCCGTGGAACTCACTCCCGTATTCTTGCTTTCCTGACGGCTACGACCTCCAGAAATTTAAAAGCAAAGTTAATACTCACCTACTAACCACTGGACTCTAGCTCTCTCCCCTCCCCTGTATAATCTTCACGTTCTCTCCGCCCATGTATCTGTCATTGCACCTGCTTTCTCAGCTTTCTATTGTTCCTTTCTAACTAGCTTGTACTCCTCACTCTTTTCTAATTAATCTTTCTACATTTATGTAACCCCCTGCACATCAGTGGCGTTTCTGCCTTGCTCGGGGTGAAATGATTAAAAAAAAAATATCAATAACAATGTGTTTTTTTAATGCCGACAAGATTTTGAGGATAGATTCATAAGAATATAATATGTATTCTAAATTATTTCTTTAAATCAAGTAAAATAAAATTGTTACATTTCGGTATAAGAATCGAAGTAAAAAATTGAACACTTTTTCATTTGTTAGAAACGGGAATACAGATCATGCAAAAATAAAGTTGATTTCACAGGGAACATTATTTCATTAACATTCATAAAAGTTTCATGTCTTCTTTTTGCAGTCAAAAAGAGTTTGTTTTGGAATTAAAACATGAAACAATATAGCAAGTCCGAAGAAAATAAAATAAATAAATCTTATACTTACTTAATAAAGTTATTTCAGTTGCAAAAAGCAAAACGAATTATAAGCTGAACTTTCGCAAGCAAAAATTGAAACCAAAAGTTTTAACTTCCTGTGAGACGCCAGTTAGGCTTTCAGGTGCACTATGACTTGGCCTGAAGTAAAGAACACCATGGAAAGAAACAACCTGTAATCTTCCAAACAAGCTTCTTCGAATTGATGACAGTGCGAGGATTGGGAGGAATAGTAAAATACAAATCATTCTAGAAGCTACACATTATAGGAATTTGTGGGGAACCATGATCACCTATGTCTTGAGACAAGACATATATCTACGTATGAAATGACTCTGCTGATGCTTCCAGTGTTAAACCGGTTTTTAATTGTATATTCAGTCTCTAGTTTTGGATAAAATATAAAGATATTCGTTATATCCATTGAGTGCGTAATTTTCCATGTCTTTTCTCTCATTATGTAATCGTATACAAAAAAAAACGAAAGACTTGGCACATCAGTGGAATGCCTGTGTCAACTGATTACAGGGTGGAAATCAAATAAAAACAAGAACAAAAATATGAAAGCATCGGTGGATGATAGAAAGAAAAGAAACAAAAACGTTGTCCAGAAATACGGCAATGTTTATGGTTCTGAGGATAGAGTCGAGATGAATTTGCCATTTGATAAAGAACTGAGACTGTTCAGAATTCCGGCAATATTAAGCTTGTTAGGATGCAGTCGAGATGAATTTGAAATTTGATGAAGAGCTGAGACTATCCAGAAATTCAGCAACGTTTAGGCTTGTGAGGAAGCATAGAAAAATGGCGCATGTTTGAACTGTCTTGTCAGTCTGTATCCAGCTATAAAAAACACTGGCCAATTGACAATGTTCATGGGAAATATTATTATCTGTTTTATTATATATCATTTTCTCTGCTGGTTTCAAAAATGTAATAGGAATTTCTTCTTTAAGACACAGTTTCTCTGATGAGATGGTAGACTTATAGTGGGTTGCTTATCTAATTTTTCTGTTATAGTGGAGAGTCCGTTTTAGTGAAGGGTAGTTGTATACTGTTGCAGGTTAACGGAATTTGGCCTTGTTGTAGATAGCTCACTATAAGTCATAAAGAATGGTTATAAACCAAGAAAAGCAAATTGAGTTGAAAGATAACATTTTATATATAACACATATCAATTAATGTTTTTATAATTGAAGTAATACATGAAGTATAGGTCCAACGGAGGTTAACATGTTCATTGCAATAAAAAGCCTGAAAGAGAATTAATGCTTAGGAATTTGGGAGCGTGTAAGTAAGGAATGTCTTTGATGTATTAGGTCAGTAAGTAGTTTTTGAGGCAGGGAAGAAGGAAAGAGGTAAGGGAGGCCAGCGTAGTAAGCTACTTGACTTCGGTCAAGGGAGATACTAATTATTCTCCTTCTCCTCGAGTCGGTCTGCCTGGCGATGCTTTCCGTATCGGCTTTTTATATCTTCTTTTTGGATCACAGCAGCTCATTTGGGATTTCACACTTGTATTTGGTTCCAGAATTTTATTTATCTGCGAATGGGAAATTGCTGATAAATAAAATTCGCGTAGACTGGAAATTTAATATTTAATTAATTTTTAGTTTTCAACCGGAACATTTGCTTTTTGTTCGTGAAAGCGCAAACATCCGGTCCATCTCTTTTGCTCGGTATCATCACAGACTTAAAACTCCGATCAGCCGCATCACCACTCTATAAAGAGTTGGGAAACTTTGCATACAAGTAATATATCAAAAAGTATGTACAGAACAGAATATTGTGCTCGAAAATTATACTGATATTCCATCCCAGAATAGTTGATAGCAGAGCTCTTGTAAATAATGTCAATTCTAACCACCTTAGAACGTGCAAAGAAAATTAATTCTCAGCTTTAGAATTGTTACTGCATCACAGCTGAAGACCTAGATTAAAACTGCTTGTCTTTCCTGATGGAATAGAAAACAGGATTAGATTCAAAGCACTTAGTGACATTGTTAAAGTAATACCTTGTCGAATCGAGACACGATAATTGCTCGCGTTTAAACCTGCTTTACTGACCTGAAAGTTAACTGATCTCTGCTCCCAGTACACTTGGCGCTTTCTTTTTCTTCTCAATGATCCACACGTCATTACTGAAGGCAATTTGATTGTTTGCACGCACGCGTAGGCTTTCGTATGCTTGTACGCCCTCGTCTACGCATGCGCTACCAAACATTTGAAAAAGGCAATGACATGATTTAGCAAACATGATTCTTGACTACAAGCATTATGGACGTTGTTTCTTTCTTTTTTCTTTTAGTTGTGAAAGGGATGGAGAAAAGGAATCGTGATTGCATTTACACAGTTTTTTTTAAAGAATACGGTGAGTCACACGAATCTCTTACAACAAACATTATGTATTAATGTAGATAATACAACAGGATATCGATGCATCTCCAAATATCTAGATGAACAGAAGCTGGCAGCTGGTCTCTCGTCTAAACTATGTCTGGCGGCTCAATAAAGAAACGACTGGTTTGTAACATTCAGTATATCCAAAACTAAATTAGAACATTTTTATTATCACCTAGCAGACATTAACTGTTCACCTATTATGACCAATGGTTATTCTTTCAAGGTTTTGAAACACTGAACGTCTGTTTGAACTCAAGTTCACTTCAGATCTCAAGTATGAACACATATACATGATCCAATTCTAAGAATGCCGGAAAAATTGTCAATTCCTTGAACCTCTCCGATAAGCACCTGGTTCAACTTGCTATGCTCTGGCAAAGTGCCACTCGTGATACACATTTGGGCTACCATGTCTATTTGGATTCATGACTGACTAGGCAGAAGATCTTCCTGCAGTAGGTTGCTTTTTTTTGCGGTCGACTGGTTGCCAATTAAAGCTATATGACTCAGTCTGTCCTGTTATTTAACCCGTAGCTGTGGGTGGGAAAAGATAGATTCATAGCTTTCCCAAATGTATTTTCGCGTTATTGAATGTAATAAATTCGACTGGAATTCGAAATCGGCTCTCCTAATTTCTATTTCGAGTTGATATCCATTACACAGCAGAACATATCAGGACCGCCGTCACATTCTAGCATGGATAGAGTCCGTAATTGTTTGTTTCGCGACTTTATCAGTTATGGATTATTTTGTATTTGACAAATTCTTTCCCAGAGACGAGGTTTTACAAGCCTTTCTCTAATCTGTGATGTTCCATTTAAAATGTTGTGTTGAGTTACTTTTGTTAGTTCTACTGTTCTAGGCTTTCAAGACCAACATCATCTGGCTCATCCACATTAGAACGAATCTCTTTGAATTTTATTGCTAAGAATGGGCAAATGTCATGAGTGTCTTTTCGCTTTCCTTCCATGTGACCCAAGTTCGAATCTCACAGTGATCTACTTGTCAGGAAGGTGACTTTTGATATTTTCGGTCCTTTTCATGTTATGAGGTGATCTAATAGTGCTGTTCCTTGTCCGTAAAAATGAGAGAAATTGGGGAGACGAAACTATTTAGGAGTCGTCGATATCTGGGCTAGCACGAGGTCGCAAGTCATTGTGACCCTGGATTTCAGTGCACTGGCTATGTTCAGACTGTTGTTCACGCCAGGTAATACCTTCTCTCTCATAAACTGTAACAAAGGTCCACTGATTTAGTTGCAGTATGTAGGTGCTGAAGAAACGCAAATATGCCTGTACAGGCGTATGAAACACAAGTATCTCGGTCTACTAATTGCTTTACTAGACCGAGATACACGGACTCCATTCGAAAAGCTTCTTCACGCGAAACGCTGCTTCGTAGAAGAAATTTCTATTATGCGCATTGTGTTTTCATTACAAGGGCGAGGAACAATCGTTCGATAATTTTCTCTTCCTCTTTTTAATTTAAAGTAAGTTTTGACTCATTACTGATCCTTCCTTGTGTTGTGTTGTGGCTCGTACCATCGTCGCACGGATGTATAAAAGAAAATATGCGCTGAACAGTGGGGGGTTCATTATCACGAGCTTCCGGAAGTTAAACCTACTACTGCGAGAGACTGTAAATATTGTATATACATCTTGGTTGTGCAACTTTGTTTATAAAGTAGTTTAGCTATATTTCTCTGTATATCTTTTCATTCCACGATACAACATCTTGTAATAAAAACACACTAAGTAACACGCGCGCTGTTTTCCCTGCTTCCACTGCCTTTGTTATATCCTGTGACTGCGTAGTTTTCTAGGCCTTTTCTTTCATTATGTAATCGTAATAAAAAAAAAAAGAAAGCATGCCACATGGGAGAAATTGCTATGTCAACTAATTGCAAGACAAAAACCAAATGAAATCAGTGATAAAAATACCAAGGCATCGGAGGACGAGAGAAAGAAAAATAATAAAATATTGAGGTGGTACCTATAATAGCTGGGGTACTTGGAATCGTCTTCCCCTACACATACAAGATACAAGCAAGATGAATTTGAAATTTGATGAAGAACTGAGACTGCTCAGACCACGGGCAATAATAAGCTAGTGAGGATACAGCCGAGTTGAATTTAAAATTTGATGAAGTGATGAGGCTATCTAGAACTCCTGCAATGTTTAGGCTTGTGAGGAAACACAGAAAGATGGCGCATGTTCGAGGGGGTCTTTTCATTCTGTATCCAGATATAAAAACACTGGCCAATCCCCAATGTTCATCAGAAATGTTACAATCTGTATTATATATGATTTTATCCGCTGATTTTAAAAATATAATTCGATTTTTTTTCTATCAGACACATTTTCTCTGGTGAAATGTTAAATCTAAATCTCTGATCAACTCCATAAAAGATTTATAATTTACTTTTATAATCGTATCGTTCCAAGCAAGGCATTATATACCACTGTTGTGCAGGGGATTACATAGGAGTAAAGTTATGAGTAGGAGTGACAGAATACAGGGGGTGTCAGGAAGCGGGTAGGAGAGGAATGAGAATACTGAAGAAATGAGATGAAAGTATGAGAGAGAGGATGCAAATAAGTGAGATAGGAGATGACTATTGACTTTACATTTAAATTCTTGGAGATTGTAGCTGTCGGAGAAGCAAATAAATGGAAAAGAATTCCACAGGTGGGAAGTGTAAGAAAAGAAGCTGATAGAGTAGAATTTGCATTTACAATTTATTGGTTTCACAGTAAAAAGGGTGGTACCTAGTCGCTAATCTCCTTGGTAAATTCGTATATAGGGGGTACCAGTGAGCTAAGTTCATCGGAGCAGAAGCCGTGAAAGTACTTGTAGAAGAGACAGACTTTTTGCATTTTCTTACTAATTGTGTATATTATGTAATGTTATAAATTATTAAAATTTGTCATGGCTTAGTTAAGTCTTTTTTAACAAAATATCCTATTCCCCATATTTGGTATCTTGATAAACTTTCCCTTTTCGTTTCAATCCGGTGTATAATAATAATAACAATAATAATAATAATAATAATAATAATTAGAAAGAAATGACATGAACAAAAAGGGTGCAAACGTGGCTGTTATGGATGTAAAGGCCAATTGCTTATTAACAAAATGATCCTGGAAAACTGCTACAGTACAAAGAAAAATCTTAGTACTGTCTGGATAGATTATCGTAAGGCATTCGATAGTGTGACACATTCCTGGATTTTAAAGACTTTAAATATATACAAGATATCACCCGTCATCATCAATTTCATCAAACAGTGCATGTCTATATGGAAAACAACCCTTTACCTCAATCATATAAATGGAACCTATAAGTCTGATGAAATAAACATCAAAAGAGGTATATTTCAAGGTGATTCTTTGTCTCCATTACTATTCTGCATATCATTAATAGCACTAACCAGTCAACTTAATAAGGCAGAATATGGTTATAAAATAGGCCAAAAGAAAATAAGCCATCTATTTTACATGGATGACTTAAAGTTATATGCTAAGAATGATAATGAGCTGGAAGGTCTTCTGCAAACTGTAAAATGCTTCAGCGAAGACATTGGAATGAAATTCAATTTGAATAAATGTGCTAAAGCTACAGTTTTACGTGGATCAATACAAGAAACATTAATTAGCTCAGACTCTGCTGTAACAATAAAAGATTTGAAACCAGAAGAAGCTTATAAATACCTAGGTGTAAATGAGAGTGAAAACATTCACCATAACAAAATGAAAGAAATAGTGCGTAAAGAGTACTATAGAAGGCTATGAATGATATTAAAAACTGAATTGAATTCTCAGAACAGAGTTATGGCCATTAATAGCCTTGCAATCCCAGGTTGTCCAATATAGCTTCAAAATCTTAAACTGGACTCTAAACGACATCAGGTGAATGGATTCTAAAACAAAAAAGCTTCTTTCTAAGCATAAGAAGCATCATCCAAAGGCTGATATAGACCGTCTATACATACCCCGTAAAGAAGATGGAAGAGGTTTTATTCAGCTGGAATTGTCATACAAGACAACAACTATTGGCTTACTAACATACATAGAAACAACAAAGGATTGGATGATACAATTAGTAAGGCAACATGAAGAAAGAAAGAAAAAATTATTCAATAATAAAAGATGGCAGTAAATACAAACAATATTTACAGTTAGTAGATTCTGTAGAAAAGCAAAACAGAAGCCAAGAACCAACTATTGCGGCAGAAAATATGAAAATGAAAGCCAAAGATAAAGCTCTTGAACAGATGAAACAGCGCTGGCAAGACAAACCTCTGCATGGCCAATATCCAGAACGTGCCAATAAATCCAATGTTGACAAAGTTAATACTCATCGATGGTTACGTGCATCTGGATTAAACTCTGAAACTGAAGGCTTTATTCTTGCAGCACAAGACCAAAGTCTTTTCACTAGAAACTTTCAAGGCAAATATGCATAATAATATGGATCCAAAATGCAGGTTTTGTGATAAACACCAAGAAACAATAGACCACCTAATCTCAGGCTGTTCTGTGCTTGCCCCAAATGAATATAAAAATCGCCACGATAGAGTTGGGGCAATATTTACATTGGACAATGTGCAAACACTATGGAAAATATGTAAACAAATACTGGTATGAACATCACCAAATAAGTCGGACATTATTGTTAAAAACCAGAAAGAAAAAACTTGCCTATTAATAAATATGGCTTGTCCAGCGGATTGCAATATAGCAGCCAAGGTATTCGAAAAACTGTCAAAATATAAAGACCTGGAAATTGTAATAGAAAAATGTGGAAATTGAAAACAGGAATCGTACCAGTGATAGTAGGTACACTTTAAATGATAAAAAATGGAAAAAAACAAAACAACACAATGAAAGAATCCCCGGAAACCTCAGCTTAAGAGATATACAAAAAAGTATACCTTACAGACTTGGTAGGTAGTGCGATCATGATGAAAAATGACATAATAATAATATTCAAAACCTATTCACGATGTCAAGATATTGCAGTAAAAGTCTGTATATATTCATGTGACACGATAACTAGGCATATATGTATTTTATTATAATAGATTAAAATAGAAAATGGTTAAGAATAGAAAATAGTTTAAAAACATATTTAACAAAAGTAAAAAAAAAAAGAAGAAGAAAAATAAATAAATAAACGCTTTTTTCTTTTATGCGGAAAATTGTCCTCCGGTAAATATTTGACTCAGTGATTTAATGTGATAAAGAGATAAGTTCAGGAGATAAAATTTCAGGAGGTGGGTTTTCTCGAATGACCAGGTCAAAGGCTGTGTTTTACTGTATCTTGACCACACATTAAGAATTTTCCGGCGGAAGCTTTATTAAGATAAAAAAAAAGATAACTGAAATCTTTCAGACTTACAGTCGCCAATGTTTATCACCGGTGGTCTAAAGCATTTCCGGATTTCCGGATTTCCGGATTCATTTTAAATAAACAGAAGTTAGTTAGTGAGTTTAAGGGAGTTCAGCCGGGCGCGTGCTTGAAGTAAGAATCTCCGTTCGTCTTGTTACGGTTCAGTTCGGATTTGTTGATCTCCATTAATTAGAGTTAGAGCTGTGTGTCACATTCGCCTGCCCCAACCGAAAAGGCTAGCTCTGGTCTAAACGAAATAAAGCATCCTTTCAACTCATCCAAGTTGTGGAAGTTCGTTCCTTATAGTTCAATCTTGTACCCCTAGCTTGAGGCTCCGACATTTTCAACAAACTCCCGGCAAACATCACAGCGTGGAGAACGGCCTGCCGGAAAAAATTCTTCGGACCGTTCGGTGGGGTGTTACATTTAGTTATGGTGATTTTCTAAGTGTAGCTTAGATGTAGCATAAGGCCTAACGTATGGGGCACCCAGTGGGAATCACACTCACTATTCAGTAGTAACTGTTCTAGCGAGCCAAGCTTTCTAATCATTATACCACGTCGAAGTGCCATAAACGATTTTCGAAGCGTACCACAAATGTCGACGTCCTTAGATGACGGCTTTGTCGTAGACAGAATTACAGAAATAACAAACTAAATTTGCAACATTGTCAATATACCAGAGGACCTAAGCAGATCAATTATCATAGCACTTCCCAAGAAGCCAAGTGAAAATGAGCGTGAACTCCACCAAACAGTCGACTCAATGGTCCACATAACAAAACTTATCATCCAGATTCTGATGAACGGAGCGCATGTCAGAATCGGCTAAGAAATAAAGCAAGAACAGTGTGGCTTCGTTAACAATACCGGAACAAAGAAGGCAATATTCATACTCAGAATGCTATTTGAAAGAGCAATACAAATGCAGAAGGACCTTCATCTGTGCTTTATAGACTTCGCAAAGACTTGTTAAGACGTTGTTCTAGATGCTCAACAATTTCGACATGTTCGGTAAAAAAATATTAGGATATTCAAGAACCTATATTGGCAGCAAACCGCTTACGGATGGATAAGAAATGAATTCATCAGGTTTACAAAAATAGAAATGGGTATAAGACGAAGAAGTATTTTCTCATCGGATCTATTAAACTTGTACGATGAAACCATTCTGAGAGAAATAGAATTCTTGTCAAAATTCGTTATTCACAACAATATAAGATACGAGGGTGACACAGTGCTGATAGCAGACACGGAAAGAAAAATGTAGGACCTCCTACAGAAAACAAGAAGAAAGACTAAGCATAAACTTTAAAAAAAGCTGAATGTATGGTCATTAGCAAGAAAAACCCAAAATGCCACCTACAGGCCGGGAAAACTAAAAGAAGGAATTTACATAGCTGGGAAGCGTTCTGACGAAGTTATGGAAAGTACATCACTGAGATTCGAAGACGCATTGGCATGACCAAGGATGCATTCCAAAAGCTCACCAGAGTTCTAAGAGACAACAGATATGTGGTTCTATAGAAGAATACCGAGGATACTATAGACCGGGTACGTGAGCAACGACGAGGTGTTAGAGAGGATAAAAACGAGAAGAAAAAGACACTGAAGGAGACAGAAGATGGCATTCGATGTTGCACTTAAAATCTAGAAGATTTTAGCTATCATGGAAGCAATTATACGGAAGGGTGTTCCACAGGCGGGGAGTGCCAGAACAGAAACTGTTAGAGTAGAAGTAGCTGTTATATTTGATTGTTTTGATTGTACATGGTGGAACTTAGTTACCAATCTAGTAGCTCGAGTAAATTCGTCTATATAGGGCATCAGGAGAGATAAGCTCGGCAGAGCAGAAACCGTAAAAATATTTGTAGAAAAGATAGAGAGAAAACATCTCGCGTCGGTGAGAAATTGACTGAAGTCTAGCTGATAAGTCAGGATCAATTACATTGCAAATTCCTCCTTTGGATTTTGACGAGAAACCCGAGATGAATAGCAAGAGCACTCAACCAGATATGGCAAAAATATTCAACGCACAGACGATAGTAGCGAAATTAAGGATAAAAGAGTGATATGACAATGAAAGACAACAAAGAAATAACTTGTTTGCTCATTAATAGTTTTCCCTCGAAAAGCAAACAACTCCCTGAAAACTACAGAAAAACTGTCTCAAATAAATTGGGATAATGTGCATCATGAATTTCACAATAAACCAGTGGTAAAAGGTGTTCAAGGAAAAGGATGGACAAATACTCCAATTAAATCACCGGCAACATCAAGATAGAGAAGTGGAGCTGCTCCCCCGGCATTGGTTAATGTTAATGGTAACATTAGCCGTTTCCCTGTAAGGAAACATTCGGCATTAATTGACCGAGAAGCCAGTACTAGAGACGGATGATATTTATAAAACCTATCTCTTGAAACAATTTTTCAAGAGAAATGGTTTTCCAAGTCCTGAAACTCTTCCCAGTAATTGATGGAAATTTCCTTCTTAACCTTCTGTTTAAGGTCGTAGGAAAGGTCAATATCTTGACTATGCCTTTATTTTCTCGTCGATTTAGATAGATAGATAGATAGATAGATCGATAGTAAATAGAAACAAACATATGAATAGGGATAGATAGATAGATAGATAGATATGAACATTGAGATAGATAGATAGATAGATAGATAGATAGATAGATAGATAGATAGATATGAACAGAATAAGATAGCTAGCTAGCTAGATAGATAGATAATGAGCTGAGAGAAAGACTGCGATAGATAGATAGATAGATAGATAGATAGATAGATAGATAGATAGATAGATAGATAGATAATGAGCAGAGAGAAAGACTGCGATAGATAGATAGATAGATAGATAGATAGATAGATAGATAGATAGATAATGAGCAGAGGGAAAGACTGCGATAGATAGATAGATAGATAGATAGATAGATAGATAGATAGATAGATAGATAATGAACAGACTGAAATTTATATGGACAGATTACATATAGATAGATAGATAGATAGATAGATAGATAGATAGATATGAACAGAATAAGATAGCTAGCTAGCTAGCTAGATAGATAGATACGATAGAGAGAAAGACAGATAGATAGATAGATAGATAGATAGATAGATAGATAGATAGATAGATAGATAGATAATGAGCAGAGAGAAAGACTGCGATAGATAGATAGATAGATAGATAGATAGATAGATAGATAGATAGATAGATAGATAATGAGCAGAGAGAAAGACTGCGATAGATAGATAGATAGATAGATAGATAGATAGATAGATAGATAGATAGATAGATAGATAATGAACAGACTGAAATTTATATGGACAGATTATACATAGATAGATAGATAGATAGATAGATAGATAGATAGATAATGAACAGACTGAAATTTATATGGACAGATTACATATAGATAGATAGATAGATAGATAGATAGATAGATAGATAGATAGATAGATAGATAGATAACGCTTACATTGTAATGGAAATGTTAATATTAACCGTTTCCTTATTATCTTCAATCTTGGTTGTGATATTGGTAATAGTAATTTTTACCAATTTCCCTATATGAAAACATTTGACATTCATTGACTGAGCAGTCAGTGCTACTTTCATTTGGAATTTGTAAAATCTTCCTCTTAAAACATTGTTTAGGAAAGTAGGTTTCTCATGTCCAGTAGCTGTATCACCCTTTCCAGTATTGATGCCTTTTTCCTTCTAACCTTTTATTTGAAATAGTGTAGAATGTCAAAATCTTAATTTTGTCATTATTTTCTCTGCCAGTTACACGTGTTATCCCTTTTAGTTGTTACGGCTGCTGTTAGTCCTCAAGTGATGTGTTTTCTATTATTTACTATAGTTATTTTTAATCTCTATTGTCAGTCCACAAATCTTTAATCTCTGTTGCCAGTCCAAAAACCCTTAGACTTCACACTTTGGAAAACATTTTGACACATTAAGAAGAATTGTATCCATTATATAGACCTATTAAAACTTCATGATCTAAAATATGCACACATTCAGTTGAGTGAACAAAGCAAAACATTTAGAAAAAAACCTCGAATAATAACAATAATAATAATACAAACAGGAAATTCATTCTTCTGCATATATATTATGTTTACGTGTTGAATAGGTAAAAAGTTACAAGAACGTTATTACGTGACTGTTATTAATAATAATAATAATAATAATAATAATAATAATAATAATATGTTTATAATAATACTAGCAGTATAGCCCGGCGTTGCTCGGATGTAATAAAAGCTTTAAACCTAATCCAGATTCTTTGGACGTTGGCACGAAAGACTAAAAAGTAATAGTTGTTTCCAGTTGAACTGAAACCGTAGATTGAAAGAAAAATGAATGAATGTAAGTCAAATTTTGATTTCCTGGTATCGATATAATATTTTCTGTACTATTGTAAGAACTGCAACCTTGAAACTTCTGAATATCGTTTCTTATGCCATTGTCTGTGGGTGTATCAAATTTTATTAAAATCTGACCACTCCTTCTATAACCCGATTTTTTCGATTATCGATTTTCGATATTTATCGAGGGTACCTCAACACAAAACCTAGCTAAGAACACTCGTAGACGCTTATAGTACAACTGTGTAAATTTTCAAGAGAATCGGTTCAGCCATTTCGGATTCTATAGGTAACGGATACACAGACAGACACACACACAGAGACAAAGTTGCATTTATAAATAAGTTTAGATATGAATTTCATATATATTATGCAAAAGCAGAAAAAAAAGAAAAGATAAAATGCACAAAAAACGAAAATGAATCAAAATCCTACTTTAAGATATTAAAACATGAAAACGAACACTTCCACGATTTATGCAGCTTAATTTTTAATTTCACATAGAATTTTTAATTTTGTTGTATTGTCATTCTTTAGAGCAGTCAAGTTCGTTACAGTTCTTCTCATTTTAAAGATAATTTCTTGCTAATCACTGAGATTTTATCGGTATTGCCTTGGTAGTGGTTTGTGGTTTTTGACTGGTTTTGCTATTATTATTTCATTGATTTCTTTTGTATACTTGTATCCTTCCTGGTCGCGACCCAACCTTCATGACATTTTCACTGATCATTTTTGTAAAAAACAAAGACTAAAACAAAACAAAAAAAATAAAAATAAAAAATTACACACATTTTGGATAAAAAGTTCAATAATGTGCAAGCTGTACTTGTGAGTACATTTTTTAAAGTCATGTGCTACCAGAAATCCATTCAGTGCGTCTATCTGAACCTTTTCCAATCAATCCAGAGTTTTCAACTACAACTGGAATTATTGATTTCCTCATGTGCCATATTTTTGAGATTTCCACTTTAAGATCCTTGTACTTTGATAGGTTTTTGAAGATCTTCAAAGACACATTATACTCTGCTGGAACAGCCATGTCAATAAGAAAACAGAATCCGTTTTTGGGACCTGGCTGACGATGCCAGGGCGATTAGCTTTGATTGTTCTGTCTGTGTGTATTGTAAAGTCTCATAAAATTGTTACAGGTTTTATTATATTTTGATTTTAAGAGGTCCTGGGTGCGAGCGTAAACTGCATCCGGCAGCAAGGCCTCTAATTGGGAGGTTGTGAAGAGCATGGAAATCACCTTTTAATTGTTGTTGTTTCCAGTTCAACCCTGACCTGGAGTGGTAACATCTGTTAGGGTCCCAGCTATGGGCAAATAATCATTTTCCAAATTAGGGTCAAAACATTATGAAAATACCAAATATACTTTTATAGAAAAAATATACATTTTTGAAGGAAAAATATTACCAACAATACATTTTTGAAGAAAAATTATTACTATAACATATTTTTGAAGGAAAAAAATATTCTCAGCAAAGCATTTTTGAATACAAAATTACGAGACATTTTTAGGTTTCTAAAATAAAAAAAGAATAAAAATAAAATTTTCATTAAAATCTGACTAAATCAACCTTCTTATAATAACCGAACATTAAAAAATACCTTTAAACCCCACCTTTTGAGATTAAAAAAACAATTGAGGTTGATATGCCATTAAACAAAACTCAAAACTCAAATTTGACTCTAAGCGACATTATATTTCTTCATTGTGTTATCTTCATTCAATGTAAGGAAGACATAAAAAAATCAAAGAGAACGCAAATTTCCTTAGCTGGAATTTGAACTTGATAAGCCATATTCACTTTCAGCTCTGATAAGCTATGCGCCCATGAAAAATAAAACGTATATAATAATCTAAAAATCATGTTTGTAAAGTAGAATTTAAATGGCGAATGTGATAAAAATAAAAACCTACAATTAAATAAACTATACGTGAAGGTATAAATCACTGCCCTGGAGACAGATATGTGTTATCCCCCGAAGCAGTACAGATAAAATGGCAGATTTTAGTTTAAAATGTTTCTTTATTTTTCCTTTTTAATTAAAACTGTTTATTAGAGTAAAATAATTTAATTAGACCGAGCCTATAAATACACAGCTAGCAGATAATAAATTACTTCAGCAAAATTACAAAGATATTCATACGATTATGTTAATCTTATAACTGCATAATTTCTCGAAAGGCATCAATAAAAATAAATCGAGAATAGTATTGACTAGCAGTATAGCCCGGCGTTGCTCGCGTACAATGAAAGCTTTAAAACTAATCCATCGTCCTGGAACTCAGACTCGTTGGACGTTGGCATGAAAGACTAAAAAGAAATAGTTGTTTCCAGTTAAAGCGAAACTGTAGACTGAAAGAGAAATGAATTGATGTTAGTCAAATTTTTATTTCCTGGCAAATAAGTTTTTTTCGTCCTAAACTGAATTTTGAAGGCTAAATAAGTCCTCTGAGTAAATGGTATCATGGCTGAGACTAAGAATTGCAATTATATCTACTCAGAGCCAAACCCGAAGCAAAACCTAAAATAAAAGGGCTGAAAAATTGATTTTGATCAGACCCAGTAGGATATCGGGGTATCGATTTCCAATATTGGAGTGAAATAAGTCATCCAAGAATAAACTAACCTAAGTAAGTCCATGAAAACTCATCGTACCCATCGGGAGTAAAATTGGAGAAAATGAGCCATATTGATGGCTGAATGCCGTTTTTTGATCAGATTCGATAGAATATTGGAAGTTTCGATTTCCGACATCGGGTATATTATCGGTTTTCTGCACTACTGTAAGAACTGCAAGACTGAAACTTCTGAATATCATTTCTTATGTCTTTTTCTATGAGTGTATCAAATTTGACTAAAATCGGACCACTCCTTCTATAACCCACGATTTTTTCGATTATCGATTGTCGATATTTATCGGAGGTACCTCGACACAAAACCTAGCTAAGAATATTCGCAGACGCTTATAGTACAAGTGTGTAAATTTTCAAGAAAATCGGTTCAGCCGTTTCGGAGTCTATAGGTAACGGACACACACACAGACACACACACACACACAAAGTTCCATTTATAAATAAGTTTAGATAATCGATTATATTGCCATGTATTTTAAATTGTCTATAATTCACCATATACTTTAGCATTTATTCTTTTCAAATAGGATTCGACCAAAATCTATTTAATATTAAACAAGAATTGAACATTCATTCGAAGATGAAAGATTTTGGTCACGATAGACAAATTCAGTTTCGTCGTTAAATTCGTTCTCCATAGACTGTTATATTGAAAGAGGCATTATCTTTATTAGAGTCCATGTACTTTAGTTATATTTATAATCAGACCTACTTCATTGCATATTTTTTAAGTTTTTGCATTTCTTGACTCGAATCATTTATCCCAAGTATGCATATACACTGACGACACTACGGTTTACTCTCACCTCGATCAAAAATCTGCCGAGGCTAGCAAAGCAACCCTCGCTGCCGAGGTTGAAAAGGACACCCAATCTATGGTGGACTGGTGGCTCGTGGGTTTTAATGTTTCTAAAACGAAGCTGCTATCTATTAACCATTACAGACAATCGCTCCTACCCCACCCTCTCATTAGCATAGATCAGGCTTTCTTCTTCTTCTATGTACCCTGTCCCTTCAGGACGTAGGCGATCATGGATCTCCACGTCTCCATATCCTTTATGGCTCATAGTATATTTGCTCCTGTTACACCTCGTAAACCCCGTTCCGTCATCCACTTGATCAGGCCCTGCAAATATGTTATCCGCTGCCTTCCTCTGTCTCTTTTTCCTTCTATCTGGCCAGTCAGTATCAGGTTCTCCAAGCTCTCCTTCCTTATTGCATGTCCCAGGAACTTCAGTTGTCTCTTCCTGATGCTCAGTATTAATTTCCTTTTTGTTGCCATTCTTTCCAGCACCTCATCGTTGCTTGCATGCTCAGTTCACGATATCCGCAGCATCCTTCTGTAGAACCATATTTCCGCTGCTTCAAGTTTTGTCCTCATTTTCGATGCATTCACTGCCGTATTGAAGGACTGCCATCACATAGCAATCCAGCACTCTTTTCTTGATTCTAGTGGAATTTTCCTGTGTGTTAGTTTTTTATTCAGCTTCTGGAACGCGTCCTCTGCCATGTTAATTCGCTTTCCGGGGTCTCTGTGTCGCACTTTCCATCTCCTGTTAGAACACTTCCTAGGTATTTAAATTTTTGTACTTGTTCGGTTCTGGTGTCTCCCATCTGTATTTGGCATTTGGGTTGCACCTTTTGCTGATGACCATGCATTCAGTTTTTTGTCACTCTCCACCGATACCTTCTGTAGGAGGTCTTGTAGTTTCCTTTCCGTCTCTGCAATCAGCACTGTATCATCTGCATACCTTATGTTGTTCAACCTGTGACCTCCAATAACAAACCCTGGCGTGTCATCTAGGGTCCTCAAAATATTCTCGATATACAGGTTGAACAGATCCGGTGAAAAGACACATCTTTGTCTTACGCCTCTTTCTATCTTTGTAAATTTGCTGAGATCGTTACCTGTCCGTATGCAGGCCGTTTGCTGCCAGTAGAGATTCTTAATTACTCTGATGTCTTTCTCGAAAATGTCGAGGCTGCCGAGCATCTCCATCAATTCTTTGTGTCGTATCTTGTCGAATGCCTTCGCATAATCAATAAAACATAGGTACAAGTCTTTCTTCATTTGTATTGCCCTTTCGGAGAGCATCCTAATCATAAATATGGAGTTCCTTTTTCCAGTGTCTTTGACGAACCCGCACTGTTCCTATCCTATTCTGGCCTGATTCTGCTTCTCGCTCTATTCATCAGGATTCTGACAATCAGTTTTGTAATGTGACTCATTAGGCTGATAGTTCTGTGTCGTTCGCAATCGTTTGCACTTGGTTTCTTCGGCAGTGCTATAAATATCGACCAACATAGGTCGTCTGGTTTTTTGCCACTATTATAAATTTCGTTTATTATTTCGGTGATTTTTTCTATGCCATATTCTTCCAGGGCTATCAGCAGCTCTATTACGACGCCGTCTGGACCAGCTGCTTTGTTTCTGTTCAGTTTGGCCATTGCAGCTTCCACTTTGGATTTGAATATTTCTGGTCCATCCTCCTTTTTGTGTATTCTCAGTTGATTTCTCTCGTCGCAAAAAAGTTCCTTTATATACTCTTCCCTTTGCTGGAGTATTTCCTCTTTCTTCAATATGATTGTTCCATCTTTAGATTTTATGCATTCCTATTGAAGAGCAGGTTTTTTGTCCTTTCGGTTCTTTTATCTCTTTATGTATCTCTGCTTTATTGGTCCTGCTCAGCCTCTCTGCTGCGCATTTGTTGTTGAGCCATTCCTCTTAAGCCTGTCTGCATTTCTTCCTTATCTCCCTGTGTAGTTTCTTGTACCCTCCTCCATGTTATTTTTTGTCTCCTTTGCATCATGTGGAGAATCTTTTCAGTCATCCACTCGTTTTTTCTTCTGCGTCTGATTTTCTTTGGGGCAATGTTGTTTGCTGGGGTCACCATCCCTTCCTTTAGTGAGTCTCATTTTGATTGTCCTTTTCCAATTTGTTCTTCATATTTCTTTATCACGCTGTAAGTGTATTCTTTCTGCAGGGTGAGGTCATTCACAAGTGTGTCGTATTGCAGACTTGGTGATATGCTGGGCTTCTTCATTCTCCGGAGTTTTATCCTTAGTTTGCAGATGACTGGGACATAGTCACTTCCGCAGTCAGCACCTGGGTATGTTTTGCCTTGGACAACTGCGTTCCTGAATCTTTTGTTTATAGTTATGTAGTCTATTTGGTTTTTCGCCCCCTGTGCTTCTCTATGTCAATAGACGTCGTGGGTGTTCTTGAAACCAAGTGTTAGTAATTACCTGCTCATTTGCTGAGCACCATTGGACCCATTTTTCTCCTCGTTCGTTGCGATCCCCTAGTTCAAAGTTGCCGGTCGTGTTTCCTTCCCTCTCTTTACCTACCTTAGCATTCAAGTCTCCCATTATGATCCTTTACTCTCCCTGAAAGTAAAACACTCCTCGAGTTAACTCTCACAACAGTCCTCAAGTGGAATGACTACATAGAATCCATAGCTTAATTCACTGCTAAGAACGTCAGTTGTCTGTGCAGGACCAGGAATTTATTCCTGTCTGAAACAATCTTGCGCATATACAAATCTACTATCCGCCTGTGCATTGAATACTACTGCCGTATCAGGTCGGGTGCTCCTGCTATTCACCTAGGGGTCCTTGACAAAATACAACGGAGAATTTGTAATGTGATAGATTCCAATTTACAGCTCGGATACAGTCACTTTCTCACCGGTGCAATATGGCTTCCCTGTGTTTCTTTTATGGGGATAAGTGGGAAAGATAGCGGTTAAGCCTAAACTTGAAAAGGTTGATTGTAGTGATCGGGAAAGCATCCTCTTGGGAGTCAATTCCACAACGTAAGAGGTAAGAAGCACAGTTTATGGGGATAAGTGAGGAAGATATTGATTAAGCTAAGACTTGAACAGGTTGATTATAGTGATCGGGAAAGCACCCTCTTGGGAGTCTATTTTGCAACGTAAGAGGTAAGAAGCACAGTTTATGGGGATAAGTAGGGAATATAACGGTCAAGCCTTGACTTGAACAAACTGATTGTAGTGATCGAGAAAGCATCCTCTTGGGAGTCAATTCCACAACGTAAGAGGTAAGAAGCACTGTTTATGGGGATAAGTGAGGAAGATATTGATTAAGCTAAGACTTGAACAGGTTGATTATAGTGATCGGGAAAGCACCCTTTGGGAGTCTATTTTACAACGTAAGAAGTAAGAAGCACAGTTTATTGGGATAAGTGGTGAAGTTAACGATTAAGACTAGACTTGAACAGGTTGATTGTAGTGATCGAGAAAGCATCTCCTTGGGAGTCAGTTTCACAACGTAAGAGGTAAGAAGCACAATTTATGGGGGGAAGATAACGATTAAGCCTAGACTTGAACAGGTTGAGATTGTTGTGATCGGGAAGCATTCTTTTGAGTGTCTGCCTCACAGGGTAGTGATACGCGGAAGAAGCTGAGTCTTTTCAAGAAGGTAAGAAGTAAAAAGCACAGTTTATGAGAATATGTGGGAAAGATAACGGTTAGGCTTAGGCTTGAACAGGTTAAGATTGTAATGATCAGGAAGCAGTCTTTTGGAAGCTTGCTCCACAGGGCAGTGGTGCGAGAAAGGAATCTGAGTGGAACTTAATTCTCGTCAATGGAATGTGGGTTGTTTAGTACTATGTTAGTGGCATAGCGAGTCCTAGCTTTGAAGGTTAGGTATGGCGGAATCAAGTAATATAGTTCGTCCGAGTACTTTCTATTGAAGTGGTGATAGGTTAGTGAGAGAGTCACTTCACCTTGCTTGTGAGAGAGAGAGGTTGGAGGATTGGAAATATTCATTTCCGTACAAGGGTTCGAAGACGCTTTTGAAATCTCTCAAAGAAGGAACTGGTCAGCTCTCGCCCGCATATAACAATAGTACTTGTATGGTTCTTATACAAATAGAGGATATCACGAGGGTCAGGTACTTACTGAAGCAGTACACGAAGCTGATTATTTATCTTTTCTTTATCGATGGATCGTATATAAGTGTTCCACTTGAGATCGGGTGTGAGTTTAAAAAGACGTTCGTTTATCGTGACTGGTGGTTGTTGGGGGTTTGATCGGCGGTGATAGAATGTAACAAGTTTGGTCTTCGAGGCATTGAATGTAACTAGCCAGTTTTTTTCCCACTGAGAAGTTAATGTTAGATCGGTAGAGAGGTCAGCTGTCAATCTCTGATCTTCAAGAGCTTTAGAGTTGCGCCCATATGCAGGAATACCTCGTGTTACCTCATTTCAAGTTAAGTCGTTCTCGATTATACGTCGCTTGTAAATATATATATAGGATCGGCGACTGACGACAGTTCGGTCGGGTTTCGGTCCTGGGTTGGGAAGCGATCGGAGTCTGACTGTGCTGATGAGCTGTGGTACAGTGAAACGGATCTGTCTGCGGATGACTATATATATATATATATATATATATATATATATATATATATATATAAATATGGAAAAATAAAAGTAAAGTATAAGTCATTCTATTCGGCTTTACGTCTGTCCGCCACAAATATTGAAGTCGTAACATAACTAGAAAAACGTTAAAATCACATAAAATCATGTTATTTTACAGTAAATAAGAATAAAAGTATATAACATTATATTTAAATAATTAACATAAATTATTGTCTTTTCATTCACAAAATCATTTTATTTTATAATGTCTTACTGTAAACCAGATTCACAAATAAAGAGTCCGTGATGTACTGTAAAGATCGCCAAATTGTAAACATCTACATTTACAAGTACGTACGTACATGTATTCGTAAATTTAGATTACTTTTTTGTACTGTATTAAAGTTGACAAAATTAATTACCAATAATATGTATTGTTTAAGATTACTATATTAAAATTTTTGGAGTAGATAGACTAAACTATCGCCCGGTTTACGCTCCACCCATGTCTATTGAACAGGTGAAGAGGCTAATCTCTTGTTCCCTGTTTAGTATGTGGTTTCCGGCTTTCTCTTTTCCAATCTTTTCACTCTTACGTAGCCCTCTGCACATCAGTGGCGTTACCGCCTTGCTCGGGGTGATATGATTAAAAAAAAATCTTAAAATAGATTCTTATTGACCATATTTTATTAAAATGCATTTATAGATAAAATAGAGAACTTGGAATGGTTATGTTTTAGCCTAGTGGCCATGAAATTCGAAGACAAGTAAATTCGACTTAAGTCGTTTTTCGACTTTAGTAGCCTCTTGTGGACGTAAGAATAGGTATGTCTGTATCGTCGTATCATCAGCATAGATGTGCAGAAACGATCTGGGTGTATTCTTAAGCAGATCATTTATGTGAATCAAGAAAATGATTAGTCAGAGAAGTGACCCCTGGGGCACGCCTGCGTTGAACACTAGGGTCTCGAAGGATTGTCCGTTAAGTATTTTGTATCCGTCGATATTTCTTCTTCAAGTAAGGTAATTTATTGTTCTCAAAAGTATTCGTAAAATCAATGAAAACAGCGTAAGCGTTCAGATGATGAGCTCCGGGTTTTAAATCTAATTATGGTCAGTTAGTTAAGAAGTTATCTTCTTGATAATCCCATTCTTGGGAAACATTTCGTTTCAGAAAACCATCCCATCAGTTGACCGAAGAGATGTATGTTTATTGGGTTAAAGAATATGTTTCGAAGCAGTCAGTAGTTTCTATCATGGGAAGTTAGAATTATTTTTTACAATATTGACAATCTATTTAGAAATGCTGAGTTAATAAACAAAATGAAAGATCGCCTCAGGAGCGATGATAGCACGCGAGATATGTGCGAAAACGTAAATATCTACAATACTTTAGTCAAGTTAGTTGACAGTCATGCCATAGGCGAGTTAGTGACTTCTTTTTTAATAAATCTAGTGGCTCTGGATATGACTGTAAACTGCATCCGGTAGCAAGGCCTCTGAATGGGAGGTTATGAGAAGCATGGAACCATGGAGCTGTTGTTCCCAGTTCCACCCTGACCCGGAGTGGTAGCACCTGTTAAGGTTCCAGCTATGAGCAAATAGTTTATTCCCAAATTAGGGTCAAAACACTATGAAAGTATGAAAATACTTTTATAGAAATATATATATAAATAAAAACTTTTATTGAAAATATACATTTTTGATATCTTTGCATTCACTTACGCACAAATACACTTGTGAGAGGTATTAATCCGTCTCTTCTCTCCAATTATGGGTTAAATAAAAGGATAGATTGGATTTTATAGCCTTGGCTGGCAACCAGACAACCGCAGAAAGAAATGGCAACCTACTGCGGATAATTTTCTGCCCAGTCAGTAATATGTCTCTTTCGAGACATGATCATCCAAAACCTGTATCCCGTATGGCACTTAACTGACTGACATTTTTGAAGGAAAATATTACCAACGTATTTTTGAAGGAAAAATATGATTGCATAATACGGAAAGGAAAAAATATGACCAAGAATATTTTTTGGAATACAAAACTAGAAGATATATTTTTCATAAAATCTAACTAAATCAACTTTCTCACTATAACTGAACATAAAAAGAAAACAAACTTAAAACCCTACCTTTTGGCATTAAATAACCCACAGAGGTTGATGTTTGTTGCATAGGGGTGCGTGTTCCTTGGACGTCGAGAGCTATGAGTGTAGCGTTTTTTTTATTCGGCCTTGTGTCACACTTAACCGAACTCCCTACAGCTTACAAGTTTTTATATGTAGAATTATCAGAAGGTCTTCATCAGAAGGTTGGTTGTCGGCAGGATGGAATTTATAGAATAGTGTGGAATAGTGTAAGAATAAAATATACATTTTGTACGATAAAATTAGTAATTTATTAAATGAAGGAATAACAAGAATTCGTAAAAATTAATGTTCATTGAGAAAGTTAAGTGTATCAAGAGTTTGTACAAAATGTTAATTGTAGTAATTGTTGAAAGAGAAAGAGAAAAAGAACAAGGTACAACCTGACCTTATCTCCGGGTTTATTTGAAGTTGGTTACATTTTAGTTCTTTCGTCTCTCGGCTCCCATCTGTGACTCTTGACTGACGCCGTGGTCATTTATATAGTCTTTTTGAATTTAGCATTGGATCGCTAAGTCCTCAAGTTTTGTAAGTCGCTCCAATTGGTCAAAAATAGTTTTAACACCTGCCTGCTAAAAGCACATGATCAATTCTTTTTTCTATTTGGGAAAACCAGGATTTCACACATCATTGTGATTTTTTGTAAAAATGAAGAAGAGAGTTGATTAATTAATTTCTTATCCGCTACAAAGCGAATATGCATCAGGACCAACAATTCCGCTTGAAATTCTTTGAACCATTAAAATTAAATGCAGAGAAACTAACTTATGAAAATTTTTATTGCAAATGGCATATTCTTATTTATTTACATGGATGAGAAATAAATTTAAACAGGTCTTACCGAAAATCACTCCGTCTGTTCTATCTGAAGCTCATATAAGATGAAGTAAAGTACTTCCAGGAAGCTATAATATATCTCGGGTTAATCTTAAACATTACATATTATTAGTAATTAATTTTGTCAACTTTTAGGTTAAGAACATATGAATAGAAACATAAGGCCAACATTCATGTTATTAAGAAGTAGAAAACAAAGTGACAAGTCCAAGTGTCCAAATATATTTAGAACTGATTTTGATCAACACAAAACAATTTCAATTCTTAAGATATTAGAATCGACATCACTAAAGTCAACTCAATGGCTGAGATATGTAGATGATACCTTCATACTCTGGCCACACCAAAAAGAAGTCCAGTCCATTTGAACTCAATAACATTATTGATACAGTTCACAGAGGTTGATGTGCTGTTAAACAAAACTCAAACTCACACTAGTGGCTCTGAGATTTCTGCACATACTGGATGCTAAAATAAGAGAAAATCTTTTTCTTTACAACACCGGCAAGAATTTTACACTTTAGATGAGTTTTTGTTCAATTATTCCTATAATCAAACACTCGGATATTTTTTCTTATTCCCTTCTCCAAACTGCCCCACCTGCATGTTTTCCTATGCAGACTTCACCCCGATACACGACTGAATTTTGTCAATTTAAAATTTACCAACAACTATTTTGACAACTGTGGGGTAATAGCTCTTCTTCTTTTATGTACCTTGTCTTTTTAATACGTTAGCGATGATGCCTCATCACAATTTCCGGCTCGTTGTAGCCATGTTTGAATTCCAGTTGAACTTTGCATTCACTTGCGCACAAATACCCTTGTGGTTAAATAATAGCACAGATTGGGTTCTATAGCCTTGGTCGACAACCAGTCTACCGCAGAAAGCAATGCCAACCTACTGCGGGATAATCTTCTGCCCAGTCAGTCATGTCTCTTTCGAGACATGATCGCCCAAAACGTGTATGGCATTTAACTGACTGAATATAATCGTTTAAAACAAGATTAAGGCTTTTACTGGGCATAAAGTGAGGGATCAGTTTTATATTGTTATGAATTAATAAACTGATCCACCACTAATTAATACTTAATAATATGATACATCTCAATCGATCTACCTATGAATCAAATAATAGGACTGATTGGGTTCTATAGCCTTGGCTGGCAACCAGTCTATCGCAAAAAGCAATAGCAGTCGACTGCAGGATAATATTCTACCCAGTCAGTCATCCCTCTTTCGAGACATGATCGCCCAAAGCGTGTATCACGTGAGGTACTTAACTGACTGACTGTAGCCCGTAATAAATTTTGTATTTTTGTCAATTCTCCTAAACCTTGACCACTTTGGAATATCAACTTAAATGTGAAGATGGTAAAATTAATAATGGCTCGGAATTGTTAATTGGAGAGCCGAGTTCCAATTCCCGTTGGGTTTGTTATATTTCTTTTTATTCTTTTATGTGCCATGTCCTTTCAGGACGTAGGCGATCATGGCTTTCCACATCTCCCTATCCCTGGTGGCTCTTAGCACGCTTTCTCCTGTTGCACCATGCACCCTCGTTCCGTCATCCACCTGATCAGGTCCTTCAAATATGTTCTCCGCTGCTGTATCAAGTTCTCCAAGCCCTCCTTCCTCATTGCATGTCCAAGGAAATTTAACTGTCTTTTCCTGATGGTCAGTATTAATTTCCTTTTCGTTTCCATCCTTTCCAAAACCTCATCATTGCTCACATGCTCTATCCATGATATTCCTTCTGTAGAACCACATTTCAGTTGCTTCTTCGATGATATTGTCCAGCATTCACTGCCATATTGAAGAACTGACATCACACAGTAATCCAGTACTGTCTTCTTTGTTTCTAGCGAAATTGGCCTGTTTCTTAATTCTTTACTCAACTTTTAGAATGCTTCATTCACCACGCCACTTCGCCTTCGGATCTCTACTTGTCCAGTCAGTCAGTTAAGTGCCATACGTGATACACGCTTGGGCGATCATGTCCCGAAAGAGACATGACTGACTGGGCAGAAGATTATCCCGCAGTAGGTTGCCATTGCTTTCTGCGTTAGACTGGTTGCCGACCAAGGCTATAGAACCCAATCTGTCCTGCTATTTAACCCATAGCTGGAAGAAAGAGACGGATTAATACCTTATTTGCGCGTAAGTGAATACAATGGATTCAGCTGGAATTCGAACTCGGCTCCCCGGTTTCTCGCCGATATCTACACAACGCACATAAAAACGATTAAGAAATGTATGAATCCACCTCTTCTCCTTCCAGCTATGGGTTAATTAGTAAGACTTTTATCACTAAAACGTTATTATCCTCACACCTTCAATTCTTACTATCTAAAAAAAATTACTGGCTTTGAATAACCTGCAAAGGTCGTAGAAAATGAATGAATGAATGAATCACTGAAATACTGAGTAACTACATAACCATGTCTTTTTATTTATTTACATTCTCTGGAATATAAATGTATGTGAAAGATATGTAAATGGGGGATCATTTTCTGTAGTACTTGTAATATAAAATTGATCTCCCACTATGTCTACATTTAATTTCTTGATTATCAAATTCTGATTGGGTATGAATCCATCTCTTCTCCCGCTAGCTATAGGTTAATTAGTAAGACCTATATCATTAAACCAAATTATTAAAATCTGAAAGAAGGGGGTCAGGAAAGAAGAAAGATATAAAAGAAGAAAGGATGAAATGGGGGAAGGAAAGCTGGTAAGAAAGGTAGGAACAAAAAGGAAGGAAGGAAGGAAGGAAGAAAGAAAGAAAGAAAGAAAGAAAGAAAGAAAGAAGGGTGGAAGAATAAAAGAAAGAAGGGGCCAGGAAAGAAGAAAGATATAAAAGAAGAAAGGATGAAATGGGGGAAGGAAAGCTAGTAAGAAAGGTAGGAACAAAAAGGAAGGAAGGAAGGAAGGAAGGAAGGAAGAAAGAAAGAAAGAAAGAAAGAAGGGTGGAAGAATAAAAGAAAGAAGGGGCCAGGAAAGAAGAAAGATATAAAAGAAGAAAGGATGAAATGGGGGAAGGAAAGCTAGTAAGAAAGGTAGGAACAAAAAGGAAGGAAGGAAGGAAGGAAGGAAGGAAGGAAGGAAGGAAGGAAGAAAGAAAGAAGGGGGCCAGGAAAGAAGAAAGATATCAAAGAAGAAAGGATGAAATGGGGGAAGGAAAGCTAGTAAGAAAGGTAGGAACAAAAAGGAAGGAAGGAAAACAGAACGAACGAATGAAGGAAGGAAAGTAGAATGGAAAGGCGGTAGTAAGGAAGATAGCAAAGAGGATAGAAAGGAAGTTTGGAAGAAAGGAGCGGAGGATGGAAAGCAGTAAGAAAGAGATATAAGAAAGAAACTAGGGAGGTAGTAAGAAAGAACGAAAGGACGTTGCACAGAAGGATGTCAGGTAGGAAGGATGCTAGGGAAAATACTGAATGAAAGAATTAAAAATAATTAAAGAAAAGGTACTGAATAAAAACAGAATTAAATAGGTGCTAATGAATGAATGAATGAAGGTAGGAAGGAAAGAAGGAAGGAAAAGTGAAGTATAGATAAGGTGAAGTGAATATAGTTAAATAAAAAAGTTTTGAATTAGACTAAAATGAATAGATACTGAATGAATAAATGACAGAAAGAAGGAATTATTGAAAGAGAAATATACTGTTTGAATGAAAGATAGAAGAAGAACGAAAGGAAAGAAGAAAAAATAAATTGTGAAATTATTTCACCTTCATTCTTTCTTTCTTAGCTTTCATTCTTTCGTCTTACCTTCCTTCTTTATTACAGCCCTTCCTTCCTTCCTTCCTTCCTTAAATTTTTCTACCTATATTTTTTTCTATCTTCCTTCTTTTCTAACATTTTTCTAAACTATATTTCATCATTCATATCTTTCTTTCAAAATAACTTTCCTTCCTAGTTTTTCCTTCTTCATTTTAGTTTAATTTCTTCATCCCTTCATTCCTACTTTCTTATCTTTTTTTTTTGCCTTCCTGTCTTCATTCTTTCCTATCTTTCTTACATGCATCCTTCCTTCCTTCCTTCCTTCCTTCCTTCCTTCTTCCATCTTTATTTCCTTTCTTCTTTCATTTGTTTAAGAAAGATTTCTTTTCTTATTTTTGTACTAAAACATAACATACACGACCAGCCATAATTATTAGGCCACCCCAGTTTTAAAAAAATGATGTATTTCGTACTATTTTTAGTATTTATTGCCAAGTGGATAATTCTAAATGAAAATGGAATGGTTCTTTTGTTATTATTACTTTTCAAAATTTTACAATGCAAATAGCGACAATTTACTCATCGCACCCTGTAGATTTGCTACTTACATACTACCGGTCATAATTATTAGGCCATCCCAATTTTTAAAGAAAATGATGTATTTCATATTATTTTTAGTATTTATTGCCAAGTGGATAATTCTAAATGAAAAAAGAATGGTTCTTTTTGTTAATACTGCACAATAGCATGTGCATTAAATGAACTGTTCTAGTGCCCAGTTTTTGTGCTCTCTTCCCCATGCTAGTCTCTTTTTCTTATTGGCTGGCCGAAGCAAAGGCTCCCTGGCTGCCTTGTAAAATTTTGCAAAGTAATAATAAGAAGACAACCATTCTATTTTTATTTAGAATTATTCACTTGGCAATCAATACTAAAAATAGTATGAAATATATTATTTACAAAAAACTGAGGTGGCCTAATAATTATGGCTGGTAGTGTATACTTCATTTTTCCTGCCATTATGCTTTCATCATATTTTCCTTTCTTTTTAATTTTTTTTTCAGCACATTTAGTTTTTTCTTTAATCCAGAACGCCTAGATTTTTCACCAATTTTTCGTTTAATAAACAAAATTTCTTCTTTCCTTTAGTATTTTTCCATTTTTTACTTCATTTCTCTTTTTCTTTTACTCATTCTTTTCTAAATTCTTCTGTTTCTAAACCATTTCCTTTCCTTCAATTTTCTTGATTAATTCATCCTTTTTTCTATTTTGTAGGTTTTTTCCTTTATTACCATATTTTTTCATCTTATTTCACTCATTTCTTTCTTATTTTCCTCTATCGCCATTTTTCGTATATCCGCTTTGTCATCGCCATTTGCTTTCTTCCTAGGCTACAACCGTCTTTTGCGCATGATTAATACGTGAAATTTGTGCTATGACTTCCAATTTGGCACAGACAACATCAAAGAACTTCAGAAACAGAGGAATTAGTAAGGACTGGCTTGTTTAAACGCCCTGAATAAGCAAAGGCTATTTGTCTGCCCCACAGATCATCGATCAGCTTTGGTTATTTTCAATTCGTTTTTAGCGAGGGACGCTGGGCAAACTTCTAACATTTGTTTATATCCAATTCAGTCGTTTTCTGTACCTCCGCAAGCTTGTATATATACACTCACATATCTATCAGTAACCAGGTTTCTTAGTGTAGCGTAGTGGCTACCAAATTAATCGAGCGCACGAGAAATACTTAAGCGTGTTTAAGCTTCAATGAGTAGCCAAAAGTAGTGGCCTTCAGTCAGGCTAAGCAAATCTTAAATGAATAATTATTTTAAAACTGATTTTCCTCTTTACTGCTTGGAAATTGATTATGTACACTATTTTTTTTAATCATATCACCCGGAGAAAGGCGGTAACGACACTGATGTGCAGGGGACTACGTAAGAGTGAAAAGATTGGAAAAGAGAAAGCTGGAAACCACATCCTAAACAGGGAACAAGGGATGAGCATCTTCACCTGTTCAATAGACGTGGGTGGACTGTGAACCAGGCGACAGTTTAGTCTATCTACCCTAATTGAAAAAAAGAAAAGAAAAAGAAGTGAAAAGATTGGAAAAGAGAAAGCCGGAAACCATATCCTAAACAGGGAACAAGGGATGAGCCTCTTCACCTGTTCAATCGACGTGGTTGGAGTGTGAAGACGTGGGTGGAATATGAAGACGTGGGAGGAGTGCATCGTTCAGACTGTTGTCTTATTCTTTATTGTCATATTCACGACATTTCGGCCGTTATGGACTCCAGTCTTCTTCATGATGTGCCTCTATTTTTGAGATGAGTAATTGTAAATATTTACACTATTTATATTGTTCAGACTGTTGTCCTCATCTTTATTTCCATATTTACGACATTTCGTCCGAAAAGAACGCCAGAAGGCACAACGGCCGAAACCTCGTGAATATGACAATAAAAGCGAGGACAATAGTCCGAACATTGTAAATAGTGCAAAAAGTTAGAATACCTCATCTCAGAAATATGGACACATCCTGAAGAAGGTAGGAGCGTACAACGACCCAAACCTCGTGAATATGAAAACAAAGATGAGGACAACTGACCGAAAAATGTAAACCGTGTAAAAAATTAAAATAACATATCTCAGAAATACAGACAGATCCTGAAGAATGCCGGATCGCACAATGGCTGAATCGTCGTGAATATAGCAACAAAGATAAGGACAACAGTCCGAACAATGTAAATAGTATAAATATTTACAATACCTCATCTTAGATATAGAGACGCATCTTGAAGAAGACCGGGGCGCACAACGGTCGAAACTTCGTAAATATGACAATAAAAATGAGGATAATAGTCCGAAGAATGTAAATAGTATAAATAATCACAATTCCTCATATCAGAAATACTGAAGAAGGGTGAGGCGCACAACAGCCGAAATGTCGTGAATGTTTCAATAAAGACCTAAATAGTGTAAATAACTAGCATCATAGCCCGGCGTCGCCTGTGAAACTCAGAACATTTTAGTAGTAGGAGAAGATGCCAATGAGAGGAATTGATGGACAGCATTTATTGAAAGTTGGAAAGGAGAGCTGAGACTGTTAGTAACCATTTTCAGCATTAAGAAGGCATTGAATGCATGCTGCTGTAGTATTCGAACGGAGTATAAAGTGTGGTTTTAGTGCCGGTCATACTTTTGTCTCTTTCTAAGGGTGGTGCGGGTTATTTGATCTGGAAATAAATAGAAAACATTTGCAGGAAGTGGAGTTAGTAATAAATACAATTGTTAATTAAAAATTGTTCAAAAATTCCATTAAAAAATCTTTTTTGTTTTGTTTTGCGTAAACTTGATTTGATTCTTTGTGTGACATTGTAAACAACATTGCGTTTTTTTGTTTCAAAATTATAAGGGAAAAGATTTAAATTTTTGTTGACTAAATGAATTTAACATAAAAATAAAATTATTTATTTTGTTTCACTGAAATTAGAAATATAAAAACTATTACACACTCAGTTCGAAAATTTTCGAAGAATATTTAAAAATTGTAGACATTTAATTTTAGAGGAAACAGTTTCATTAATGCCACACGAATTACAGACAGTTGATTTCCCGCATGAAATATTTAGCTAAAAAAAAACTTTATTTCTTTTAATTTTTTTTCTGGAGTATGAAATATTAAATCTGAAAAAGAAAAGACTTAAATAATTAAATTAACCATTGGCACATTTTTTTATATATTTTGTTTTTGTTTGAAAAAACACTTTTTTTTAAAAATATTTCTTTTGTTTCAAAATTACGGGGAAAATAATCACATTTTTTTCGTTGACAAAATGAATTTTTAAAACGTCAGAAAAAAATTAAATATAAAGGCTCATTTTTGTTTTAATAAAGAAATATTTTAGTCGCGTTTGATACGCGTGGTTTGATTTCTGTGACGTAATTCAGCAACCATCTTAGATCTTAGATGTTTACCAAGCTAATTTAAACAATCGACTCCACTGGCCAAAAAGTGCGAAAGGAAAAATTGCTGAACTTAAACTCAAAAAGTATGTGTCGACTTGGCTTCTCTGTAAATATGTGTCCCTAGAAAGTTTGAATGGCGTAGCTTAACAAATGTAAGTGTGCATAGGGAACAGTCACACACACACTCACAGATTCCTTTTTATATGTATAGATTACAGTACCTTGGAGGTTGCTGGTAAAAATATTTGGACAATAAAGCATTTAAATATCTATTTCTTCTTCTTCTTCTTCTTCTTCTTCTTCTTCTATGTGCCTTGTCCTTTCAGGACGTAGGAGATCATGGACTTCCACGTCTCCCTATCCTTTGTGGCTCTTAGCGCACTTTCTCCTGTAACATCTCCCATCCCCGTTCTGACATCCACCTGCTCAGGCCCTTCAAATATGTTATGCGCTGCTTTCCTCTGTCTCTTTTCCCCTCTATCTGGCCTGTTAGTAGCAGGTTCTACAAGCCCTCCTTCCTCATTGCATGTTCTAGGAACTTTAGTTGTCTCTTCCTGATGCTCGATATTAATTTCCTTTTCGTTTCCGTTCTTTCCAAAATATCATCATTGCTCACATGCTCATTGTATGATATCCGTAGCATCCTTCTGTAGAACCACATTTCAGTTGCTTCAAGTTTTTCTTTCATCTTCAATGAGATTGTCCAACATTTAATGCTTTATTGAAGAACTGACATCACATAGCAATCTAGTATTCTTTTCTTTGTTTCTAGTGAAAATTTCCTGTTTCTTAATACTTTACTTTGCTTCTGGAATGCGCTCTTCGCCATGCCAATTCGCCTTCGGATCTTTGTGTCGCACTCTTCGTCTTCTGTTAGAACGCTTCCCAGATATTTAACTTTTTGTACCTGTTTGATTTTAGTATCCCCCACCTGTATTTAGCATTTTGGGCTTTTTTTTGCTGATGACCATGCATTCGGTTTTCTTGTAGTTTGTTTGTAGTCTTTTCTTGTCACTCTCTTCAGCTACCTTCTGGCATAACATCTAGGGTCCTGCTAGCAATGTGTAACATTAAAATCTAGAAATATAACCGCGGTACTAGATTAGAAACAATGTCTTATCATTTTATCGTTACATGTTTCCTTTGTCGAACTTCTCGCCCGTAGAACTCTCTTCTGTATTCTTGCTTTCCAGCCAAATTTGATCCTCAAAAATTCATATCCAATGTCACTTGTTATCTACTCTCTTCTTAATTCTTCTTCTTTTATTGTTTTTGATCTTTAATAATGTTTTTCTTTTTCTTATTTTTTTTCACATTCCGCAACCACTTCTGTCTTAGTAGATTTATTGCCTTGCTAGGAGTGAAATGAATAAAAATGTATATAATAAGTTTGGACAAGCTTGTTTAATGTAAGAGCTACGTAAGATAAACTTTAGATGTTTCAGAGCCGCACTCACTACACCAGCACTCATTCAGACAAAAATCAGCATTGTATCATGTTAAAAGAACACAGACTTCATAAAAACAAAGTTTTATCATAAAAATGTTTATGTCATTATTAAGAAGAAAGATCAAAGTTTGTTTTCACTATTTAAAAAAATCCTTTCTAACACGTCTGAAATTTTACTTAATTTTTTTTCGTCCGCGATTCACCCGATGTTTACTTGAGTTTACTACTATGGCGAACACAATATTAAGCAAGTCATTTTTGGGCGTTGAAGGACAGATTAAATTTGAAATTCTTGCAAAAATTAAATATTTGTCTGATTTTAATGAAATTTTCAGGACTTTTTCACAAATGAACGAAGTTATTTATGCAATTATTACTTATAGAAAATCATAGTAAAAATTTTATTTTTACATCTGTTACCTCTCCTTTATTTAATTTCATGAAATTTATTTGAAATTTAATACTAATCCCAAATATTTTTATATTAGTTAAATGCAGGAATCCTTGGGAAATGTAAAACGTGTAATTACTATTTTTAAGTGGCTACCTTTCCGAAAATCAGCTCCGAACAGTAAAAAACCCCAAAACATTGAAACTATGCCATTTTTGAATTTACATAAACTTTTAATTTATTTTATTTGTAATATATATATTAATGATACATACTCTAAAGAAGAAAACATTTCGATGAATAATGAATTTTTATAAGAACTATTTTCACTTCTTTGTTTTCTGATTTTGATGATTTATAAAGTTTCAAACTTTTAGATTTCTTCCAGTCACTTGGCGCCTTTATTAAGTAAAGACTATATTTACAAATCGAAAATTGTAAAGCTTAATGCAAATCATTTTGCAGAAAGATTTTTTTTGTAAGAGATCCTTAAAAAGTCACGTGTTTCAAGGGTTGCGCTACTTACAAGAAAAATAAACTTATATAAAGCTATATAAAGTTTGTAAACCGTGCATATATCGACAGCAATATATGAGTTTTGTCAATCCATTTTTATAGGATTTCCAATTTCTATGATATAGTTGACAGCTATCAACTGAGCAAATGTGAAGTTGGTGGTGACTGTGTCATGCAGGGCCTGTATAACACAGTCAGCACCAGTTGAAGAGGCAATAAGAGAAATATAAACTTCCATTTTCAGGGCTACAAAATATTCCCGAATGTCTTCTCTCTGATGCACACAATTGCATTTGCATATATTGGAATTTCGGCGGGAATTTGGAAGCAACGGCTTTATACACACAGGCATTCTTTCATTAACCCTAATTTAAGGTATCAAACAGCCCTTTCCCGAAAATACTGGGAATTAAAAGAAAATAACCTAAATCCACAGATAAGGTGGAAGCTGATAGGCAAGAACAAGACCCCTAATAGCTTAAGAGACATCTGTAATCTATTTTCAAATTACAATATCAGAATGTACTTCTGAATAAACGTAGAGATCATTAGTATGTGTCGTCATAGAAATAAATATAAATTGCAATAATTATCTTATTCTTCCATTTAGTCACAAGAAATTTTTTTAAAAATTTGGCTAAGCGTTTACTTTTTCCTCCTACTTACCACTAATAACCCAATGGTTAAGCCACATGCCTCCCACTACCGTAATTACTACTAAGATTCCGCTAGCTTAAGCCTATATGAACCAATATTCCTCAACCCATTCCTCCGGCATTAGATTTTTTCCTCATTCTTTGTTTAAACGGGCTTGACACTGCATGTCTTAAACTGATATATTGATAATTGCTATATCCCCTTTGAATTTTATCTGAATTTATATATATATATATATATAAAATCGAAAATCTAAGAGTGTGCCAATAACCTACCACGGTTTCGCTTAACAGCTCGTCAGGGAAAATTGGCTAAATACTTAGAAATTATTTAGGATATATGTAGAATCGTCTTGAAACCCACAGGGAACGAACCCGTAGGGAAAATAAGGGGAAGAAAAAAAGAAATAAACGAAATAGCAGACCAAAAAGTCAAGCATACGTTAGAAAGCAAAAAAAAAAAAAAAAACCTTTACAATAAAGAGCTCAATACGAAAGCAGAGTACACAAAGCACACTCTTAGATTTGCGATTTTGTTTGCTCTACTTTCGCTTTGAGTGCTTTGTGTACTCTTCTTTCGTATCGAGCTCTTTATCGTAAAGGTTTTTTTTCTTTCTGACGTATGCTTGACTTTTTGGTCTGCTATTTCGTTTGTTTCTTTTTTTCTTCCCCTTATTTTCCCTCCGGGTTTGTTCCCGGTGGGTTTCAAGACGATCTCATTTATAGTTTAATTATTGCTAGTCTTGACAGAATTAGTTTTGTTGCTATTGATATTATTACTATAATTAATATTACTATACATACATACATACATATATATATATATATATATATATATATATATATATATATATATATATATATATATATATACAGGTTTTTTTATAGTACAGAACATGAGTATTGCTTTACCTGTTTTTTTTATGTTACAGTGTATAATGAGGATAAAATATCAAAAAGAAAACAACCAGTTTTGCTCCAGCTCGCCAAATTTTTTTTTTTTAATGAGGAGAACTTAAATGTAAGAATTGTGAAAAATGTAAAATGTAAGAATTGTGAAAAATGAAATGGTAAGTAATGGTAAAGGTGAATGAACTACTAGAGACTGATAACAGTAAGGTCCAGCGAGCACTCTCGATGTTTACACAGCGATGGTTTGCAAGACTTGCTGTAAACAGACTCCACCAGCTTCAAATGAAAAAGCGAATGTGAACTGGTCAATACGGAAAACCAATCTACATTAAACTGCGTGGCGCACTTTCTATTTCTATAAGATGTTCATAAATTACACACACACACACACACACACACACACACACACACACACACACGTGTGTGTGTGTGTGTGTGTGTGTGTAAGATATTGGATAATAAATATAATAAATATAAGTAAGATAATAGTATAAACAATTATGCATTTAATAATAAAATATAACATTTTATAACATTTTATAAATAAGATAATTTTACTCTGTCACAAACACCATATTAACAATTATTAATAATAAAGTGTAATATGAAAAATACATATCAAAAATATAAATTAATAAATACTATAACATATTATTAATTATTAAGTTGCCTCTGGCTTGTATAATTTCATTACCTCAGTTATTAAATTTTTAATTTAATTTAAAACAATGTTTTATATTTATTTCTTTTAGTTTTCATAAAGCATTTTCAAACGAAAGGTTATAAAGTGAAACTAAATAAAATTCAATAAAATTTTACGTAATTGCTGAAAATATTATGTTAAATTTTTGTTTTACTATGTAGTTAAAAACCACAAGAGAAACGTTTACTTAAGTTTTATAAATTTATATCAATTCTGGTTATCATACTTAGCTTTTTTAACGCGTCTCACTGTCATAGAAATGTCATCAAATCACATAACTGATACACACTTGAGCGATCATGTCTTGGAAGAGATATGACTGCGTAGAAGATTTTCCCGCAATATGTTGCCATCACTTTCTGCGGTGAACTGGTTGCCACCCATAGCTATAAAACCCAATCTGTCCTGGTATTTAACCCATAGCTGGGGGAGAAGAGATGAATTCCTTTATGAAGGGTATTTGCGTGTAACTGAATGCAGCACATTCGAACTTGTCTCTCTGATTTCTTGTTCGGAGTCTATATCTACTGCCCCACAACGGACATCCTGGATCGATAGATGATGGAAATACCGTAGACGTACTATGTTAGTCATGTGAAGGAGATTGTTGATATTTCCAGAACACATAATTGAGAAGAAGTAAATACTGAAGACAAAAGGAATAGAAATAAATCTAACATGTAGACTTATGAAAGAAGTTGGTGAATTTAGAGTTTGCCAGTTCATGGAGTAGAGTAAGCATCAGCATTAGCTTCAAGTCAAAATCAGGACGGAAAGGCAGCGGCTACTTCCATCAGATTTTTACAAAAGGTGTGTGAATCTCTCGCTCAACTGTCGAATGAAAATGGGCCGATTAAAAGTGGTATTTTGATGCCGGTTAGTCATCAGGATATTGGGGATACTGTATTAAAACACTGGTAAACCCAACCCAAATAAGTTAGTTTAGGTTTGATTTGCTTTTAGTTTTTTTTAACGCAAAGTTGTGGTTCAGTGGATATCGGCTCGGAAGGAAAAAAGCGCTACAGCCGAGTTTGAATTCCAGTTAAATTCCTTGCATTCACTTACGTGCAAATAACCTTGAGAAAGGAATTAATCCGTCTCTTCCTTCCAGTTATGAGTAAAATAACTGGACAGATTAGATTCTACAGCCAGTCTACAGCAGAAAGTAATAGTAACCTACTGCGGAAAAATTTTCGGCATAGTCAGTCATATCTCTTTCGAGAAATGATCGCCCATGTGCGTATCACGTATGGCACTTGACTGGAACTTAGTTCGGCTGTGTATGGTTATTGACCGCCTTTTTTATTTTTGTCTTCACTTTCTTCGGTTTAATTGTCCATCCTCTTTCCTGATAGATGACCAGAAATGTTAGTTCCTTGGTTAATGAGGGACACTTTTTGTTTTTCACATGTTTTTGTTTTTCATATTTGTTGTCATTTCTGAATGAGTGTGTAACTGTGGATATGTTTAGTCTAATGGCTGTTTAATTTATCTAAGTCCCACATAAATTTCGTTCAATAAACTGATATCTCTGTCAGAACTAAAGATTATGGGATTTTTTTTATTATTAACACCATTTTGCTTAGTTCATGGTAAGTATTGTTACTATGCATTGAGAAAATATTCAACATGGTTTTAATTTTTAAAGTTGTTAATTTGTTCCCCACTCCACACAGACAAATTAAACATATGGGGCTAGTTAGGGCTTCATAGAGTCTTTGCAGTATTATGGTGTTTGTAGTAAGAAGTGTGATTTCTTAAGCGTAGCTTAGATGTGGAACATGACCGAAAGTTTGAAGCAGCCTGTAGAAGGTAGATGAAGAGAGTGACAAGAAAGAACTACAAATAAACTGCAAGAAAACCAAATGAATGGTCATCAGTAAAAAGGGCAGCCCAATGCCAAATACAGGTCGGGGATACTAGAATCAAGGAGGTACAAAAATTTGAATAACTGAGAAGTGTTGTAAGAGAAAATGGAAAGTGCGTCACAGAGATCCGAAGGCGAATTGGCATGGCGAAGGAAGCATTCGAGAAGTTGAGTAAAGTATTAAGAAACGGGACAATTTCGCTAAAAACAAAGAAGAGAGTACTGGATTGCTATGTGTTGTCAGTTCTTCAATATGGCAGTGCATGCTAGACAATATAATCAAAGATGAAGGAAAAACTTGAAGCAATTGAAATATGGTTCTACAGAAGGATGCTGCTTAGATTTGGAACATGACCGAAAGTATGAAGCAGCCTATTAGGATCGAACCCACTACTGAGTCGTAATTAATCTAGCAAGGCAAACCTGCTAACCATTATATCACATCGAAGTGATCAAACTGTTGTTCTTCTAAACGCAGCCTAGATGCGGCACAAGTACGGACTACTCAGTGAAGACTGAAATCAGTTCTCAATTTTAAGTATTTTAGAGCGACAAGTTTGCTAACCATTACCCTGTTTATTGGAAGAGTGGTAAGTAAGAATGTGATATTTTGGTGCAAAGAATATTGTATAGATTGATTGGGTCAGCGACTGTGGTTAGCTAAGTTATTTAATATAAGATAAAAAAGGACCGAACTTCCGCCATATTTATTTTTGAACTTGTAAGACATTTTCTGTATTATAACAAAAATATAGTAGATTTATCCAGTGAGAATTGAACTCACTTATTAGAAACCATCTATCAATATATTAAGTTGTTGCAGCTCTTTAATAGGGGTTATGCGTGCTTGGTTAGAAATGGCGGGTATGTGTGCTTTATATAAAAGTTCGCTAGAAACAAAGAAAAGAGTACTGGATTGCTATGTGATGTCTGTTCTTCAATATGGCAGTAAATGTTGGACAATATCATCAACTGAAATATGATTCTACAGAAGGATGCTGCGAATATCATGGATTGAGCATGTGATCAATGATGAGGTTTTAGAAAGGATGGAAACGAAAAGGAAATTAATACTAACCATCAGGAAGAGATAGCTGAAGTTCCCTGGGACATGCAATGAGGAAGGAGGGCTTGGAGAACCTGATACTAACAGGCCAAATAGAGGGAAAAAGAGACAGGGGAAAGCAGTGGATAACATATTTGAAAGACCTAATCAATTGGATGATGGAACGAGGGTTGCATGGTGTAACAGGAGAAGGCGTGCTCAGAGCCACCAGGGATAGGGAGACGTGGAAGGCCATGATCGCCTACATCCTGAAAGGACAGAGCACATAGAAGAAGACATAAAAACAACATTTACTCGTAGCTGCTATTTCTTGTTATGTGTGCGCATGAATAGTTTTTTTTTTACTGTGCATGCGTGTTCAGATAATTAAATGTCGGCGCAAAGAACAACACATATTTCGCTCAGAGACGGACACGAAAATAAACTCACTTTAAAAATAGTCTCGCTGAACGTTGAAAAAACTTTGTGTCTATTTTTTCTTCATTCTTTCTGCAGCTGAAAGAAATGGGGAAAAAATAAAAACAATGGAAAATTTTGTCAATCTGGTTTAGTTATTTCACAATGCTAGGTCAAATGAAGATGAAGAAAATCAGCAAATACCTACTAGCAAAAAAGATCGAACAATTCAATGTGACACTGCAAATCTCGACGTCAAATCTTGAGACACGATCAAAGAAAGAAGAGGAATAGAGGATGACAGTCGCAATGTCGAATTCTTTGGTGCGACTATTTTTGATTCTTTGCCAATTTTTATACGTCAAGTAAAATTATCTCATCGGCTAATCACGAATGAAATGCTCAAGTATATGCATCGTCTGGTGTTTCAGATAAACGACGGTTGTTACTTAGTGTAAATACAAATATTTAATCGAGAACGCTGAAGGCATGCATCGTCGAACTTTCAGGAAACTAAGTGTTGTCATGTTTAGGCACCCAAAGAAAAGTATAATTTTTAAATCTGCATAAGGTCAGTGTTGAAAGAAACATCATTTTTTTTCTTTCTTTCCTTTTTTTAAATTAAAGGTCTTGACTAAATTAGAGTGTTTTAATAGATAACAGATCCAAAGGCGCTTTGGGATAGAGAAAGTTGCCTTTAAAAAAATAAGCAAAGTATTAAGAAACAGAAACATGTCGCTAGTAACAAAGAAATGAGTATTGAACTGTCATGTAATATCAGTTTTCCTATATGGCTGTGAATGCTGGGAAATCTCATCACGGATGAAGAAGAGACTTGTGACAACAGAAACGTAGTTCGACAGAATGACGCTGAGTATAGCATTGACCGTTGTTCCCATGTTTGGCCCATGGAATTTTCAGGTTAGAACCACTATGTGCGTTGTGGTGCAGTGGATATCGGCTCGGAACGACAAATTGAGGGCCGAGTTTGAATTCCAGTTGAATTCCTTGAATTCACTTACGCGCAAATATCCTTGGGAAAAGTATTAATCTGTATCTTCCCTCTAGTTATGTGTTAAATAATAGGACCGATTGGGTTCTATAGCCTTGGGTGGCAACCAGGCTTCCGCAGAAAGTAATGGCAACATACTGCGGGATAATCATCTGTCCATTCAGTCATGTCTCTTTCGACACATGATCGCCCAAAACGTGTATCACGTATGGCATTTAACTGACTGACTGTAGAACCGAATTGCTATTAGTACTACTAATAATAACAGAAACTGAAAGTAAGATTGTATGTCGCCAGAGAACTGCCATCAATTATTCTTTGAAGATTCTGAAGTACTTGAGTTGTGCTGAGTCTTGTTGTAACTACCCCGAAAGAACATATTTTTTGCCTACGTCATAGTGAAACTCCAACAAAGTATGAACGAAATAATAATAATAATAATAATAATAATGATAGCGATATTAATAACAATGATAATAATATTTAAGAGGAGAGCGCTACTTAATAAAATAAAAAGAAAAGAAACAACAAAATGTTTAACAATGTTAAACAATATTTCAACAAAACTTTTAAATTATATTTAAGCATTTTTCCAAGTACAAAACTGTATAAATCTAAACAAAACTTATAAATCCTTGTACCAACGTTGCTTGTCTTGTAATGGAAAAAACGTCTGTAATGGTAATTTGAAAAACTATCAAAATTTAAAGATCTTGAAAGTGAAATAGAAAAAAATGTTGAAATTGAAAATAGAAACAAAAAGCATTAAAAGTAAAAGAAGAAAATAGAAAAATGTTGGGAATCGAAAATACTTAGAAACACATTTTTTATAATCGTTTCACCCCAAGCAAGTCAGTACCGCCAATGGTGCGAAAGGAAGTTCCAGGAAGAGAAAAGGAAAGAAAAAGAAACAGGGAATGTCAGAGAAACGATTAAAAAATACGAAATCGAGGATATAGAAGATGGTAATTGAGGTTGCACTTAAACTTTTGGAGATTATAACTGTCAGGGAAGCAAGTATAAGGAAGAGAGTTTAACAAGCCAGAAGTGCAAGAGAAGTGTAATAGAGTAGAAGCGGCGGTTACATTTGACTAATTTGACGGTAAAAAGTGGGACCTAGTTGCCAATCTAGTAACACGAGCAAATTCGTGTGGTCGGGTACCAAGGAAACAAACTAGTTGAAGTAGGAATCGTGATAATATTTGTAGAAAAGACCGAGAGAAGTCACTTCGCGCCAGAGGGAAAGTGAGTGAAGTCGAGCTGGTGTATTGAGATCATTTACATTGCAGATTCATCTTTGAATTTTGTCGAGAACCCCTAGATGGATACCATCCTACCAGATATCGCAAAAGTATGTAGGGAAAGATGAAAAAATATAATATGTGCATCCCGTAAAGAAAGAAAAAAACAAAGAAGAAAAAAGAAGGGTAAAAATAATTGGTAAAGATAAGTAAAAAGGAGGAAGAGAGCGAGAGAGAGAGAGAGAGAGAGAGAGAGAGAGAGAGAGAGTGAGAGAGAGTGAGAGAGAGAGAGAGAAAGGAGAGTGAGAGAGAGAGAAAAGACTAATAAAAATAAGAAGAACTAAATAAATAGACGATACCAAAGTATAAAAATAAGAAAATGTAATAATAAGTAAGTACAATAATATATCAATACTTTGTGATGCTAAAGTATAATAAAAAAGAAAGTATAATAATAAATGTAATAACAAGAGGATGCTTTATAGGCCAAAGTATAATAATAATAAAGTATACTGATAAGAAAGTGTCATAATAAGACGATGCTTTTTTACACCAAAGTATAATAAGTATAATTATGAGTGTAATAATAAAGACAAAGTTTTTGGATGCCAAAGTATAATATTAAGAAAGTACAATAATAAGAATGTAATAATAAGACGATGCTTTTGGATGCCAAAATATGATATTAAGAAAGTACAATAATAAGAATGTAATAATAAGACAAAGTTTTTGGATGCCAAAGTATGATATTAAGAAAGTACAATAATAAGAATGTAATAATAAGACAAAGTTTTTGGATGCCAAAGTATAATATTAAGAAAGTACAATAATAAGAATGTAAAATAATAAGAATGTAATAAGAAGACGATGTTTTTGGATGCCAAAGTATAATATTAAGAAAGTACAATAATAAGAATGTAATAATAAGACGATGCTTTTGGATGCCAAAATATGATATTAAGAAAGTACAATAATAAGAATGTAATAATAAGACAAAGTTTTTGGATGCCAAAGTATGATATTAAGAAAGTACAATAATAAGAATGTAATAATAAGACAAAGTTTTTGGATGCCAAAGTATAATATTAAGAAAGTACAATAATAAGAATGTAATAATAAGACAAAGTTTTTGGATGCCAAAGTATAATATTAAGAAAGTACAATAATAAGAATGTAATAATAAGACGATGTTTTTGGATGCCAAAGTATAATATTAAGAAAGTACAATAATAAGAATTTAATAATAAAGCTGTGCTTTTTGATACTGAAGTATAATAATAAGAAAGTATAAAAAGAAAGTATAATAATAAGAAAGTATGATAATATAAAGATACTTTGTGTTGCTAAAGTATAATAGTAAGTATAATAACAGGAAAATGTTTTCATGCCAAAGTATAACAATAAGAATATATAATAATAAGTAAGAGTAATAATAAGCCGATGTTTTTTTTAAGAAAGTACAATAATAAGAATGTAATAATAAGACGATGCTTTTGGATGCCAAAATATGATATTAAGAAAGTACAATAATAAGAATGTAATAATAAGACGATGCTTTTGGATGCCAAAATATGATAATAAGAAAGTACAATAATAAGAATGTAATAATAAGACGATGCTTTTGGATGCCAAAATATGATATTAAGAAAGTACAATAATAAGAATGTAATAATAAGACGATGCTTTTGGATGCCAAAATATGATATTAAGAAAGTACAATAATAAGAATGTAATAATAAGACGATGCTTTTGGATGCCAAAATATGATATTAAGAAAGTACAATAATAAGAATGTAATAATAAGACGATGCTTTTGGATGCCAAAATATCATATTAAGAAAGTACAATAATAAGAATGTAATAATAAGACGATGCTTTTGGATGCCAAAATATGATATTAAGAAAGTACAATAATAAGAATGTAATAATAAGACGATGCTTTTGGATGCCAAAATATGATATTAAGAAAGTATAATAATAAGAATGTAATAATAAGACGATGTTTTTGGATGACAAAATATGATATTAAAAAAGTACAATAATAAGAATGTAATAATAAGACGATGCTTTTGGATGCCAAAATATGATATTAAGAAAGTACAATAATAAGAATGTAATAATAAGACGATGTTTTTGGATGCCAAAGTATAATATTAAGAAAGTACAATAAAAAGAATGTAATAATAAGACGATGCTTTTGGATGCCAAAATATGATATTAAGAAAGTACAATAATAAGAGTGTAATAATAAGACGATGTTTTTGGATGCCAAAGTATAATATTAAGAAAGTACAATAATAAGAATGTAATAATAAGACGATGCTTTTGGATGACAAAATATGATATTAAGAAAGTACAATAATAAGAATGTAATAATAAGACGATGCTTTTGGATGCCAAAGTATAATATTAAGAAAGTACAATAATAAGAATGTAATAATAAGACGATGCTTTTGGATGACAAAATATGATATTAAGAAAGTACAATAATAAGAATGTAATAATAAGACGATGCTTTTCGATGCCAAAGTATAATATTAAGAAAGTACAATAATAAGAATGTAATAATAAGACGATGCTTTTGGATGACAAAATATGATATTAAGAAAGTACAATAATAAGAATGTAATAATAAGACGATGCTTTTGGATGCCAAAGTATAATATTAAGAAAGTACAATAATAAGAATGTAATAATAAGACAATGCTTTTGGATGCCAAAGTATAATATTAAGAAAGTAAAATAATAGGAATGTAATAATAAGACAATATTTTTGGATGCAAAAGTATAATATTAAGAAAGTACAATAATAAGAATGTAATAATAAGACGATGCTTTTGGATGCCAAAGTATAATATTAAGAAAGTACAATAATAAGAATGTAATAATAAGACAATGCTTTTGGATGCCAAAGTATAATATTAAGAAAGTAAAATAATAGGAATGTAATAATAAGACAATATTTTTGGATGCAAAAGTATAATATTAAGAAAGTACAATAATAAGAATGTAATAATAAGACAATGCTTTTGGATGCCAAAGTATAATATTAAGAAAGTAAAATAATAAGAATGTAATAATAAGACGATGCTTTTGGATGCCAAAGTATAATATTAAGAAAGTACAATAATAAGAATGTAATAATAAGACGATGCTTTTGGATGAAAAAATATGATATTAAGAAAGTACAATAATAAGAATGTAATAATAAGACGATGCTTTTGGATGACAAAATATGATATTAAGAAAGTACAATAATAAGAATGTAATAATAAGACGATGCTTTTGGATGCCAAAGTATAATATTAAGAAAGTACAATAATAAGAATGTAATAATAAGACGATGCTTTTGGATGCCAAAGTATAATATTAAGAAAGTACAATAATAAGAATGTAATAATAAGACGATGCTTTTGGATGACAAAATATGATATTAAGAAAGTACAATAATAAGAATGTAATAATAAGACGATGCATTTGGATGAAAAAATATGATATTAAGAAAGTACAATAATAAGAATGTAATAATAAGACGATGCTTTTGGATGCCAAAGTATAATATTAAGAAAGTACAATAATAAGAATGTAATAATAAGACGATGCTTTTGGATGACAAAATATGATATTAAGAAAGTACAATAATAAGAATGTAATAATAAGACGATGCTTTTGGATGCCAAAGTATAATATTAAGAAAGTACAATAATAAGAATGTAATAATAAGACGATGCTTTTGGATGACAAAATATGATATTAAGAAAGTACAATAATAAGAATGTAATAATAAGACGATGCTTTTGGATGCCAAAGTATAATATTAAGAAAGTACAATAATAAGAATGTAATAATAAGACGATGCTTTTGGATGCCAAAGTATAATATTAAGAAAGTACAATAATAAGAATGTAATAATAAGACGATGCTTTTGGATGACAAAATATGATATTAAGAAAGTACAATAATAAGAATGTAATAATAAGACGATGCTTTTAGATGCCAAAGTATAATATTAAGAAAGTACAATAATAAGAATGTAATAATAAGACGATGCTTTTGGATGCCTAAATAGGATATTAAGAAAGTAAAATAATAAGGATGTAATAATAAGACGATGCATTTGGATGCCAAAGTATAATATTAAGAAAGTACAATAATAAGAATGTAATAAAAAGACGATGCTTTTGGATGCCAAAATATGATATTAAGAAAGTACAATAATAAGAATATAATAATAAGACGATGCTTTTGGATGAAAAAATATGATATTAAGAAAGTACAATAATAAGAATGTAATAATAAGACGATGCTTTTGGATGCCAAAGTATAATATTAAGAAAGTACAATAATAAGAATGTAATAATAAGACGATGCATTTGGATGCAAAAGTATAATATTAAGAAAGTACAATAATAAGAATGTAATAATAAGACGATGCTTTTGGATGCCAAAGTATAATATTAAGAAAGTACAATAATAAGAATGTAATAATAAGACGATGCTTTTGGATGAAAAAATATGATATTAAGAAAGTACAATAATAAGAATGTAATAATAAGACGACGCATTTGGATGCCAAAGTATAATATTAAGAAAGTACAATAATAAGAATGTAATAATAAGACGATGCTTTTGGATGACAAAATATGATATTAAGAAAGTACAATAATAAGAATGTAATAATAAGACGATGCTTTTGGATGCCAAAGTATAATATTAAGAAAGTACAATAATAAGAATGTAATAATAAGACGATGCTTTTGGATGCCAAAGTATAATATTAAGAAAGTACAATAATAAGAATATAATAATAAGACGATGCTTTTGGATGCCAAATTATAATATTAAGAAAGTACAATAATAAGAATGTAATAATAAGACGATGCTTTTGGATGCCAAAGTATAATATTAAGAAAGTACAATAATAAGAATGTAATAATAAGACGATGCTTTTGGATGCCAAAGTATAATATTAAGAAAGTACAATAATAAGAATGTAATAATAAGACGATGCTTTTGGATGCCAAAATATAATATTAAGAAAGTACAATAATAAGAATGTAATAATAAGACGATGCTTTTGGATGAAAAAATATGATATTAAGAAAGTACAATAATAAGAATGTAATAATAAGACGATGCTTTTGGATGCCAAAGTATAATATTAAGAAAGTACAATAATAAGAATGTAATAATAAGACGATGCTTTTGGATGACAAAATATGATATTAAGAAAGTACAATAATAAGAATGTAATAATAAGACGATGCTTTTGGATGCCAAAGTATAATATTAAGAAAGTACAATAATAAGAATGTAATAATAAGACGATGCTTTTGGATGCCAAAGTATAATATTAAGAAAGTACAATAATAAGAATGTAATAATAAGACGATGCTTTTGGATGACAAAATATGATATTAAGAAAGTACAATAATAAGAATGTAATAATAAGACGATGCTTTTGGATGCCAAAGTATAATATTAAGAAAGTACAATAATAAGAATGTAATAATAAGACGATGCTTTTGGATGACAAAATATGATATTAAGAAAGTACAATAATAAGAATGTAATAATAAGACGATGCTTTTGGATGCCAAAGTATAATATTAAGAAAGTACAATAATAAGAATGTAATAATAAGACGATGCTTTTGGATGACAAAATATGATATTAAGAAAGTACAATAATAAGAATGTAATAATAAGACGATGCTTTTGGATGCCAAAGTATAATATTAAGAAAGTACAATAATAAGAATGTAATAATAAGACGATGCTTTTGGATGCCTAAATATGATATTAAGAAAGTAAAATAATAAGGATGTAATAATAAGACGATGCTTTTGGATGCCAAAGTATGATATTAAGAAAGTACAATAATAAGAATGTAATAATCAGACGATGTTTTTGGATGAAAAAATATGACATTAAGAAAGTACAATAATAAGAGTGTAATAATAAAACGATGCTTTTTGCATGACAAAATATGATATTAAGAAAGTACAATAATAAGAATGTAATAATAAGACGATGCTTTTGGATGCCAAAATATAATATTAAGAAAGTACAATAATAAGAATGTAATAATAAGACGATGTTTTTGGATGACAAAATATGATATTAAGAAAGTAAAATAATAAGAATGTAATAATAAGACGATGCATTTGGATGCCAAAGTATAATATTAAGAATGTAAAATAATAAGAATGTAATAATAAGACGATGTTTTTGGATGACAAAATATGATATTAAGAAAGTACAATAATAAGAATGTAATAATAAGACGATGCTTTTGGATGCCTAAATATGATATTAAGAAAGTAAAATAATAAGAATGTAATAATAAGACGATACTTTTGGATGCCAATGTATAATATTAAGAAAGTACAATAATAAGAATGTAATAATAAGACGATGCTTTTGGATGCCAAAGTATAATATTAAGAAAGTACAATAATAAGAATGTAATAATAAGACGATGCTTTTGGATGACAAAATATGATATTAAGAAAGTACAATAATAAGAATGTAATAATAAGACGATGCTTTTGGATGCCAAAGTATGATATTAAGAAAGTACAATAATAAGAATGTAATAATCAGACGATGTTTTTGGATGAAAAAATATGACATTAAGAAAGTACAATAATAAGAGTGTAATAATAAAACGATGCTTTTTGCATGACAAAATATGATATTAAGAAAGTACAATAATAAGAATGTAATAATAAGACGATGCTTTTGGATGCCAAAATATAATATTAAGAAAGTACAATAATAAGAATGTAATAATAAGACGATGTTTTTGGATGACAAAATATGATATTAAGAAAGTAAAATAATAAGAATGTAATAATAAGACGATGCATTTGGATGCCAAAGTATAATATTAAGAATGTAAAATAATAAGAATGTAATAATAAGACGATGTTTTTGGATGACAAAATATGATATTAAGAAAGTACAATAATAAGAATGTAATAATAAGACGATGCTTTTGGATGCCTAAATATGATATTAAGAAAGTAAAATAATAAGAATGTAATAATAAGACGATGCTTTTGGATGCCAATGTATAATATTAAGAAAGTACAATAATAAGAATGTAATAATAAGACGATGCTTTTGGATGCCAAAGTATAATATTAAGAAAGTACAATAATAAGAATGTAATAATAAGACGATGCTTTTGGATGACAAAATATGATATTAAGAAAGTACAATAATAAGAATGTAATAATAAGACGATGCTTTTGGATGCCAAAGTATAATATTAAGAAAGTACAATAATAAGAATGTAATAATAAGACGATGCTTTTGGATGACAAAATATGATATTAAGAAAGTACAATAATAAGAATGTAATAATAAGACGATGCTTTTGGATGCCAAAGTATGATATTAAGAAAGTAAAATAATAAGAATGTAATAATAAGACGATGCTTTTGGATGCCAAAGTATAATATTAAGAAAGTACAATAATAAGAATGTAATAATAAGACGATGCATTTGGATGCCAAAATAGGATATCAAGAAAGTACAATAATAAGAATGTAATAATAAGACGATGTTTTTGGATGCCAAAGTATGATAGTAAGAAAGTACAATAATGAGAATGTAATAACAAGACGATGTTTTTGGATGCCAAATTATAATATTAAGAAAGTACAATAATAAGAATGTAATAATAAGACGATGCTTTTGGATGCCAATGTATAATATTAAGAAAGTACAATAATAAGAATGTAATAATAAGACGATGCTTTTGGATGCCAAAGTATAATATTAAGAAAGTACAATAATAAGAATGTAATAATAAGACGATGTTTTTGGATGCCAAATTATAATATTAAGAAAGTACAATAATAAGAATGTAATAATAAGACGATGCTTTTGGATGCCAAAGTATGATATTAAGAAAGTACAATAATAAGAATGTAATAATCAGACGATGTTTTTGGATGAAAAAATATGACATTAAGAAAGTACAATAATAAGAGTGTAATAATAAAACGATGCTTTTTGCATGACAAAATATGATATTAAGAAAGTACAATAATAAGAATGTAATAATAAGACGATGCTTTTGGATGCCAAAATATAATATTAAGAAAGTACAATAATAAGAATGTAATAATAAGACGATGTTTTTGGATGACAAAATATGATATTAAGAAAGTAAAATAATAAGAATGTAATAATAAGACGATGCATTTGGATGCCAAAGTATAATATTAAGAATGTAAAATAATAAGAATGTAATAATAAGACGATGTTTTTGGATGACAAAATATGATATTAAGAAAGTACAATAATAAGAATGTAATAATAAGACGATGCTTTTGGATGCCTAAATATGATATTAAGAAAGTAAAATAATAAGAATGTAATAATAAGACGATGCTTTTGGATGACAAAATATGATATTAAGAAAGTAAAATAATAAGAATGTAATAATAAGACGATGCTTTTGGATGATAAAATATGATATTAAGAAAGTACAATAATAAGAATGTAATAATAAGACGATGCTTTTGGATGCCTAAATAGGATATTAAGAAAGTAAAATAATAAGAATGTAATAATAAGACGATGCTTTTGGATGCCTAAATAGGATATTAAGAATGTAAAATAATAAGAATGTAATAATAAGACGGTATTTTTGGATGACAAAATATGATATTAATAAAGTACAATAATAAGAATGTAATAATAAGACGATGTTTTTGGTTGCCAAAGTATAATATTAAGAAAGTACAATAATAAGAATATAATAATAAGACGATGTTTTTGGATGCCAAATTATAATATTAAGAAAGTACAATAATAAGAATGTAATAAAAAGACGATGTTTTTGGATGCCAAATTATAATATTAAGAAAATAAAATAATAAGAACGTGTAATAATAAAACGACTTTTTTTTATACGTATTTAACGGTGAACGTTTTACTACGTTATCTAGTGCTGGGTGAGACGGAGTGGTTAAATACTCATTCAGATATTGATTAACAAACAACAAATTATAATGTGATGATGAAATGGGTTATCAATTCTCTATTACAATTAGTATATTAAATGAGCACTCAATTTGTGGCTACGTTAGTTTCCATAGATTTATATTCCAGTTCAAATGGGCGCGTGGCTGAATGGTTAGAACGTTTGTTTCTGACCAGTTTCGAATCTCACCAAGGTTGTTTTCAGTAAAGTTACTTCTTGATGTTAATCTTCTGAGGGAGGCGGTCGCAGCGTGGGTTGCTGAGTGCCATACGTGATACACGCTTTGGGCGATCATGTTTCGAAAGAGACATGACTGACTTGGTAGAAGATTATCCCGTAGCAGGTTACCATTGCTTTCTGTGGTAGACTGGTTGCCAGCCAAGGCTATAGAACCCAATCTGTTCTATTATTTAACCCATAACTGGAAGGAAGAGACGGAATTCCCAAAGGTTTTTTGCATAAGTGAATGCAAGAAATTTGGCTGGAATTCGAACTCGGTTTCACGATTTGTCGTTCCGAGTCGATATCCACTGTACAACAAAATATATATCTAAAAGACATATCTGTGTATCTAATCAGTATTTCATTGATTGAGTGATGCTTTCCTTTGGCTTATCAGCCATTTGTCCTTGAGTTAAAACCAGACAATTCCTTTTCATTAGATTATAAGAATTTGGTGTTAATAAGGGCTTAGTGATAAGGGTTTAATGATAAGGGCTTAGTGTTAAAGGTCATACTAATTAATTAGCTGGAGGGAGAGAGGTGCGTTCATACTTTTCTCAAGGGTATTTGGGCGTACGTGAATATAACGATACCGACGGAAATTAGATAGCGGCTTTCCAATTAACAATACCAAGCTATTAGTCATTACACCACACGCACACCCAAACTTACAACACCTGGTATCCCCAAGCGGTCATTCGTTTAGCTACTAACCAGGTCAGACGTAGCTTAATTTCGGTATTCGTCTTGGAACCGGTGTTTCAACGTGGTGCGGTCTTAAGACACGCAAAAGAAGAATTAAAAAAGAAAGCAACTGATAACAATAGAGATGAAGAACAAGAATGAGAAAAAGAAAAAAAGAGAAGTAGAAAAGGAACAAGAAAGAGAAAAGGGAGAAAAGAAGGAGAAGAAGATGAAGGAGAACGACAAAAAGGAGAAAAGAAGAACAAGAAGAAGAATGAGAAGAAGTAGAAGAAGAAGTAGGATCAAAATGACAAGAAGAAGAAAAAGAATAAATAGGAGAAGATTGACAAGAAGCGAAGAAGAACAATAGGAAGGAAGAGAGGAAGAAGAAAGGTAAGGAGAAGTAGAAGGAAAAGGAGGATAAATGGAAGAAGACGTAGAAGAAGAATGAGAGGAAAAGAAAAAGGACGAGAATTATTATTAGTAGTAGCAGTATTAGGAGAATAATAACAAGAAGAAGAAGAAGAAGAATTATAAGAAGGAAGAGAAACAAAAAAAAAGATGAAGGAGAATAAGAAATAAACGAAGAAAAAGAAGGAGAAATTGAAAAAGATGTAAGAGCAAACGAAGATCACGACGACGAAGACAACGACGAAGAATAATAAAAAGAGAAAAAAGAAGAACAACGAGAAGTAGAAGAAGCAAAATTAAAAGAAGGCGGAGGAGGAGAAGGTGAAATAGTAGTAGTAGAAGAAGAAATATAATAATTAGAAGAAGAAAGTAAAAAGAAGATCAAGAAGAAGGAAAATGAGGAGGAGAATATGTAGAAGGTAAAGAAGGGGTAAAAGAAGAAGAATGAATAGAACATGCAGAGGAAGAAGAAAGAGAAGAAGGACGAAAAGAAGGACGTGCGACTTTACAAGAAGAAGAAGAGTAAGAAGAAGAGTAAGAAAAAAAAGAAAAAGAAGAAGAAGAGTAAGAAGAAGAATGAGGAGGAGAATATGTATACGATAAAGATGGGGAGAAAAAGAAGATGAATGAATAGAACATGCAGAGGAAGGAGAAAGAGAAGAAGGAAGAAAAGAAGAAGAATGACGAGCGAATTTACAAGAAGAAGAAGAAGAAGAAGAAGAAGAAGAAGAAGAAGAAGAAGAAGAAGAAGAAGAAGAAGAAAAGTGTCTGGAGAAATAAAAGCAGAAATAGTACAATAATAAGAATAAGAATAAGAATAATAATAAGAAGAAGATGAAGAAGAAGAAGAAAAAGAAAGAAGAATAGAGGGTATAACACGAAAAAGAGGAGAAAAGAAGTGAAAGAGAATTTGAAGAAAGACAAACGATTAAATAAAAAGAGCACAAATGCCAACAAAGAGCGTGAGGTGGTAGAGAGATGGTATAATGAAGAATATCATCAACGAGAGAGTGAGTCAGAGTGAGAGTAAGAGAAAGTGAGAGAGCGTAAGAGAGAGTAAGAGAGAGTAAGAGAGAGTGAGAAAGAGTAAGTGAGAGAGAGAATGAGATAGAGAAAATGAATATGAGGGAGAAAGAGAAGAGTAAAAAGGAACCGACAGAAAGAGTGGAGAGAGCAAAGCAATTGACACTGATAACGTTTTACTGAAAACTGACGGAAAAAGGGGGTTAAAACCCACAAAGAAACCTTTCCAATTTGTTTTTCAGTTTCTCTGTTACGTTTCATATCTACTTTCAGTCACTTCATCTTCGAGAGAAAATGTAAACCTCCATCTTTCCGTCTCTCTACGCTTTTTCTCTATCTGTTTTCCTACCACACCGCTATTGCTTATCACTAAATTCCCAAATCGATATATATCGATTAATTCAGGGATTTGTCCAACCGGGTTCAAGATTAGCATTTCAAATCAGTTCGAGATTACGAGAGTGAACGATTGTTGGCAAGCTGGGATAGCAGAGGAAATTTGGAACAGTAATGAATTTCTGATGCTACCAGCGGACGGTCCTCTTTTCTTATATACTTTTTGACCACGGTAGATAATTGAAAACTTGCATTTCAGAATAGAAGAAAAAGACAAAGACAGTGGGTGCAAAACGAAAGCAAAACCTTATCTATCTATCTATCTATCTATCTATCTATCTATCTATCTGTCTATCTATCTATCTATCTATCTATCTATCTCTTTCGTGTATCTTACTAGAATTATATTATGATATTAGAAATAAAATAAATCGCATTCCTATTTTGCGGCTTCGTTCTCAATAGCGATTACACGTAAGGCCATTTTATACGGCTTCCCAAAGTATCCCAGGATGCAAGCAAAGGAATTCTAACTAAATACAGGCACCACATAGGTTCTTAATAATGACTCCCAAATTCGAAAGTCAGTCAGTTAAGTGTCATACGTGATACACACTTTGGGCGATCATGTCTCGAAACATTATCCCGCAGTATGTTGCCATTGCTTTCTGCGGTAGACTGGTTGCCAACCAAGTCTATAGAACCCAATCTGTCCTATTATTTAACCCATAACTAGAGGGAAGAGACGGATTAATACCTTTCCCAAGGGTATTTGTACGTAAGTTAAAGTAAGAGAGTTGCAGTCTGGAGTGTTAGGTGGCTATATATAAAGGGTGATGTAGTCGCAGAAATCATCTGACAGCTATGGCTGGGTTCTTCTGGTGCAGAGTCCTGATGTCAAACATAGGGTTTTTCAGCAGCTACCTCCTTGACCCAGCCCTTGATTTTGGCCTCCGTGCTGAGTTTGAAGTCCTGTGGGAAAATGAATGGAGGCATAACATCGCCATCAATAGTTATCAATCCAGACACCATGATGTTGACTGGATATATCATTCAACACTTATCGAATACCCGGCACTGATCTCGTATTGACATCCATGCACTCTGAAATATTCATATTAGATCTTTCAGGGCAAATGTCAAGCGTTACAGCATGCCTTTTGCAAATTTCTAGTAGAGTTAATAGCGTCAAGGCGCTCTTTTTCTCACAGACGGTGTCCAACTGACCCTACTTTAGTGTACCATCGACAAAATAAAAAACAACAACCAACCAACGTGCAAAAAGTAATTAATGTAGTTGCGACAATATATCTATCGCAACATCTATCTATCTAGGCTTATCCTGCTATTTATCTGTATATCTTATTCTGCTTATTTATATCTCTCAATAACAGTGAGTCATTTAAGTGCGATCATGTCTTGAAAGAGACATGACTGACTGGGCAGAGGATTATCCCGAAGTAGGTTACCATGGCTTTCTGTGGTAGACTGGTTGCCAACCAAGGCTATAGAACCCAATATGTCATGTTATTTAACCCATAACTGGAAGGAAGAGACGGATTCATAGTTTACCTAAGGTTATTTGCTCGTTAGTGAAATCAAGGAATTCAACTGGAATTCAAACTAAGCTCTCCGATTTCTCGTTCCGAACCGATACCCACTGCACCACAACGCACATCTTCTCAATATATAGAGCTGAAAAAGCTGAGTCACACAGAGAAACAGACGTGTAGATAGTTACAAAATATGACTAGATAGATAGATAGATAGATAGATAGATAGATAGATAGATAGATAGATAGATAGATAATCTAATACCACTTTGCTGAACGCAAATTTACTGGTAATGTCAGCCTTAACACTTCAGCCAACAAGTTAATATGGCTCCATCAGTTACAAAATCCGCGATCAACGAAGCATTATGCATTATAAAAAAAGAAAAAAAAACACATAAAAAGAAGGAAAACGGACAGGGGCGATAACTCATGAAATCCTGTATCTTGCCGTTATTTTCTGTCTAAGAATAAACGCATTTATCATATCGTTTATTTTAACAAACGTTTTTATATTTATTTTTATTTTTATTGATTTTGTTACTTTTAATCATTCCCCCGTTTTATCTGTTTGTTGTTTCGTTATTCTTTCTCTCTTTGGGGCTTTTGCAAAAGATTTTAATTACAACGGGATGGATTGTTTACCTGCACCTTTGAGGAGAATGTCTGTTGCTTTCTCCGCCTGGCCAAATACAATTAAAAAATATACATGAAACAATGCAGTAACCAAATTGAAAAAAAATGAGTCCAATGGGAAGGCTCGTCCGGTTGTTCATTTGGTATTGCCATTTAATATAAAATGCAGTCTTTGTTATTTGGCCTAAGGCCGTGCGACCAACATAGAGCTAATTAATTCCTCCTACGTGAGTTTTGTTGACGGGAAGACTTCAGTTCAAAAAGTCTCACTTACTTTTTATTCAGAAAATGGCTGGAAGCATGCGTCATTCACTCGCCATATTTAAGTGTTTCACGGTGGCCTATTGAATGACGAATGAAAGACTGAATTTCTGGAGATAGTTAGGGGAAATACAAGATTAAAAAGAAAACACAAGAAAGCAATAAAAATTATCTGTAGTCCATTCCCACAGCAAATTACCAAATTACACCACGCTCCATATAAAAAAAAAAAAACGGGACTAGACAGCAGGCAAAAACATAGCCCTGACGAGTGACAAGATCATAACGGTGACCTCACGAAACATCGATCATTTTCTTTAATAGTTTCACCCCAAGCAAGGCGGTACTGCCACTGATGCGCAGTGGGCTACATAAGAATAAAAGTTAAGACAAGAGGAGAGTGAAGAGAACCACGGACTATTTACAGGGGCTGTCAGAGAAAAGACAAAATTAGGCTAGAAACAGAGGTGTGAAGTCAGTTGCGAAGGTAGAGAGAAAGGAAAAGAACAAGGTATATAGGGTGATGTGGAAAGAACTGGAGTCAAGTGGATAAGCGATGAGTATTGACATTGCATTTAAATTTCTGGAGGACAAACTTCTCGACATTAATCATATTAATGTTCTATCTCTACCTCGGTATCGAGCACTTTAAGATAAAAACCGGATTGGCAAAATACTAATTATCACTAAAACTAATGAAACCCCCCCAAGTATCTTGACGCTAAACATTATCACAGCTGAACACTATATATATATATATATATATATATATATATGTATGTCTGTGTGTGTGTGTGTGTGTGTGTGTGTATATCTATCTATCTATCTATCTATCTATCTAAATAAGGAGGTAAATAATTATATATATATGTGTATACACGTAGATACACATCAATTTATAAATATTAATCTGGTGTGAATAGAACAGTACTCAATGGTGTATAATAAAGCAAAAATATATATTAATAAATATGCATATTATCCTACATTTTAGTCACAACTCGGCGTTTCATGCATTTTAGCAATATATATATATATATATATATATATATATATATATATAAACTTATTTATAAATGAAACTTTGTGCGTGTGTGCCTGTGTGTGTGTGTATCCGTTGCCTTAGACTCCGAAACCGCTGAACCGATTTCCATGAAAATTTACACAGTTATACTATAAGCGTCTGCGAGTGTTCTTAGCTAGGTTTTGTGTCGAGGTACCCCCGATAAATATCGAAAATCGATAATCGAAAAAATCGGGTTCTAGAAGGAATGGTCTAATTTTAATCAAATTTGATATACTCATAGAGAAAGACATAAGAAACGATATTCAGAAGTTTCAAGGTTGCAGTTCTTACAATAGTGCAGAAAATTTGATATCGATACCAGGAAATCAAAATTTGACTTACATCCATTCATCTTTCTTTTTCGCTTTAACTGGAAACAACTATTTCTTTTTAGTCTTTCGTGTCAACGTCCAAAAAGTCTGAGCTCCAGGACCATGGATTAGTTTCGAACAAAGCAAAAAGGTATATATCAATAAATATACATATTATCCTACATTTTAGGCACAGCTTTCAGATTTCATGCTTTTTAGCAATATATATATATATATTGTGTGTATTTTGGCAGCATTTTTTCATTAATACAAATTCTAACATATTCCGACATTGAAAACACCACGGCTAACAACACACACTTAGGAAAACACTTGTTGAAAATACGCATATACTTAGACAAGAAAATAATAGACGAAAACTTAAAATTTTACAAGCGCTTTCAGCTAGTTCACTGGCCATTTTCAAGGATTTGATTTCTTCGATGTTGTTATTTATTCTTATGTTTTGACTAGAATATAATTTATATATATATATATATATATATATATATATATATATATATATAGGAAAAACTACTAAAAAGTTGTAAGTTTAAAAATGTATTTTTTTGACAGTATTTATTTATTTCTATTATTATATTTCTATTATTATATTTGATATTTCAGACCGTCCTCGGCCTTTCGTCAGAAACAAATGATTTTAACATTTAAATTAGAAACGTATTTCGCGAGAGCGTTCGTGGAGAAATTGTTTACATCACGTGGGATAGAAAGCGACAGATTTTCTAAAATATTTGTAAACGTAAACCGATCTTTAATAATACTTATAAATTTTGTTGGTATAGCATCAGCTTAATAACCAAGACTGTTTGCGTTCGATTCCTGGTAGTGGATGCGCGCTGCTGATGAGTCCCAAATATAGAGCAAAACGGCCGTCCAGTGCTTTCTGCATTCTGTGGAGGTGAATATAAAGATCGATGATTTACTTAATAATTGTTCAAATCCTCCTACACACTTTGGGTATACGGATTTACCAGTATTTGTTAAAACATTTAAATATCAATATTTACACTAGAGCCTGGTATGATTCTTCAATTACACCTAATATCACGCTGGCAAATGACATGAATAAAAAAATTAAATGTAACTTTAGCTATCATATTTTTATCGACTTTAATGTTATTTCTAGTCTAGTATTATCTAAAATTAGAACTAGACAATATCTCTAGAGATGTGCAGTAGAATGAGAACAGCCTACCTCTGTAGATTAAATACAGAATTAAGTTCAGAATTCCCTGAAGGCTATCCAGACCGATATACACCAGAAGCTGGGTTAATTGGTTTTGTTTGGCAGCATATCGACACTATGAGTTATTTAATGCTTGAATATTAATATTCTTTTTTGATATTAATATATTTTTAAAAGAAATGTAATAATATTAAAAAAAAAGAGAATCGAGAGTTATATAATGTTTTTGATTTTGTATATTTATAATATGGGGACTAGGCAGAGGATCAATTGTTATCTTGGCTGCATTTTACTTTTAGTTTAATATTCAGGAAGTCTTTTTATTTATAACATATCGCCCCAATCAAGGCAGTTAACTGCCATTGATGAGCAGGGGGTTACACAGGAGGAAAGTTATGAGAAAGAGTGACAGGTTATAGGGGGTGTCAGGAAGTGGATAAGAGAAGGATGAGAATACTCATGAGAGTGGAGTGGATGAAGAAACGAACATCAGAGAGAGGATGCAAGTTAGTGAGATAGGAGATGACTATTGACTTTACATTTAAATTCTTGGAACTTTTAGCTGTCGGGGAGGCAAGTAAACGGAAGGGAATTCCACAGGCAGGAAGTGTGAGAAAAGAACCTGTGGAGTAGAATTTGCTTTTACATTTTATTGCTTTTACAGTAAAATGGTGGGATCTTGTTGCTAATCTTGTGGCTTGAGTAAATTCATACATAGGTGGCACCAGAGAGCTAAGTTCATCGGAGCAAGTTTTGAAAAACTAAACAAGAAAATGCAGAGCAATATAAAGCGTTTGATTTTATACATTTATAACACGGGGACAAGGCAGAGGATCAATTGTTATCTTCATTTGACTTTTAGTTTAATATTCAGTAAGTTTTGGAGTGGATCAAGTGCTATCTGCATTTTACTTATTGTTTAATATTCAGTAAGTTTTGGAGTGGATCAAGTACTATCTGCATTTTACTTATTGTTTAATATTCAGTAAGTTTTGGAGTGGATCAAGTGCTATCTGCATTTTACTTATTGTTTAATATTCAGTAAGTTTTGGAGTGGATCAAGTGCTATCTGCATTTTACTTATTGTTTAATATTCAGTAAGTTTTGGAGTGGATCAAGTGCTATCTGCATTTTACTTATTGTTTAATATTCAGTAAGTTTTGGAGTGGATCAAGTGCTATCTGCATTTTACTTATTGTTTAATATTCAGTAAGTTTTGGAGTGGATCAAGTGCTATCTGCATTTTACTTATTGTTTAATATTCAGTAAGTTTTGGAGTGGATCAAGTTTTGGACAGAAACAAGAAAATTAAGAGCAATATAAACTTTTGATTTCATGCATTTATAGCATTGAGATTAGGCAGAAGATCAGTTGTTATCTTGAGTTAATTTTACTTTATTTTAACATTCAAGAATTTTTGCACAGAAACAAGAAAATGCGTAGGAAAATAAAAAAAAATCATATGTACAATGCAGCTGCACGATAAATAAGTAAATGAATTTTTTTTAAAGATATATAGTTTTTTTATTATTTATGTCTTAGATTTCTGGTAGAACCTTTTATATATTTCATTGACTAAAGGTTATCTCGAGTTTAAAATGCATGGAAATATTGATCTTATAATCGAAAATGCAGAATAACAGAAATATTTTAATAGATTCCAAACAATACCATAGGAACATTTCTGCAGTAAATAATTTTTCTGTTATAGTGATGTGGAGATAAACTATGAGTATAACTTGTACTTGTCCAAATAGCATATATACTGACGCCGAGAATCGTCAAGAAGGGATGAGCTATTACACTGATTGTCGGAATCGCTGCTTTCTGTCAGACAGCTACTTGTCTCAGCTTGAACTGGTTGGCAACAGTCTTCCTCACTGCCTTCGGGCAGAAGGAACCAAGACAGGGCTTCGCCGTAGGGTAGAACGCCGTCTGGGGAAAATTGACAGCAGCTCTGACCCAGCTTTGTATGGACATTTTTGGCTGAGCCTAAGGGCTTGGAGATGCTATTTTAAAAAAAGCCTTGTGCAGCATTTCATCTTCGTTGGCAGGCAGTTAAATATTGAGAAAGCCATTGCTCTGGATGTCAGAATTCCTGCCTTCTGGGAGAGAGGAACCCAGACAACGCAACGCCAAACGGCAAAGTTTCGTTTGGGGAAAAGTAGACCGTATTCTATCTCTGTCTTGTGCAGAGTTTATGGGAAAATTTGGCCCTGGCTTAATAGCTTGCATTTCCTACTATAAAAAGGCCTTGTGTCACCTTACACCTCAGTGGGAATCCGGGAAAATAAATATCGAGCAAAGCATAGTTCTGATTGTCGGACTCTGCCTTCAGTCATATAGGATCCCAGTCAAGGCTGTATATTCCCTACCAACTCCAGATGATATATTTACCAAATTAAATGGCGGTAATTTAAAGAATATGAGCTCTTTGAGGCATATCTTCAAATCGAAATGGATGAGGAACGCCAGAAGTAATTGACTTTTTATACACATGAAGGACTCTAGAATTTTAGAAGATTAACCGTTGGTTTAAATATAGTCGCAGGTATTTTAATTGATAGGTTATTGGCAGAACTAAGATTTCGGGCAGAGAGCAGTAACCCAGTCGTGGTTCCGCCGAAGGTTAGAATTAGAATCACGACTGGTTAAAGATAGACAGATATTTTTGGCCTGGCTATATGGCCGGGAGGACCCACATTAAAAAGACCTTGTATCACATCTTGCCTTAAGTGGGAAGGTGGGTAAATACCGTTGCAGTTAGCAGTAACTGCCTTTATCACTGTCAGCCCTCTGGCTTCGGGCAGAGAACACTAACCTCAGTCGTGGTTCCACCGAAGCGTAGAATCACGACTGGGAAAGGATAGACAAGTATTTTTAGCTAGGCTATATGTCCGGAAGACCCTCATTAAAAAGTCCTTGTGTCACATCCCGACTTAAGTGGGAAGGTGACTAAATACCGTTGCAGTTGGCAGTTGCGTCTGCTACTATTGACACTGTCAGGTCCCTGCCTTTGGGTGAAGAGCACAAACCCAGTCGTGGTTCCGCCGAAGGGTAGAATCACGACTGGGGAAAGATAGACACATATTTTTGGCCGGGCTATATAGTCCGGATGACCCACATTAAAAAAACCTTGTGTCATATTACGCCTTAAGTGGAAAGGTGACTAAGTACCGTTGCAATTGGCAGTGGAGAGTATTCGTAGAGACCCGTCACGGTTATCGCAGAGTACCGGAACTGATACGTAAGTTACCGAACTTAACCATTAGAAGTCAGACTAGCTCTGAGCTCCACTCACCTAGAATAATATACACGGATATACTATTTCCAACGACTTCACGTCAAGACTTGTATATATTAATTTCTTACTAATAGTAATCCTAGATTTACTAACCTGCGTTCAAATTTGTATATTACGTTCAATATAACCTACTTTTCTATATCCATGTTTTGTTGTTCATTATTTTGTGCGGTTCCTCACCCGGAATCCACAACAGTTTTTAACAGTAAGAATTTTTTTTAAATATATTAATTATTTATTGATAAAAATCTTAATAATTAATCAATACCTGTAGGAGAAGATTGGAATTTGAATTCAGCCCGCCGATGGATAAGTCCGATCCATTATCTATTATACCAGCCGCACATCCATACTTACTTGATCTGGTATTCCCAAGCAGTTACCCATCTCACTTCGGTGATTGTACGGTGTTTCAACGTGATCTGTCCGTAAGCTAAATTCCACTTGAAGTCGTGAGTGATGTTTTTTTTTTTTTAATCATATCACCCCAAGCAAGGCGGTAACGCCACTGATGTGCAAGGGGCTACATAAGAGTGAGAAGATTAGAAGAGCGAAAACCGGAAACCACATCCTAAACAGGAAACAAGGGATGAGCCTCTTCACCTGTTCAATAGATGTGGGTTGAGTATTTTGTATACGGGAGCCTTCTCCTTCGCATTGTTATGTTTGGTTTATTCCACGGAAAATCCTAATCTCTTCAAAAGACTTATCGATTGGCAATAGAATCATTCCAGGACAGTAAAAATAACACAAAAACGTTTTTGCTTAAAATTAGGAAAGAATATAATGTAAATCAGATTCTACATATTGTATAGATTTGTTGAGACATTAACACACACACACACACACACACACACACACACACACACACACACATCAATCTGAAAAGGCACGAAGGTATTTTCAATTTTTTCCTTCAGGAATCCTTTCATGCTAACATTTCATCAGAAGGGATCTTTGGCAAAATTTCACAACACAATAAGTATAACTGCGGAAACCTCGAGTCCCACTTGCTTGATAAGCCGTACTGTGCTAAGGAATATGTAGATAACTTTTTCACTGTTTTTCACAGAGCGTACTTCAAGCAGTATGTATCAAGTTACATTAGCACAGTCTGTGCAAACATAAAGAGAATTTCACTCGCTCTGTTTGTTTAGTTGCAAGGTGGTAAGTTTTTTTTTATTTTATACTCTTTTGGAACATTTAGTTTTTATTCGTGATTTGTTTTAACAATAAATTGTTTTAATCGTGTTTCATCTTTTGTCTTTCTCTTTTGCTATTTTTAGTGAAAACGTTGTCTACTTGTGTCGTCAAATTTTACTAAAGATCCCTTTTGAAGTGTTATAACGAAAGGATTTCTTGAGAAAAATGCATTCGTGTGTTTCAAATCAATATTTTTGATCTGTGAAATAGTCTTTGTTTATATATATATATATATATATATTACGAAGAAAAGCTAAAGCTTAAAATCAGATAATGGCTTAAAACATAAAATATAACAATAATAATAATATCAAACCCGCTACACACAGTTTCAGGTAACTTGATGACTGCCATTGTATAAAATTTTGTATAGAAGATATGGTATATATATATATATATATATATATATATATATATATATATATACTGTGTTGTTCCAAAATATTGACTGATTTCAGAATCATAAATTTATTCTCGGAAAATGGACTATAGATGTTGAAATTAGTCAAAATATGAGCCTTGATCATCTTCTGCAATTGATCGACGACATTATTAATCGTCGTTGATAAACAGTTATTGGCTGTGATGCAACAACATCATTGAAAGCTGATACCACTTTTGTTTGAAATTCAATCTTTTGCCATTTAAAATGTGATTAAATGCCTAAAAAATGTTAATCAGTGTGTTAAGATCAAAAGAATATGGCGAATATGCTAAACTATCGTATCCTAAATCTGTGAGTTTTTGAAACGTCATACGGTAACGTCATACGGTAACGTCATACGGTAACGTCATACGGTAAGGTTTTATCGTGGAGTAGAATTGAACCATGTTGATTTACAAATGCAGGTCTCATTTTTTGCAGGCGTGCATGCATTCCAGCAAACTGATTGAAGTAAAGCTCTGCATTGATGCTCTGATTGTCTTCCAGAAAGTTGTAGAGGATAAAACCAACTGCAGACCACCAGACAGTCACCATAATCTTTTATTGATGCAACTTTGGGTTTGGAAAATGTTTGGGAACTCATAACGATCAAGCTATTAACTTGATCATTTACGGTTATTATAAAGGATCAACCTTTTATAACAGGTGACTATTCGGTCAAGAAAGAGATCATGTTACGTAGAAAGAGCGTCGAGTACACTTCAAAACGCCTTAGTTTTTGATTTTCATTGAGATCATGAGAATCTCATCTATCAAGCCTTTTCACCTTGCTAATTCTCTGCAAATGGCGTGAAACTATTGCAGTGTTGGTACTAAGCCTCCGATACATTTCTTTGACACTTTAAGGTGACTTTTGCCAAACAGTTTCGTGCATTTGTTTGTTATCAGGTCTTCATGTTCGTCCTCTAACTTCTTCATCTTCAAGTCTCTCATCACTGGTACAGAGTTTCTGGAATCGCCTTCGAACTATCTAATCGTTTGCGGACGCATCTTCTCATGCGCTATTGATAATGTCAGAAATTTGGATGACCCTGTACCCAAGTTTGAAATCATGCAAGAAAAGTAAATGAAGATCATATTTTGTCATGTTCATGATTAAGAATTTCTATTCTTGAAGAAAATTTCTCTCTGGAAATAAGTTAAAAATTATTAAAGATCACTTTAATTATTATGTATAGCAAAAATCACTTAATATATACCGTGAATACTATGTCAAAATGGATTTTAAAAGTACAACATTTCAAGCGGCCATTATTTTTGTAACAACCTAATATATACCGTGAATACTATGTTAAAATCACTTTTCAAAATACAGCACTTCGAGCGGCCATTATTTTTGTAACAACCTAATATATACCGTGAATACTATGTTAAAATGGCTTTTCAAAATACAATACTTCGAGCGGCCATTATTTTTGTATCAACCTAATATATATATTATAAATTATGTTTTAGAACATGTACATAATTTCTTCTATATATGTCCTCTTCCCTACAATCATATGTTTGTTTCAGTGTTTGGATTTAAACACTTCCTCAGGGGAAATAAAGGTTTGGCATCATTCTCTGTTTATATTTGGTTCGTTGTTGTCGTGGGGGTTGGTTGGGTTATTGGTAATTAAGTGAATGTCTCGTTTTGATCGTTAGACTTTTGAGGAATTTGGTGTGTAAGTGTGAAATTGTTGATTAATGGTATTATCTGTTGGAATGTATGTTTTATCTTTTTATCGGTTGGGTATATCTTTTGGTTAGGATTTCTAAGAGGACGCTGTTGAGTGGTCATATTTATGTTTGTCTATCATTTAATTGGTTGATGTCTGCTGTTAGTGGACCTAATTGATGTATTTACTTTGATCCTGTGTCTAGGTTTTCATAGACGTGTTAGGGGTGGGGTGCTTTTTCTTTCCAATTTAGATTTTTTCGGTATATATATATATATATCATCAAACGTTATTATAGTCGATAATTTATATGAGAAATATGTGCCCGATTTTTAGTCATATAATGTTGGTAGTTCAACTTTTTCGCTATACCCAAGTTTTAAAATTATTTTTTATGAATTAAAAATCTTTTCTGAAGTCTTCATTTCAGATTTAATTGAAAGCTAAAAGATTGAATTTACTATTTTCAGTAAACAAAATGCTTTGTGGTGTATTTATTGAACAAAAATTATATTGGTTGGAAATGATTTTTATTATTTTTTCTATAATAACTGATTTGCTCCCTTTTCAGCTGTCCTTCATCGCGATGTAATGTTCTTTAATAAAAATTCTTAAAAAATAAAATATACTTTTTTGGAACTTTATTTGAGGAATATTGACTAATTTAAAGTATAACTAATTTGATTTGAAAACAGATAATCTTTACTTTAAGTAAAAATGCAGAAAAATCGATTTTAAAAACAAATGTAGCATTGGTTTACGTATCTTTCAGCGTCCGACAAGCACTTAACAAACACTTAGAAAACATTGATAAGGTGTTTACATGTTTATTGCAGTTTTACGGAGACATTATATGTTAAAACATAATTGAAGTAAATGACGGGTGAACGCTTTTTTATATAATTCGTAAGTGCTCAGTAATTTTAAAAATGTTGAAAATACTCTTTGTAATCTAGTTTTATCAATGTTGAACTTCGCCCGATTCACACTCCACCCACGTCTATTGAACAGGTGAAGAAGCTCATCCCTTGTTCCCTGTTTAGGATGTGGTTTCCGGCTTTCTCTTTTCCAATCTTTTTACTTTTTTCTTTTTTTTCAATTGGAGTAGATAGACTAAACTATCGCCCGTTTCACACTCCACCCACGTCTACTGAACAGGTGAGGAGGCTCATCCCTTGTTCCCTGTTTAGGATGTGGTTTCCGGCTTTCTCTTTTCCAATCTTGTCACTTCTATGTAGCCCCCTACGCATCAGTGGCGTTACCGCCTTGCTCGGGGTGATATGATTAAAAAAAAATACTATATTCATCGATCTTATTTCTGAAACTGACGGGTATAGTCATCCATACTATCAAAATGGGCACGTTTTATACATATTAAAACATTTTTAAACTATTTAAAAAAAACATAATGCGAGATGATTTGCATTAAGCATTTTAAGTTTCCCTTAGTAAATATAATCTTCCCTTAAGAACTTAATAGCCTCATTTGGACAACGCTTTGAAGAAATTTAAATGACTTTTGAAATGATAAATTATTAAAAAATAAAGGAAAATATGAAAACAATTCTTTCAAAAATTTATTATTTATTCCAGTTTTTTCTTTAGACAACAATGTCCTTTAAATATATTATACATAAAAGCAATTAAGAGCTTATCTAATTAAGTAGTGTCATAGTTTAATTTCTTTTTTTTTATTTTACTATTCGAGAAAATTTTCTTGAAAGAAGCAACTATTTGAAAATAAAATAGATCAATTACATTCTTTAAGTAGCCTTGCAATTTAACTAATAACACAAAGGTTTCGGATTTCTAGAAATATAATGAAATTAAGTTTGGGTGTAACAGATGTAAAAATATTTTTACTTAGATTTTATAAAGATGATAATTTCATACAAAAATTCATTCATTTGGGAATGAGTGTTGAATGTTTTACTAAAATCTGACAATTATTTGATTATTTCAAGACTTTCAAAATTGATTTTCATCGGAACCAAAGGTGAAGAATTTCCCAGTCAACTCTAGTACATCGCTGATACAAAGAAAAAACAACAATACTTTTAGCCCATATTTCGAAAGTGTTTGAAAGAAGTTTAAAAAATTAGTAAAAATCAGTTAAAAATACTTTGGTCTTTCCTCTTAATAATAACATAAATATTTTGAACGTAAAACTTTTGTTAAATTTGACCATTTATTACTTACTAATCAAAATACTTTTTATTTTCAGAAGGTGAATTAAAAATACAACAAACTCCCCAACATTCTAATCTATCTATCTATCTATCTATCTATCTATCTATCTATCTATCTATCTATCCATTCGAAAGAAATATATGGATCGGAATCTGACAAGATGATAGAATAAGCAAAGAAAACAAAACAAAAAGAACAATTAGGAAAAGTAGTTCAGTCTAACATGTTTCATTTTTATGAAAGCTTCTTCAGAGACCGAAAAAAGTCGCAAAGGAAACAAAGAGACAGTATAATTGCAAGTTATGATTTGGGGTTAGTTCTTATTGGTCCGATATGTGTCACGCGTATTAAAGCAATAGATAATTATTTTTAAATATATGCTCATGAGATATTTTGGACTGTCAAGTGTATAATCATGTATGTAATGTTTGTGTAGAAACCCTTGTCTGTTGAGGTGTATGTTGGACGGTAACCTCAGGTAATGTATGTGTGTGAGTATTAATATACGTGTCACATGTATTGAAGTAATGGGTAATTTTTAAATATATGTGTGGAATATTTTGCACGGTAAATTTTCTGATAGTGTAATGTGTGTGTTTATGTGGAAACACTTGTCTGTCTAGTCGTGATCTATTCTTCACGAATTTAACTTATGTCGACCAGTATATTAAAATAAATGTAATAATACCGATTCTATCCTGAATGAAAAATTTCAACCAAAACTAATTTATAACATCCATCTGCGTTTCATTTAACCACATAGAAGTGATAATATAATTTCTATATACACAAGCACACATATAAATTTAAAATATTCAACCAAATACAAAATCATCGCAACATTTCACTACATTTCAACGATCTAATCGGAAGTGACATCTACAGACTTTTCTCCTCAAACATGCATATTCACTTATATTAACTAACGTTACCGTTCAACATAAGTCTAGACAGACAAGCATTTCTACATAAACACACGCACACTATCACACACTTTACCGTCCAAAATATTCCTCACACATATTTAAGAATTATCCATTGCTTCAATACACATCACTCGTGTATTAACACACACAGCTAGAATCTGTAACTCGTTCAACGAAATCTGCCCTTTGTGTCTGAGTGAAAAGCTGCACATTCTAAGGTTCCCTAACAATGGTGTACTATTGAACCGTAGGGATGAATTAACAGTTTTATGTAAACATCGAAAATATTTTTCGTTAAAATTTAATTAATCAAAAGGTGTCAGTTATAACTCGTGCTCTAATATAAAAAATTTCAATTTACAGTTAAAAACTATTTACCTATTTTAAGTATTATGTGGCCCCACGAAATACCTTAATCAGACAAAATAATCCTCTCCAAAATTTAAATAATATCCATGTTTCATCCCTAAATAAAAAAAAACGAATATTATATTAAAAAAAAACATACAATACTAAAATGTTACCCTATCCCATGTAATCATAGATAGTAGTCAAATAAAAATTGTTACCCATTTAAAAAATCTAAGGTCCCACGATGCGATTTTTTTTTTAATCATTTCACCCCGAGCAAGGCAAAAACGCCACTGATGTGCAGGGGGTTACATAAATGTAAAAAGATTAATTAGAAAAGAGTGAGGAGTACAACATAGTTAGAAAGGAACAATAGAAAGCTGAGAAAGCAGGTGCAATGACAGATACATAGGCGGAGAGAAAGTGAAGGTTATACAGGGGAGGGGAGAGAGCTAGAGTCCAGTGGTTAGTAGATGAGTATTAACTTTGCATTTAAATTTCTGGAGGTTGTAGCCGTCAGGAAAGCAAGAATACGGGAAGTGCGAGAGAGGAAGCTGCAGGAGTAGAATTGTCGTCTGCATTTGGCTAACCTGACTGTGAATGGGTGGGACCCAGTTGCCAGTCTGGTTGCACGGGTAAACATTTACCCAGACAAAACCAAAAACTGACCTGTTCAGAGCTAAGCCACCTCGCCCTACTCTCCTAACTCAAATATTTATCTCTATGGTTACAAACTGCTGATGGACTAATTTAGAAACACTAAATTTCAATCCCATACAACAACCACTTACACCCCACATTCCCAAAAATAAATCGTTTTCACCATTTACTTTCATTTACACATATCACCCAAAGAGAAGCAGTTCGGCTCCGAAACATGAAAACTTTTGTGTAGTGATACTATGCTCTTATAAATCATTGTAATAACTATTACAATATAAAGCTCTATTTTGTATCGAACACTCTTTATAAAAGTAAATACTTAAATACTTGAACAGTGGGTTTAAAATCTACGTGTTATGTCACTTTCTTATAACATATATATATATATATATATATTTATATATATATATATATATATATAATCAGGAAACAAATGTTAGACATTTTTACAAATCCATTGGTAATACTGAATTTGGCAGCTGCAGCCGCTCCTCAGACCAAATTAATACAACAATGAATTTTTCAAATTTATCCAGACTAAGTCAAGTGAAACAGAAAAGAGAGAGAGAAAAAAGATAAATATTAAAAAAGATGAGAAAAGAGAGAGAAGGAAAAGTAGAAGAACAGAATAAGAGGAAAAGGGGTTTAACTTAACGTATTAGATTTTAGCTTTGCGCAGCGTCTTTGACCTAGATTCACAAAAAATCTTCATGAGTGAAAGGGTTGAACTTTGATCCGAGCTGCACGTTAGCCGTTTTAGATGTATGATATTGGAGTTTGGAAATTCAAAAGTAGGGGTTGAATTTACGTTCGAAAAATAGTTGTTAGTTTTTCTATTTAATTTTAATCGTAATGATAATAGTAGTGTTATATTATTCTAGTAATTTTAACGTGGTACTAATGAAATTAAAATCTAGAAACCTAAAATTATTAAGTAAGAATTAAGAACTAAAAGATTAAAAAGTTTTGAAAAATTAAGAAAATGATTAAAAAGTATAATAAAAATTTACTCTTTTATACTTTTTAATTACTACTAATATACTTACGATTAAAATTAAATAGAAAAACTAACAATTATTTTTCGCACACACACACACACACACACACACACACGCATATATATATATATATATATATATATATATATATATATATCCAAGTGAAGAGGACTCAAGGCTTTTTTATATTCTGAGTGCTCTGGCATTTATTTTATCATAAACAGTGCTCAATATAATGAGTATTATAGAGTTTAATATAATATAATATAGTTATATGGTTATGTCAATTTTACATTGCTACATGTAAAATTGACATAACCATATAATTATATTATATATATATATATATATATATATATATATATATATATATATATATATATATATATGTGGGGGCTTCAAACGTAGGAATACAGTAAAGGTGTTCCCAAAACCTATTAATAATCCAACATATCAATAATAAAAAATCAATAATAAATATTATAAATAAGAACATATCGTTTACACTACTTACATTGTTTTGATATGCGTTCTGGAGCAGTGGATATCTGCTTGGAACAAGAAATCGGAGATTCGTGCTCAAATTCCAGTTGAATTCATTTACGAGTAAACAATCTTGGGAAAGATACTAATCTGGTTCAAATAATAGGACAGACTGGGTTCTATAGTCTATCGTAGAAAGAAATGGCAACTTACTGTGGGAAAATCTTCTGCCCAGACAGTGATATCTCTTAAGCGAGTATCCGGTCAGCCATTGACTGACATTGCTTAGACACTGCTGTCTAAATCTTTGCTGCTATATTCACAACGTTTTGGCCGTTGTACGCTCTGACATTCTTCACGCAATTGGAATTTTGAACTGAACCCTTTAATTCGTTCACTGGGGTAAATTTTTCTTGTTCCATTAGTCATTTAGCTTCTAGATATCACAATATCAGTTATCTCCTTTTAACTCAAAACACTTTTGGTTAAGTCATTGCATACAACCAAAACCAGAAGAAGAGTGTACCAGCGTAGAAACATCGTGAATATGGCATCAAAGATGAGGACAACAGTTTGAACAATGCAAATTTATTTTGATCAATACAAAAAGTGATTAACTCTAGTCTCAAGAAAAGACCAATTTTAGCGAGCCTGTGCGAAAATTTACTTTGACCAATTAAAAGAAAGCGGCTTACAAACTGAGAGAAATGTCAAGTCCCTTTTTGATATAAAAAGGCAGAGAATGTTGAATCAACGAGAGAGAGAGAGAGAGAGAGAGAGAGAGAGAGAGAGAGAGAGAGAGAGAGAGAGGTTGCGGAGGCAGAATCCCACGCGTAAGGCTGGTGACAAATTACACCCTGATACATTATCAGCCGCTAATAAAAGCAGGGGGTAATTTCAAAGAAATCTATTAAACTTCTAAGCTAGTACCTTAAAACACACGAACATTTTCTCTTCTTAACAATTCATCGAAACTTCGAACCTTTAATGTTTGATTACTAGTCCTAAAACAAACCACTGAAACTTCAAATGTGTAAATTTGTAAATAAATTCCTTACATTGTTTTGTTTAGATTAACATGTGTTTCCGCGTCGTTATCTAAACTTATTTATAAATGGAACTTTTTCTGTGTGTGTGTGTGTGTGTGTCTGTGTGTGTGTGTGTGTGTCTGTGTGTGTGTGTGTGTGTGTCCGTTACCTATAGACTCCGAAACGGCTGAACCGATTTTCTTGAAAATTTACACAGTTGTACTATAAGCGTCTGCGAGTGTTCTTAGCTAGGATTTTGTGTCTAGGTACCCCCGATAAATATCGAAAATCGATAATCGAAAAAACGGGTTATAGAAGGAGTGGTCCGATTTTAATCAAATTTGATACACTCATAGACAAAGACATAAGAAACGACATTCAGAAGTTTCAAGGTTGCAGTTCTTACAATAGTGCAGAAAATTTGATATCCATACCAGGAATTAAAAATTTGACTTACATCCATTCATTTTTCTTTCAGTGTTCGGTTTCACTTTAACTGGAAACAACTATTACTTTTTAGTCTTTCGTGCCAACGTCCAAAGAGTCTGAGCTCCAGGACCATGGATTAATTTTAAAGCTCTCATTACACCCGAGCAACGCCGGGCTATACTGCTAGTTCATACATAACTCAACCTTATCTAAGAAATATTGAACAATAATGACATATCAAAAATAAACTTAATTCTCTCACCCTGTTAGTTCACGTCATTCACACATTCTCTTTGACTGCAAAACATTTATCATAATTAATAAAATTAAAGATTATGATAAATGTATTATAATGAATAGAAGGATTTTAATAAATTAAATGCATTCTGGCATAAAATGAATCCTAGAAACACTATTATAATATTGGTATAATAATGTATACTTATTTTTGCTGCTCCTGTATGTATATTTTTAAATATATGACCGCTGATTTAACACCTAACGATTATGTTTATTTAATCTTAAGCTATCACTCGACTTTGAATTAATAGAATCTGTCAAATGGCGCAAATGAAGGGCTTGTCCTTAAATCCAAAACTTGAAAATCTAGTCGGACTAACTTTCGGTGAACATGGATCAATATATAGATAAATTCAGAACTAAATTTTATATTCTCTCTCTCTCTCTTTCTCTCTCTCTCTCTCTCTCTCTCTCTCTCTGCTAGGAGATTTCGGTCACTGAGTCGGGATAGAATGTTTATCTCGTCAAAATTAATCTGGTATCTTTATAAATATACCCTTCGTCTGTACATTGAATACAGTTGCCATATCTTGTCGAGTGCTCCTGCTATTAATCTTGAGGTTCTTGACAAAATCCAAAAAAGTGATCTGTAATGTAATCGAATCTGACTTAGTATTTCGATTTCAGTTACTTTCTTACTGACGTGATCTGGCTTCCCTCTTTCTTTTCTACAAATATTTTCGTGACAACTGCTCTGACGAAGCTTTTTACCCTGGTGCCCCGGTATTGACGCGTGCTACTAGACTGGCATTTAGTTACATCACTTTTACTGTTGAAATAATTAAATGCAACCGCCTCCTCAATAGTTTCTTCTCGCCTGCTAAACTCCCTTCCATTTACTTACTTCCCTGATAACTCAGTCAGTTAAGTGCCAGACGTGATACACGCTTGGGCGATCATGTCTCGAAAGAGACATGACTGACTGGGCAGAATATTATCCCGCAGTAGGTTGCCATTGCTTTCTGCGGTAGACTGGTTGTCGACCAAGGCTATAGAACCAAATCTGTCCTGTTATTTAGCCCAGAACTGAAAGGAAGAGACGGATTAATACCTTTCACAAGGGTATTTGCGCGTAAGTGAAGACAATGAATTCAGCTGGAATTCGAACTCGGCTCCCCGATTTCTAGCCCTGATAATTACAATTTCTAAAATTTTAAACACAAAGTCAATTGCCATCTTTTACTTTTTGAATCTCTTTTTATCATCTTTTAACTTTCTACCAAGTCTCTTCTGTCTCTGCAAACCCCTGCACACTAGTAACGGTCTCAACTTGCTTGAAATGAAAGGATGAGCGCGTATAATGATATGCGCTAAAAAGTCTGCCTACATCCACCGAACGCCCATAGCCCAGATGTAGAGTCGCCGACTGACGCCATTTCGGTCGGGTTTCAATTCTGGGTAAAAAAGCAATCGAAGTCTAACCGTACTGATGAACTGTGATACAGCGAAACAGATCTGTCTGCGGATGACAATATATATATATATATATATATATATATATATTTACGCTCTCACACCCTGATTGAGCACTCTGGAAGAATGGGAGACTTTGAAAAAGAGTAGCTACTCTTGCATGTACGCATCGTTCATTCACTAATGAATTAGAGCACTCTGGCTATTGGGCGTGTATAATGATAATATACATGCTAAAAAGTCTGCCTTCTTCTACCGTGTGCCCATGGCCCAGAGGTAGAACAGCCGACTGACGCCACTTCGGTCGGGTTTCAATCCTGGGTTAAAAGCAATCGGAATCTAACCGTACTGATGAGCTGTGATACAGCAAAACAGATCTGTCTGCGGATGACTATATATATATATATATATATATATATATATATATATATATATATATATATTATGCGTAGCTAAGTCTTTAAGTATGAGGTATCCAGTAGGATGTGCAGTGTGGTACAGTGGATATAGGCTCGGAACGAGAAACCGGGGAGCCGAATTCGAATTCTAGTTAAATCCATTGTATTCACTTACGCGCAAATACCCTTGGAAAAGGTATTAATCCGTCTCTTCCTTCCATTTATGGGTTAAATAACAACGGCAACCAGTCTACCGCAGAAAGCAATGGCAACCTACTGCGGGATAATCTTCTGCCCGGTCAGTCTCTTTCGAGACATGATCGCCCAAGCGTGTATTACGTATGGCACTTAACTAACTGACTGATCCAGTGAGGATCAACTCACCACTCAGTCGTAATTAACATAACGAGACAAGTTTTCTCGCCATTACAACATTCTAAGTACAGCTGAAATTGTGGAGCGCCTCGTGAGAATCGAACTCACTATTCATTTATTATTGATCTAGCGAGACAAGCTTGTTAACCATTACATCACGTCAAAGTGACTCCGCTCTCTACTTCACTTGTAAATACCACAAATGCATTCAACATGTATTAGATCATTTTTTCCTATATTCTTCAATGAGAAAAGTGTAATATAGATTTCATGTTTTATTTTTTCAAAAGTTTAAATAATTTTTTCTTTTTTACTTATTTTTTCATAAGGTGTGATCTTTTGAAGTTAAAAAAAGTCAAAACGAGTGAAGAAAAGAGGCGAGTAACATTTGGAGATCGGGTCACAAAAAGTATAAGTTGCCGTAGAAAAAAGTCTAATGCAAATTTTAGAGAATTTTTTGTCGTATATCTATGTGGAAAGAGTACATTAATACGCATATGTGATGCAAATTCATTCTCACATATATGTATATACACTGTATGTATACAAGATGAATCAAAACATTACATTTTCAGCAAACATGACCAAGTTAAAATCAGTAAATATCATATTTCATCCAAGGTATGTAAATTTTCTTCCCGTAATGCGTTCTGCCTGTTTTTGAAGCGCATTTCCGACAAACACCATTATCTGGTCGTCTGCCTCGAACCAAGAAATTTATATTCATATAAAAATTATATATATTACATTGTATGTATTTTTTCGGGATATATATAAATATATATATAATGTCATTTTATATGCACAGACACATGAAATTTTCTCAATATTTTTAGTATAATAATCTTTTACTTGTTTTTCATATAAAAATTATACATATTATAGTGGATGTATTTTTTAGGGATATATATATATATATATAATCGTATCACCCCGAGCAAGGCGATAAAGCCACTGATGTGCAGGGGGCTACGTAATAGTGGAAAGATTGGAAAAGAGAAAGCCGGAAACCACATCCTAAACAGGGAACAAGGGATGAGCCTCTGAACCTGTTCAATAGACGTGGGTGGAGTGTGAACCGGTATATATATATATATATATATATATATATATATAGTGTACTTATGTCTAGGGATATAAAGTACACTAAAATATATATATATAATTATATAATGTCAATTTATATGCACAGACACATGAAATTTTCTCAATATTTTTAGTATGATAATCTTTTACTTGTTATTTATATAAAAATTATCGTGCATGTATGTTTTTTAGGGATATATATACTAGCAGTATAGCCCGGCGTTGCTCGGGTGTAATGAAAGCTTTAAAACTAATCCATGGTCCTGGACTTTTTGGGCGTTGGCACAAAAAACTAAAAAGCAATAGTTGTTTCCAGTTAAAGCAAAACCGTAGACTGAATGAAAAATGAATGGATGTAAATCAAATTTTGGTTTCCTGGTATCGATATCAAATTTTCTGCACTATTGTAAGAACTGCAACCTTGAAATCTCTGAATATCGTTTCTTATGTCTTTGTCTATGAGTGTATCAAATTTTATTAATATTGGACCACTCCTTCTATAACCGATTTTTTCGATTATTGATTTTCGATATTTATCGGGGGTACCTCGATACAACAACTAGCTAAGAACACTCACAGACGCTTATAGTACAACTGTGTAAATTTTCAAGAAAATTGGTTCAGCCGTTTCAGAGTCTATAGGTAACGGATACACACACACACACACACACACACACACACACACACACACACAGACACAGACAAAGTTCCATTTATAAATAAGTTTAGATTACAGTATATATATAGTGTACTTGTGTCTAGGGATATAAAGCACACTATAATATATATATATATATATATATATATATATATATATATATATATATTGTCATCCACAGACAGATCTGTTTCGCTGTATCACAGCTCACCAGTACGGTTAGACTCCAATTGCTTTTTAACCCAGGATTGAAACCCGACCGAATTGGCGTCCGTTGGCGATTCTACCTCTTGGCTATGGGCGTTCGGTGGAAGAAGGCAGACTTTTTACGCATATATCATCATTATACGCGCCCAATAGCTAGATTGCAGTAATTCATTTCACTGAATTATATATATATATATATATATATATATATATATATATATATATATAAATGTCATTTTATATGCACGGACACATGAAATTTTCTAAATAATTTTTGTATGATAATCTTTTACTTGTTTTATGAAACCTTACAAAACTATACTCAAATATATAATTCACCTACAAAATCTAAATTACAGATAAACAATATTATTTATGAATTCACGTGTCCTTAATTCAAATTCTTATGCAATTACATTGGATGTACTACTACGTGTTTAACAGGAAGAACCACATTATATCTCTCTGAGCATAGCTCTATTAGGTCTCATTTTAATACACATAGAAACCTACCAAACTCTATTGGTAACATACTCGTCCATAATACAAACATAATAGCACCATCCCCATGAAAAAAGGCTAAAACTAATGAAAGCATTAAATTAAAAACTTAAGCCAGACTCGACAATATCAACTATAAACACGGCCACAATGTGATACTCGTATTCAGAAAATAAAACATTCCTATAGCTCTACATATATACATAAAACAGTTTATATAGACACTGAAAAATATAATTAAAAGTAAATAAAAATCATCCTTGATAATTGCTAAAATACATATCTTGATCACGGAGGATTTGCAGTTACACATTATTTCCTGAGTTTTCATAAAATTCATATCTGCTCTGTTTTTGTATCCTAACGTAAACAAATGCGTTTAAAAAATTAATTAGAACTTTATCTAACTCCAAATCCTTCAGGTCAATTGACGTTTACCCTTCAAGCAAGGGGACGCAGATTCGAATCCTACCGGAAGACGCATATTTTCCTAACAAGATTTATCGATTATTCAAGCCGGTATATATATAGTTGATGACCAAATACGACATTTCCTTACAAACCTGAACACGAAAAAAACAACACATGGTAATAGCCCAACCAACCCCAAACATATCACTCTCTTATATCGTAGCCAAATACACACCAACTACCAACTAGATGAAAATATCCTAAAAAAACTCATAAACACTAATATCTCTCCAATAGACCCCAACAAAAGAATTAAATTTATCATATATTACGCTAAATCCACAACATCCAACTCAATCGTCCGCAACGACTCCTCCCCCACCGTTAGCAATTTGCAAAAGAACAATGTAGTGTATAAATTCAAATGCCCCTTTCGAGAATATATCTCTAACAAACTAAATAATACCTACATTGGACATACTACTAACTCGCTTTCGCGGAGACTTACATTGCACTTAAATGAAAATTCTAACATATTCCGACATTTAAAACACCACGGCTATCAACACACACTTCTTAGGAAAACACTTGTTGAAAATACGCATATACTTAGACAAGAAAATAATAAACGAAAACTTAAAATTCTAGAAGCTATCTACATCAAACAGTTTAAACCTAGCCTAAATAAAATAAATTTCGACACCTCTACTAACATACTTCAATGCCTATAATCGACGGGAGAGGTCATAGTTATTATACTTATCCCCTACACCATAGTAGCAGCAGTTCCCAGACCAATCCCTCATGCCACTATACACTCAATTGAACAAAAAACCCACGACCACCATTCCTTCTCGGTCTACAGCCATGTGCGACACAAAAAATGAACCTGTCTAATTTTCTCTGTATAACTCCATTCTGTTAATAATAATTTAAATGTTCTATGTTCACTGAACATTAAATGTTCATCCTTTGATAATGGCTTATGTAAGCCGAAAGCTCAGACCTGATAAAAAATCATCAATTATTGCGATTTCTTGTCGTCTTTCCATGATAACACTATCAAGCTAATCAGATCATACGAACGGATCTTACACAAAATAAATAGACAGAACTTGTCTATATTATTCAATGAAACCTGTATTAATGAAAAAATGCTGCCAAAATACACACACACAATATATATATATATACTGTTTAATTATAAAAAACAGACTATCTACTCAAATATGAGTATTCATTAAAATAATGTTAAAACATATATATATATATATATATTCATTCATTCAGACTGTTTCATGCTAAGCGCAATCATCAGGCCACTATGTCTGCATACATATTTTTATTACTTCAAATGTCATATTTGAGTAAACGCTCCGTTTGATTAAAAAACAAAATATTTCGTCTCTCGACCTGAATATTAGATAATAGATTCGCCGTCAGATAGGATTCGAACCTGCATCAACAAGGATCTCCTTTGCTTTTTAAGTACACTTTTGCTCGTCCAGGTCTTCCTTCGTCATAAAAACGCTTACAGTGATGAAAATTCGCCAGCTTCGTAAATTTATTTATCCTTACTAATACGTAATTTATTAATCCGTATTTATTAATCAGTCAATATAATAAATAAAACTTCATTTATTGAAATTATCGAATGAACACCCTGGTAGTCACATATACATACATGCCACACACACACACACACACACACACACACACACACACACACACACACACACACACACACACACACACACACATATATATATATATATATATATATATATATATATATATATATATATTTCATAATTTTCTGATGGTTAATGAATTTTATTATGGAATTAAAAATCGTTAGACCTTTATTACTGTCCATAATTAGAGAAAAATATATGCATAAAAATGTATATATAATATGTTATTATTTTTCACTTCTTTTTTTGTTTTACGTGTAACTGGATATATGTAGAATTTATCTATATAGAGTCATATGTTTATTATATTCCGAACACGGTAAGCACATTGTTGTCGTGTTCATAATTTATATTAATAAGTGTAGGGATAAGCTGTTGCAGACGCACATCAAAGTTGAGGATTAACTGTTACAGACTCCTCTTTTTGTTTTGTTTTTGTACAAGTACTAAAAAAATGAAGTATTAGTAGTATATTCGGGCGGGAGCTTCTCAGTACTTACCTGCCCGTCTTTATGGAGTTCAAAAGAATCACTGCTACCTTGGGGGTGATGAATTATTTTCTACCCGAGACCCCCTTTCCCCACAGACGAAATAGCTCACCTCTCGCGGCTCTATCATTATTTCTATGGCATATCTTCTGACGAACTACCTTCTTTTGTCCTACTACGCTGACATTTATACCTTGGACCTGGCATGTTACGCACACAATTCCTGGGCTTTGTATTGTTTGAACATTAGCATGTATATATATTTTTTCATAATCATATCACCCCAAGCAAGGCAGTTTACAGCCACAGGTGCGCAAGGTGTTACATGGGAGGAAAATTATGAAAAAGAGTGACAGGTGATATGGGGTGTCAGGAAGTGGGTAAGAGAAGGATGAGAATACTGATGAGAGTGGAGTGAACGAAGAAAGAAAGATGAGAGTAAGGATAGAAGATGAAATAGCCGATGACTATTGACTTTTCATCTAAATTCTTGAAGATTGTAGCTGTCGGGTAAACAAGTAAGCGGAAGGAAATTCCACAGTCTGAAAGTGCGAGAAAAGAAACTGATGGAGTAGAATTTGCATTTGTTGGTTTCACAGTAAAAAGGTAGCATCTAGTTGCTAATCTTGTGGCTCGACTAAATTCATATATAAGAAGCACAAGTGAGCTAAGTTCATCGGAGCAGAAGCCGTAAAAGTATTTGTAGAAGCCACATTGCGCCGGTGAGAAAGTGACTGTATCTGAGCTGTTAATCGGGATTGATCACAGTACAGATTCTCTCTTGGATTTTGCCAAGGACTCCTAGTTCGATAGCAGGGGCACCCGACCAGAAAAGGCAGCAGTATTCAATGCACGGGCGGATGGTAGATTTATATGCTGGCATTTATAGCTTGGACCTGCCATAGTACGCACACAAAGTGAATCATTCTCAGTTACTTTGTATTCCTACAGCAATAAACAAATTCTTTTTAGACAGCGTCCTCCAGAAAATTGCTGCTCCGTGGGACAGACTCCTGGCTGGATGTTTTCCAATTCACTACACACTTGACCTCTTTAAATCTTGAGTTACTTTCCAGTATAGCCTCATGAACTTCAATTCTTGCCCTTTCTTATGTTCATTCAATACCACCAAGCAATAAACCTTTACCTTTGTATTGTGTGAACATTAGCATATATATATATATATATATATATATATATATATAGTCATCCGCAGACAGATCAGTTTCGTTGAATCACAGCTCATCAGTACGGTTAGACTCCGATTGCTTTTAACCCAGGATTGAAACCCGACCGAAGTGGCGTCAGTCGGCGATTCTACCTCTGAGCTATGGGCGCCCGGTAGAAGAAGGCAGACTTTTTAGCGTATACAGTATAATTATAATTACACACGCCGAACAGCCAGATTGCTCTAATTCATTACGGAATGAGCGATGCGTGTATATATATGCTTGAAACACAATTCATCAGCTCATCATCAATGATTTCTGGCTGTCCTTTATGAAGTGTCACTTTGAAGAACAAATTTCTTACTGAAAGGTTCCTTAATCACTTGAACAGTACAGTGATTAACTTTGTTTTCACTAAACACTACATATTTTATGAACTGTTTATAATGCTTTTGTTCCAAGTTTAAATTTGCACAAGAGACAATCACTCCAAACCAACTTTTGAATTACCGTGTTTATACTGCTGAAAATTATGATATACATCAATATTCTTTAATTCCTTGTAATGATTATTGTAATAGTATAAATATACTTCTTATGACTCAGCTTATGATAAAAAACTTTTAACCTTTTCTGTCACTTGATAGTAGGTACCTCCAAAAAGTGATAACTGAGGTTTAAAATTAATTTTTTAAAATGAAAAATCTTACTTGAAGCTTTTATTTTAGTTTTGATTTCAACTAATAGATTAAATTTCATATTTCCAATAACCGAAATATTTTGCCATTTGTCTATATTTCTGAGATGAGTTAGTATTGACAGTATTTACATTACCGAACCCTTTATTACGATCACTGGCGTATATGAACTTAAGAATACATGGCCCAGTGGATATAGACATTGGTTAGTTCCTGTGACTTGACCCAAAGAGTTGTAAGCTCAATACCAGGCTAAAGCAATGGTGAACAAGTAACTTACAGGGTTAGAGGGAGATAACTCACGATTACCAGAAGAAGGCCGGAGCATTCAACAGGCGAAACGCCATACAAATGTCAACAAAGATGAGGACAATAGTCTGAATAATGTAAATACTGTAAATATTTTGCTGTATTTCAAAATGATTTTAAATTGATTGGTTTTATTTTTTTTTATTGTGTTTAACCATATTTAAGAATCTGCCAGCAGAAATCTTTATCAAAAAAAGTTTCAAAAAATAAAATATACTTTTGGGGGACTTTACTTTAGAAAGATTAGTTGATGTAAAGTTTAATTAATCTGATTTGAAATATTACTTTCATTTCAAAATATTGCAAAAATAGATTACTTAACATGGAAGTCGGTGTTTTTATTGTTGTGTTGGCAATCATCCTGAAATGTATTTATATAAAAAATTTTGCTATGGGGGATATATCTGTAAATATTACTTGAGTAACATGAGCACCTTTTTCATATAATTTTTTAATTACTGAGTAATCTTTAGAAAATTAACACATTCTAATTGATATAATATTTTATTAAATTTTAGGTACTTGTTAAACTTACTATAATTGCTAGTGTTGTTTTTTGATAATGTAGTGTTTGGACATACATATTTACAAATTTTGTTATGTTTATACACACAATTCAAAATTCTTTTTAAAATACTGGATGAAGCACTCCACCCACGTCTATTGAACAGGCGAAGAGGCTCATCCCTTGTTTCCTGTTTAGGATGCGGTTTCCGGTTTTCTCTTTTCCAATCTTTTCACTCTTTTCGTTTTTTTTTCAATTGGAGTAGATAGACTAGACTATCGCCGCCCGGTTCACACTCCACCCACGTCTATTGAACAGGTGAAGGGGCTCATCCCTTGTTTCTTGGTTAGGATGTGGTTTCCGGCTTTCTCTTTTCCAATCTTTTTACTCATAAAAAATAAATCTAAGTAAGAGCCAACAAACCTACCTAGGTTTCACCCTACGGTTCGTCAGGGTAAGGTGGTTTCGTCTTGGTTTTTTTTCCTTTCCTACGAGTATTTGACGTATGCTCATGTATTTCGTTTATTTTTGTTTTTTTTTTACTTCCCGTTCTTTCTCCTCCGAGTTTGTTCTTGGAGGGTTTTTCGAGACGAACTAAAATATAGTATAACAATTATTAGTATATTATATATTATATATTAGCATAATTATTTTTGTTACTATTACTATTGTTATATATATATATATATATATATATATATATATAATTCTTTTCTTTTCTTCATATTCTTTCACACTTGGGAAACTCTAACGTCTTAGTGACTTTATTGCGTTGCTTGAGATAAAATGATTAAAAAACACCAGTATTTGCCTATAAATGCGTATTGGCATTATGACAATGTATTTCTGTCTGGTAATGTCCGTAGGTTTCTTTTTTTGTGTGGAAGTGAAAGAATTTAGGTTCCACCAGCTAAAGCAGTCTCGTCTTAGTAAATTGCTGAATGTAAATAGAGGATGTGCGTTGTGGTGCAGTGGATATCGACTCGGAACGACAAATCGGGGTGCCGAGTTCGAATTCCAGTTGAATTCCTTGCATTCACTTGCGCGCAAATACCCTTGGGAAAGGTATTAATCACGTCTCTTCCTTCCAGTTATGAGTTAAATAACAGGACCGATTGAGTTCTGTTGCCTTGGTCGGCAACCAGTCTACCGCAGAAAGCAATGGCAACCGACTGCGGTATAATCTTCTGCCCAGTCAGTCATGTCTCGAAAGTGTGTATCACGTATGGCACTTAACTGACTGAAATTGCTGTCTCTTTTTGTTGTGGGAATTCAAAGGAAAAAATAATACCCCCCCAATAAAAAGCTAGGGATGTGGGTGTTTTCTATGATAATGGACTCGACTTGAGTATACATATAATCCTCCCATAATAAGGTCCCTTAGAGATATTGGAACTGATCCGTAAGTTACCGAACGATATTGAAGTTACACAGAGAATACCGCGTCAGTGGGCATAGTACCTTTGAGCTCCACTCAGCCAGATTAATATTACACGGAAATACTATTTCAAACACGGCTTCACTTTAAAGACTCGTATATACATATTCTTTACGAATCGTATTCCTGAATTACTAACCTGCGTTCCAGTTTGTATATTTATGTTCAATATAACCTATTTTTCTATCTCAATATCTGTTTTGTTGTTCATTAGTTTTGTGTAGTTCTTCACCGGGATCCACAACAGCTCGGCGACGAAGATTCGAACACGAGTTGCCACAACAACTTGGCGATGCATATTCGAACTCACGTATACCTCACAAGAACTTAACGACGGAAGATTTTGAACACACGCACACAACAAGAACGTCGCGACAAAAAATTTGGACGCGAGTCGAGACAACAACTTTGACGAAGGATTCGATCTCACATACACAACAACAACTGAACGGCAAAGAATTTGAATATAACGACGAAGTATTCGAATTCAAGTCGAATGCAATAACTTGCCGACAGAAATTGAAGAGTCACGAAAAAAACTCGGAAGAGGTCATACAGAACAACGAAAAAAAAAGCAAGTGGACCATAAACAATTTGGCGACACTATTGCAGAAAATCTGCTGGTATAACAATTTTGGAACGAAAAGAGATAGAAAGAAAAATTGTAAAAATATATATTTGAAAGTCGCAACAGGAAAAATGTTTTTCACAAAATTCTTTTTCACAAGATTAAATGCAAAAAAGCAATAGTAAAAAGTAAAACCCCTCACGGAACCAAAGCAGCAAACCATGGATGACTTTCAAAAAGGAATACTCGAAATCATAAAAAAAGTGAAGAAAGACAATTAAAATTCGAAGAAAAACAAATAGAAGCACAAATTAAATTAGAGAAAAAACAAATAGAAATTCAAAAGGCAAATGAAAAAACAAACAAACCAAAACAAAACAAATAGAAATTCAAAAAGCAAATAAAGAAAAACAAATGGAAATCCAAAGAATGAACGAAGGAAGACAATTACAACTTCAAGAACTATCACTAAAATTGACAATCAACACACAAGAAAGGAACAAAGAAAAAGAGGCGACTTTTTCGCAAGACGCCATGTGGAATGCGATAGAGAGCTTTAAGTACTCTATTGATGATGACAAAAATTTTGGAAACTATTACAGACGTTATGAAACTATTTTTCATATTAATTGTGAAAACTGGACAGAAAAGAAAAAGTTAAGGCCATTGCTCAGAAAATTAGGTGTGGAGGAAGATACAAAAATTGTAGACTACATCCTGCCAAAGAAGACAAACGACTTAACGTTCGATGATGCCCTGACATGCCTCACGGAGTTATTCAGTCCTAAGATTTCACTGTTTCACAAAAGGTGTGAATGCCTCAATCTCTTGAAAGGCGAAAACGAGGACTATTCAATGTTTGCAGCCATCGTCAACAAACATTGTGAGAACTTTAAATTTTATATTTGTCCAAGGATGAGTCGCTGTTAAGGGCAGCTAAATACGAAAAAGAATGCTTATCAAACTACAAAATGAATCAGGTTTAACGCTGCAAAAACTATCAGAGGATTGCGAAAAATGCCTAAGTACTAAAAAAGATAGTAAAGATATTGAAGAATCAGGAGTTGTGCATATTCGTAAGTTAAACAAAAAATTATGTTTTTCCCCTATCCCAGGTTTTAATTTTATCTTATTGTTTTGTTTCCTTGATATATAAATATTATATATTGTCTTACACACACGCACACAACCCCCCCTCACACACATATAGTTATGGATGTAAATAAGTATATATATATATATATATATATATATATATATGTGTGTGTGTGTGTGTGTGTATGTGTGTGTGTATACGCGCAGATACACATCAATATATGAATATTTATATTTTATATTAATAAAACAGTGCTTAATGATAGAGCAAAAAGTATATATTAATAAATAAACATATTATTCTATGTTTTAAGCACGACTCGGAGTTTCATGCATTATGCAATCATCAGGTGTATATGTACCTGATGATTGCATAATGCGTGAAACTCCGAGTCGCCCTTAAAACGTAGGGTATATATATATATATATATATATATATATACTCACGGATAGTCTTTCGTGTATTATAATTGAAAGAAGTCAGAAATTAGCTGTAAGAAAACAACAAAAGCAAACTACAGATTCTCGAGGCAATATTCATTAAAACACTTAAACCGTCAATTAATAGAAACTGCCCTGAATACTGTAGAAATGTTCTAAAATGTTTTTAAAAAGAACAATGTATTAACACGTGAATGACTATGACATTACTACATATAAAAAATTCCATTTTGGATAATTTTGCGTTCTAATGAACGCTAGCAATTCTCAAACGTTATATGTGAAGCAGAAAAAAATTTACAGTAACTTTTAGCAACCATAACTCACTCTCCTGAAGATGATCTCGGAAACAGACTGAAAGTACTTGGATACATTGAGAAATAAATGATAACAACATCTGTCAACGTTACAGCCTATTTCTGACATCTTTCAATTATAATACGCGAAATATTATCTGTGTGTATGAACGGATTTAATTAAAAATAAGCAGACACAATATTTGCAATTTATTTAATCTGATATATATATATATATATATATATATATATATATATATATATATATATATATATTAAACCTATTTTATTGAAAATAAGGCATATTTATAAATATACCTATTTCAATACCCTTGAGAGTGGCTAAAGCACTGGTTGAATGGCACTGAACGATAAAACTATGGGCATTTTCTTTTTAATACTTTTTACTCCTGAAGAACAAAAATGTTAGTATACTTGAAAAACTCAATAAAAGATTGATTAAATCATCCTTGTCGGAGGCATTCCATGAAAGATGCTTAAAAGAAAGTTTGCTACCCAAATATACATACATACATATATATATATATATATATATATATATATATATATATATGTGTGTGCGTGTGTGTGTGTGTGTGTGTGTGTGTATAGTCTCTTTGTGTGTGTGTGAAGTCTTTCTCTTTCATGTATATATGCATTTGGCTGTATATTCCTGTATTAACCTGGGAAAAAATCTAAATTATGTAGAGACTTGAAGATATATTCGTGTTTATATCGTAGAAGTAAAACAGTTATTTTATGTGGTTCCGTTATCGTATATATTAAGAATAAGCACTTAAAATATGTGACTCTCCTTAAAAAATAAATTAAAGTAAACACTGTCTGCACTTGTAAAAACAAATTTTGCTATCTTTTTAGATTCTACTTATAAATATATATATATATATATATATATATATATATATATATATTGATAATGATTCGTCGTAGTACAGAAAAAATGCATTCCTCCTAAAAACTCTGTTTGATACACTTGGAGAAGTCGGTTTGCAAAGAATTTCTTTTACTAAGTTATCAAAACTACAAGATATCTGAGTTATTTTCTAATTTTTTTCTCCCTGTTAGTACTGTGGGACAATATCAATGCATTAGTACACAGTAGCTTTCAAATATAAGTAAAATATTATGGATATATCATTTAGTTCCTCATTTTATGTTATATTTTTAAACTATTTTTCTGCGAATACAAAACTGAAGTTTCACCCAAGATAGAGAGTCATTGAATAAGGATCTTGTTAGGGAAGCAAAGGTTGCATTTTATGAAGGTTTAAGGTCATATCCACGATCAACGAAGCTAAGCAACGTTGAACCTGGCCAGTACTTAGATGGGTGACCACTTCGGAATACCAGGTGCTTAAGCATTTCTTGATGTATGAGCGTTGTGTTGCAGTGGATGTCCTTTTTGAAAGAAAAATCGGGGAGCCGAGTTTGAATTCCAGTTGAAAGCCCTGCATTCACTTACGCGCTAATACCATTGGCAAATATATTAATCAATCCCTTCCTTCCAGTTATGGGTTAAATAACAGGTCAGATTCGGTTCTATAGCCCTGGCTTGCAACCAGTCTACCACTGCAGGTATTGGCAACCGGTTGCGGGATAATTAAAATTCCTGAGATCTACATAGGGTAGGACTTGGACACTTCGTTTAAAATAAATCCCAACGAATCTTTCTCCATCGCTTGGGAGGAAGCCGGCTCAACCCGACCAGGGTGAATGACGAAACGGTTACAGATACAGGTAGGATCAGGAAGCATCCCCCTCTCAGAAGTCCTTTCCATGTTGCAACAATTCTAGTTAATAAGTTGTTATAGTAGAATCTACCAATGAATTCTGTGTAGACCGCACCTTACCAATGGGAGATGTTTGATTCGCACCAAATTTAGTCTGACAAAATAAAGTGTCGAATGAGGATTTAAACTTGTATGATTTTGTCTACCCTGGTAGAATGAATTATGAATGAGGTAAGATTTTACAAATACAAGCTGTGTGCGATTGTTCATTAGTGGTATTCAACTCTTTTTAGGTTATTTTAAGCCGAAAAATATTTATAAATTGCAAGAATTTGGGTGGGAATAATAATTTTTTAGTGATACTGGTTTTACTAAAAACCCATAATTGGGGGAGAATATGTGGATTCGTACCTTTCCCAACGGTATTTTTGCCCAAGTGAATATAACGTATACATCTACCCGATTAGCAATTACACTACCCGCACATCCAAACTTACAGCATCCGGTATTCGAAAGGAGTCACCCATCTAGATACTGATCAGGCTAGGATGTTGCTTAACTGCTTGTTTTAAATACATCGCTCATGATGGGGTTTCAAAATGCTATCTAGGCTTAATTGGAAAGGCCAAAGGTTTATTTATAATAACGCATTTGAAAGTTAAGAACAGACAAAAACAAGGATAGAAGTTAACAATAGGTAATCTTTGAAGGGAAGGGAAGGGAAGGGAAGGGAAGGGAAGGGAAAAGACAACTCAACATCACCGACTCAACACCGATGGCTGAGTGTCGGGACAACTCTAGTAGTACGTCTAATTTCATTTTGATGAGGAATAATCATCAGTAACAATGAAAGTTAATAATAGAAAGAGCAGTGTAAACGTGAATGAAGCCGATGTCTACTTCTTGCCACCACGACATGACTAGAGTAGTAAAGAGACAAAGATGACGGGAAATTTTGAAGCAGCTGAAACGTGGTTGTACAGAAAGATGCTGCGGATATCGTAGATCGAGCATGTTAGTAATGACAAGGTTTTGGAAATGATGGAAACGGGAAGGAAATTAATATTGAGCATCAAAAAGAGACAACTAAAGTTCCTGGGACATTCAATGAAGAAGGAGGGCTTGGAGTACCTGATACTAACAGGCCAGATAGAGGGGAAAAGAAACAGAGGAAAGCAGCGGATAACATATTTAAAGGGCCTGAACAGGTGGATGACAGAACGGGGGCTGAGAGACGTTACAGGAGAAAGCGTGTTAAGAGCCACCAGGGATAGGGAGACGTGGAAGGCCATGATCGCCCAAGTTCTGAATGGACAAGGCACATAAAAGAGAGTGAGAGAGAGAGAGTGAGTTGGATTCTAACTGAGAACCCCATATTTTCGGCCTTGTGCCACATTTAAGAGGCGCATAGAAAATAAACTTTCTCATTAATACGATAATATTTTCCTCGTATTCTTTAACATTCCGTAACACCTTGAATCCTAGTGTAACCCATTGCATCCTAGTGAAGTTATTGCCTTGCTTGGGGTGAAAAGATTTAAATATTTTGTAGATATAAATTCTAGCCATGTGACGATAATCCTAACATTAAGGATTGTACGAATTAACTGAAGGGTAATGTAAAAAAATGTCAGGTAAAAATAATATTTGTTGCTATTTTAGATGAGGAATTATCATTAATATGTGCTTTGCTATTCGAACTACCATGATCGTAAGGCCGGAGAGTACAACGGTCTAAACTTTATCAGTGTAAAAGCCAATATGTGTAAACTGGTCCGAACATAACATTATATGATAATGGCAATGAATTATGGATAATTTATCTCTTCCCTGCCTTCCTTTCAATTAAACCTATAAATATTAAATTCTTCAAACACTCTTTCTCTGTGACCAAAAAATTTGCTATTGTCTCTGATTGTATGTATAACAGTTCGTTTGCATTTTGTAGGAAATCCAAGTTGTTCTCTCTTTGTTTCTAAGAACATTTTCCGATCTCTTAATACTTTACTTAGTTTATAGAAGGCAAAATGGTATTGCCCAGCATTCACTGCCAGGTATGAGATATTTTTCTTTTTTTTTAGTCACCTTACCCCGAGCAAGGCGGAAATGCCACTGATGTGCAGGGGGCTACATAACTGTAGAAAAGGGTGAGGAGTACAAACTAGTTAGAATGGATCAATAGAAAGCTGAGAAGTTGTTCTCTCTTTGTTTCTAAGAACATTTTCCGATCTCTTAATACTTTACTTAGTTTATAGAAGGCAAAATGGTATTGCCCAGCATTCACTGCCAGGTATGAGATATTTTTCTTTTTTTTTTAGTCACCTTACCCCGAGCAAGGCGGAAATGCCACTGATGTGCAGGGGGCTACATAACTGTAGAAAAGGGTGAGGAGTACAAACTAGTTAGAATGGATCAATAGAAAGCTGAGAAAGCAGGTGCGATGACAGATACATAGGTGGAGAAAAAGGGAAGGTTATACGGTGGGGGGGGAGAGCTAGAGTCCAGTGGTTAGTAGATGAGTATTGACTTTGCATTTAAATTTCTGCGGGTTGTAGCCGTCAGGAAAGCAAGAATACGGGAGCGAGTTCCACAGGCGGGAAGTGCGAGAGAAGAAGCTGCAGGAGTAGAATTGTCGTCTGCATTTGGCTAACCTGACTGAATGGGTGGGACCCAGTTGACAGTCTGGTTGCACGAGTAAACACCTGTTGAGGAGGCACCAGCAGCACACTTTTTTATTAATGACATTTTTTTCTATCTTAATATTTTGCTTAGTTTCTAGACGATGTCACTAAGCTATTCCAATTTGGCTCCGAGTGTCTGTATTACATTTTCCGTGGACTGTTACTGCCAGTGGTGAAGCTAGAGTGTGTTAGAGAATGTGCAGGTACATTCCCTGATCTTTCCGCCTCTCTACTACCCTCGCCTCCAAAATACAATATATAGCACAGTGATTCCCTCTTAAATATATATATTTATGATGTCAAATTATAAATTGTTAACAAATTAACAAACCACGTCCACCAAAATAACCGTTAGATAAGGCAATATATCTAATACACTCACAATACATCACTGACCTATATACAGTACTGTGCAAAAGTATTAGGACAAGAATTATTTTATCTTTTATGAGGCATCAAAATAATTGCGACAATTTACCAATCGCACCTAGTATATATACAGTACTGTGCAAAAGTATTAGGACAAGAATTATTTTATCTTTTATGAGGCATCAAAATAATTGCGACAATTTACCAATCGCACCTAGTATATATACAGTACTGTGCAAAAGTATTAGGACAAGAATTATTTTATCTTTTATAAGGCATATCGACAGAAAATAAATAATTTAATTAAAGTAATTTTATTTGATCCACTCAACAAATGCTTTAACAAGAAAAAATATTTGTTACAAAATAAATTTAATATTTAGTATAATAAATAATGCTTTGATCACAACCTTCATTCTCTCAGACATTAACATCACAAGTTTCTTCAACGTATCTAATGGTATCTCCTGCCAAGCAGCTTGTATTTGTTCCCAAAGTGTGTCACTGCGAAGTAATATTCGATTTATTAATTTTTTTTATCCAAAATATCCCACAGATGTTCAATAGGATTGAGATCAGGACTTTGTAGGGGCGAATTCAAATTACGAAGCCTTCCTTCCTCTTCCTTTTTAATTAAATAATTCTTACAAAGAATTTCCCTCTGTATTTGAATTTCAGTGAGGTTTTTAGGAAAATCCAACTGTCCTAATACTTTTGCACACTATCGGTAGTGTGCAAAAGTGTTAGGACAGGGGTGATTTTAAACTTTATTTTGATGTCCCATAAAAGATAAAATAGTTCTTGTTCTAATACTTTTGAACAATACTGTATATAAAAGTTAGTTAAGTGTCATACGGGATACACTCTTCGAAAGAGAATGGCTGACTGGGCAGAAGATTATGCCGCAGTAGTTTGCCTTTGCTTTCTGCGGTAGACTGGTTGCCAACCAAGGCTATAGAACTTATCCCCGTATAGATATCTGAAATTGTGGCTTGACGGCACTATTAAGGCCGTCGGTGTCCTGGCCCCGATCATGTTTAATGCAGTTCCCTTACCCAAATCGGACTGATCACGACTATCTGGTTAAGTCGTATAAGTTACCGTGATTTGGGCCTAAGTGTGTATGTATGTTGCGTACAGGAGACCCAGTTTGTAACTCGAGAACATGAATCTAAACTTATTTATAAATGGAACTTTGCCTCTGTGTGTGTATATGCCTGTGTGTGTGTGTGTGTCCGTTACCTATAGACTCCGAAACGGCTGAACCGATTTTCTTGAAAATTTACACAGTTGTACTATAAGCATCTGCGAGTGTTCTTAGCTAGGTTTTGTGTCGAGGTACCCCCGATAAATATCAAAAATTGATAATCGAAAAAATCGTGTTATAGAAGGAATGACCCGACTTTTATCAAATTTGATACACTCATAGACAAAGACATCAGAAAAAATATTCAGAAGTTTTAAGGTTGTAGTTTTTACAATAGTGCAGAAAATCGATAATATATATATATATATATATATATATATATATATATATATATATAAAAGCTTTCATTACACCCGATCAACTCCTGGCTGTACTATATTCTGCATATATACTATATGTACTATTTTCAGCATATTTTGATAGGCGCTAAAGAGGTGTTTCCTAGCAAGTCAGCAAGGCTTTAAATGCTGCGTGTGTACGTGTCTTCGCAGATCATACGAGTAGGTTTTGCGTGTTGGATGTTCGTGCCATTGGGGTTTATACGCTAGTGACCATGCAGAGTGGTGTGATTTGTTTCGGCTGAATGAGCCTTTTTTGACGGTGTCTCGTTGGGTACTTTTAGCAAGTAATTGAAGAATATTGTAAAGTTTTTTGGGTTAGGGATTGTGGTTTGCTAAGTTTTTTAAGATAAGAGAGATGATGACCCGCATTCCTCATCACTGTGCTAAAGTTTTTGTATGTGTAAAAAATAAATATTATTGCCTGACAATTACGTTAGCATGAAACAGATTGTGGCCTCTGGGTCCACTTTTATATTTGCATGCATGAGTACCTCGGGGTAGTGTAATCGATAGCAGGTTTGTCACGCAAGATCAATTACAAATGATTAGTGAGTTCGATTGTCACCGAGTGCTTCATACTTTCGGCCTTGTGTCACATCTAAGCCCACTTAGAAAATAATTTATATTTACATGCATACCCTCTATTCCTGATGTTGAGTATTTTAACGCATAAACATGGCTTAAAATTATATTTTATGATATATATATATATATATATATATATATATATATATATATATATTAAAGCAACTTTAATGTTAACGGAAAAGTAGGAAGGTAAATCCCAAAACCTGATTCTAATTAATATTAAAATTTTAACATTAAAAATGATACAGGTGGAGAGCTCAATGTAATTAAAATTACAGGGCTAATATAAAATAAAATAAAACTTTTCCAAAGTTCAAAGATGTTGAATGATCTTTTCAACATGAAATCCCTAAGAGAGATTTCACATATCATCAGCAACTAACACATTTTCAAAATGATATAAAAAATAAAGATGTGTTAGTTGCTGATGATATGTGAAATCTCTCTTAGCGATTTCATGTTGAAATGATCATTCAATAGTTTTGAACTTTGGAAAAATTTTATTTTATTTTATTTTATATATATATATATATATATATATATATATTTCTATATATATATAAGTATATATATATACATATATATATATATGTAAATATGTATGTATATATTATTTATTAACACGCGCAAAAGACAAAAAGTTGAATGTCACATATCTTGAAATGAACTTCTGTAAAGAAAAATAATTGAAATTTATACGATAACAACCAGGGTGTGTCTGCCAAACATACCGGTGATGTATCGGTAAAAGTATGCATCCTTGGTTTGTCACAGGTTTCACATTGTCAACAATTATAAGACAGCTTTGAATCCATTACTAGATAATATTTACAATTCAGTGAATACAACAATCGCTTAGATACATATTCCGTAGTTACACGAAACCGATAAGGTCCTTCAATTGTAAGTTAATCTACTTTTATTTCAATACAGTCCATACTGGCTTATACAGCTGACTCAAAATTAAGTCAGTCAGTTAAATTCCATAAGTGATACACGCCTGGGCGCTCATCTCTCGAAAGAGACATAACTGACTGGGCAGAAAATCATTCGGTTGCCATTACTTTCTGCGGTAGACTGGTTACCAACCAAGCATATAGAACCCAATCTGTCCTATTATTTAACCTATAACTGGAGGGAAGTGATGGATTAATTCATTTTGCAAGTGTATTTGTGTGTAAGTGACTGCAAATAATTCAACTGGAATTAGAACTCGATTCTTCGATTTCTCGTTCGAAGCCAATATCCACTACACCACAATTACCGCCCCCTAAATGTGTCAATGGGAATGGACCACATTCCACGCCCCCACTAGCTACGTTATTGGTTACTCACCCCCCCAAGATTTCTCCACCTGTAGATACAGATTTCTACACTCATATCTCCAACCATGAGCTGACGCTTTTTCTGACAACCCAACATTTTATCTTCTTACTTATAATGGTTAGTATTTTTTGTCTTTTATTTATTAACTTATATAAGAATTATTTCAGTTTTCTTTTCTGAGTCATCGACACAGTGTCATATATGTATCTCGTATTGTTAAGCCGATAATAAATTCTGGTAGGGCTTCCGGCTTTCTTTGGATAATTTCGATATATCTTTTTCTATGTGTCTTATCCCTTCAGAACGTCTGCGATAATGGTTTTCCACATTCTTTGTAGCGTTTAAGAAACTACAAGACCTCCTGCAGGAAGTAGTTAAAGTGGAAAGAAAAGACTGTTATAAACTACAAGAAAACCGAATGTATGGTAAACAGTAAAAAGAAGAACCTAAAATGCCAATTACAAGTTGGGGACATTAAAAACAAACAGGTGCAGAAATCTGTGTAGTGTTCTAACAGAGGACGGAAGGTGCGATACGGAGATCCTAAAGCGTATTGACGTGGCCAAAGATGCATCCATCAGCTGAGTAGAGTACTGAAAGACAGGAAAATTTCACCGGGAAACCAAGAAGAGAATACTGGATTGTTATGTGTTGTCTGTCCTTCAATATGACAGCGAATGCTCGACAATCTCATCAAAGATAAAGGAAAGACTTGAAGCAACCAAAATGTGTTTCTATTGTGGTACAATTTTCCTGAAAACGTCCTTGTTGCATATACATTCCGCTCATAATATTCTGAGTTTCCTTCTGTAGAAAATACCTTTTTTCTGTTGTTTTAAATCTTTACTTTATCTGTGAAACACTTCCAGATAACTAATTCGTAGCGAAGAATAAAACTCGCTGTATTGGTTGAATAAATCCGGTGAGAAGACACAACCTTGTCTTACAACCCCTTCTATTTTTCTATATCTGCTGAACTCATTATTGTCCGTACCAATATAAATTCTTAATTATTCTAATTAGGAAAATGAACAGCCCAAAATGCCAATTATTGGTCGGGGACACTAAAATCAAGCAGGTACAGACATTTAGATACCTGGGAAATATTTTAACAGGGATCAGAAAGTGCAACACTGTGATCCGAAGACGTATTGGCATAGCCAAGGACACATTCCAGAGTTAAGTAGAATATCGAGAGACAGGAAAATTTCGATAGAAGCAAATAAAAGTGTATCGGACTGTTATGTGATGTCAATCCTCTTATATGGCAGCGAATTCTGGATAACTTCCTCAGAGATGAAGGAAAGAATTGAAACAACAGAAATGTCCAAAATACCATGGGCCGAACGGCGAGGTTTTGGAGAGAATGGAAACGAAAAGAAAACTTATACTTAACAGCAGCAAAAGACAGCTGAAGGTTCTAACCCACGCAGTGAAGAAAAGACGACTTGGAGAATCTGATACGCACAGGGTGGATATAGAGAAAGGAAAACGAGAATAAACACGTCCTCAATTCGTTTAAAAAACTACGGCTGTCATTTTTTAATTTCGCAGTGAGCTACATGTTCTTAGAAGAATTTTAAGAAAGATTTTGCAATTATAAATTAACATTGTTTATTGATGCCTGATTCATTTTGCAAGTATGATCTTGCATTTTGTTGTATGATGAGAGATTTATTCTTATGAACAACGTTAAATGTCATTTGTCGAGTCACGGTTTTATTGAATATTATGTTGTCTTGGTTGAATGCTGGAGCAAGACGGCCTTCTGTTGTATCTTCCTTACAAATTAAACATTGAAGAAAACTTTTTACCAATTATAAAATAAAATATCGACGAAATAATCCTGGACATAAAAACCGTTGCTAAGATTTCGATGCCTAAGTAAAATATATGAAGAATAAACAAAAATGTCATGAATGGACGTCAGTTTTGAATGACATCAAATGAAGGAATACTGCTGAGGCTGATACTCGTTAAACAGTGGGTACGCTCACAGAAAGGCGTGGTACAAAAAATACAGAAGGATTGCAACCCACTTGAGCTTAGGAGGAAAGAAGAAACAGTTGGATAAGTGGGTCTAATTAAATTGTGCTTTGCAGAAATGCTTTTGACTTTCACACAACTTGCAGTTGCAAAAGGACATTTATTTCTGGATGTAGTAATATAAATTCCAAACACACACACACACACACACACACACACACACACACACACACACACACACATATATATATATATATATATATATATATATATATATATATATATATATATATATATATACATATATATGTATATATATATATGTACTTACAGATGCATACAAGTACTTAGACACAGTCACAAATACAAATCCGTCTCCTAGCACGCGCAAATACAAGCTCACACATCTGTTGGGATTGAAGAGAATAGACTTTTTAATGTAATTATAAGAAAGACTTAGGGCGAATCCGAGAGAAGACCAGTACAATTACGAAAACAGTCAACATAGCAATACATCTTAATTTAGACCTACTAAAAGGCTTATTGATGCAGTCATGAAAGGTGGACCACTTGAAAATGAGAGGTAGTGCTTCAAGCTGGGAAAAACAGTGAACAACTAGCGAGAAAAGGAGGAAGGGCGAGAGTAAATAGATGAATGAATACAAGCAAATGGAAAAAGATATGAATGATAGCAGAGAATCTGAGAGATAACAAAGATTCGTATACATGTCGACAGATAAACCAATATACAGAGGATTGATAGAGAGATGAGAAACAAATGAATGAACATAGATAGATAGATAGATAGATAGATAGATAGATAGATAGATAGATAGATAGAAACAAATGAACGGACTAACATATATGTATATATATATATATATATATATATATATATATATATATATATATAAAGGAGAACGGGAGGGAGATAGATATGAACGGACTCAGATGGTAGATAGAGTTACAAATAAGAAAAAAATGTACTGAAATATATATATATATATATATATATATATATATATATATATATATGTCTAAAGAGAGAGATTGCTAGACAAATGTATTGATAGATATATAGGAAGATTCATAGACAGACAAGTAAGAAACAAATGAACAGATAGATAGATAGATAGATAGATAGATAGATAGATAGATAGATAGATAAAGGCAAATTCATAGTGCATGATAGATAGATACTAAATAGTCTTATAATTTTTACACCACAGAATTAATGGCAAATTTTTAGACATCTACATAAGGCAGTAGGCTTTAACCAAAAAGGTGTCATTTATCCTGATTTATTGATGCAATTTTTTCTTGTCTTTCATTCTTACATATGTTACCTTGACTCTCTCAAGTAAGTTCATTTCAATAATTCTTTGTTATGTTAAATTATAACTGAGACATTTCACCATGAAGTCTTTTTTCCGTAGTTTGGTATTTTCACCGGGAAACATTTTAAAAGTAGCATTATTTGTCACAATTGATATTATTTTCCATTATATTGTTATAATAATAAATTTATATAAATTGTTATAAATTTTAGTTTTTTTATTAGTAATTTGTGGATTTCTTTCTAAAGGGTATTTTAAAATATATGCTAATTTTCATTTAGTCTCCCACATGAAATAAAAACAAAGGCAATATTGTTATTGTCCAAAATGAAGAAAAAGTTTTTATTGGAACTATTGTTTAAGGTTTACGTTTTTTCTGAGAATTTCTTAAATCCAGACATTTATATTTAGGTCTCCAGTTCTAGTTTTTGTCACATTACATGAGTAATCTTGTAGGATAGAACGTCATGTTATAGGCACAGATAGATAGATAGATAGATATTCATTGCCTGAGATATATATATATATATATATATATATATATATATATAGATAGATAGATAGATAGATATTCATTGCCTGAGATAGATAGATAGATAGATAGATAGATAGATAGATAGATAGATAGTATAAACAGGCTGAGATAGATAGATAGATAGATAGATAGATAGATAGATAGATAGATAGAGAGATAGATATTCATTGCCTGAGATAGATAGATAGATAGATAGATAGATTATTCATTGCCTGAGATAGATAGATAGATAGATAGATAGATAGATAGATAGATAGGATATAAACAGGATAGATAGATAGATAGATAGATAGATAGATAGATAGATAGATAGATAGATAGATAGATAGATTATTCATTGCCTGAGATAAATAGATAGATATGTATCCGAAGCCTGAGATAGCTGATTTTCTAAGCGCCGTTAAGATGTGGCACAAGGCTGAAAGTATGAGGTACCCAGTGAAAATCGAACTCACTACTCAGTTGTAATATGTTCTAGCGACACAAGCCTGCTGACCATTATGCCTCGTCGAGGTGCTCAAAAATATTTAGATATCCGAAGCCTGAGATAGCTAGTTAGAATCCAACCCCACACAACTCGTCTAAGCATTGCTGTACTCAGACCCTGGTGCTGTGAATGGATGTCATAAAATCTTTCGATGGCTGATGCAGACTTGAATTGGCGGCCCTAAATCATTTTTTGTATACAAGACACCATCTGAATGAAGAGCTCAGCTATTAGGTAAATAACCAATTTTCCCTAACACACTAAGGCTATAAGAACCCAGTCTGCCCGGCTACTTACCCATAAGAAGGAAGAAGAGATAGATATTAGCACGTAAATGAATGTAATGAATTCGATTGCAATTCGATCTCAGTTCTCCGGTTCCTCAATCCTATCCAGTACTCCACCTGCATTCTAATGAGATAGATAAACAGATTGATAGATATTAACAAGTCAGTCACTCAGTTAAGTGCAATACGTGAAACACGCTTGGGCGATCATGTCTCAAAAGAGACATGACTGACTGGGCAGAAGATTATCCCACAGTAGGTTGCGGTTGCTTTCTGCGGTAGACAGGTTGCCGACCAAGGCTATAGAACCCAATTTGCCCTGTTATTTAACACTTTAAGGGAAGTGACGGATTAATACCTTTCTCAAGGGTATTTGTGCGCAAGGGAATGCATGGAATTTAACTGGAATTCGAACTCGGCTCTCCGATTTTTTCGTTGCGTGTTGATATCCACTGCACCACAAGAAACTTCAGATAACGAAGAAAACTGAATGATGCTGACAGATTCTTGGCTGGAACACTTTATTAAATAGAGAGATGAAATTTCTAACGTAGATAGAAAGCTATCACACGAATTTGTACTTGACAGACAGATTGAGAGAGAAATAGAGAGAGACAGAGAGAGAGAGAGAGAGAGAAAGAGAGAGAGAGATCGGCAACGTTAGCTAGCTAGACATTTATGAAGGGACAAAAGTCTGAATAGACTGACAATACTGACAGTTAAATTAATGGGAATAGTGAAACAGTTAAGAAGACAGATATGTGAGGAGATTGTCAAGAATTCAGTGCCGTATAGGATGACGGATATTGCTTAGCAGTTTAGTACATTTTTTCTTTCCAACAAAATATTTCTCTTACTTAATATAATTTTTAATTTTCTTTACAATGGTTTTCAACCTGGCCCTGCAGCCACACGAAGCGGAAGATTACAGAGTAAGAGGTGTGGCAAAGATGACGGTTAACCATAAAGTTGGACAGGTTAAGATTGTAGTGATCATAGGAGCTTCCTCTTGGGGGCATGTTCCACAAGACTCGTGGGAAGTAAAACTTACATCTCAACAGGAAGATACGAAAGTAATGTCGGTGGTTCGCTGCAGTTGCGTGGCGTGTCGGGTCTTAACCGTGAAAATTAAAACTGGTGGAAGTAAGTATTCTCGTTCATCTGAACACTCTCCATTGAAATAAATATTGTAATGAGAGGCTGGATGTGCATTGTGGTACAGTGGATATCGGCTCGGAACGAGAAACTGGGGAGCCGAGTTCGAATTCCAGCTGAATCCATTGTATTCACTTACGCGCAAATACCCTTGGGAAAGGTATTAATCCGTCTCTTCCTTCCAGTTATGGGTTAAATAGCAGGACAGATTGGGTTCTATAGCCTTGGTCGTCAACCAGTCTACCGCAGAAAGCAATGGCAACCTATTGCGAGATAATCTTCTGCCCAGTCAGTCATGTCTCTTTCAAGACATGATCGCCCAAGCGTGTATCACGTATGGCAACTAAACTGACTGAATGAGAGGCTGGCAAGTTGTCGTCTGTGCGAAAGGGTTGGAGAAAGGGAAAAAAATTGCCGCCTGCAAGGACGGTTTGAACTCTATCTAGTGGAAAGCAAATACTTCGCAGCCCCTGCCATATATGGCAACAGTACCCCGTTTTCGGCCTGATCTGACTCTTTTTAAGGGAGAGGATAACAGGAGGAGTGAGATAATTGTTGGAGAGATACAGGGAACGGACAATTTTCCCGGCATCTTTAGCGATGGATCGTATGAACGAATTTTAATTTGGCGCTGTCTGTCTTTTGTTAGTTTTTATTATATAAACTCCTAAAGAAGATAAGGAGTTGAGAATGCATAGATAGATAGATAATTCTTTCAAGTCTGGCACACTCCAATTCTAGAGCAAGGAGTCACAGATTAAAAAAAAAAAACAGCTGGTAGTTGTTGCTGAGATTTCAAATAGAAAGTAGGCTTTTCACTGAATGAAGTTGCTAACCCCAAAACCAACCGGATTTCAATTAACAGTACTCCTTCTCCTTGATTGGCTGCCAACTCGGCCTGACAACCATAGCCTTGCCGTATTGTTAAACCTTATACTTGTGGGTGGGAAAGCAACAGATGGATTCATACATTTCTTAATTTCGCCGCAAATTTGTAGTGACCGGTTTGGTCGGAATTAAGACACGGAACACAGAAGGTAAGTTCAAAACAGTGTATTAGTATAACAACAACATAGATACAAATAAGTATTAGTAATAAGTAAATAGAAATAAGTAAGTCCGAACGGTACAGTTACGCTGCTTATAGCCTAAATATTAGCTGGCATTAACTGCGTACTACTGTCGTCAACTGCCGGCTTAACTACCTGTTAACTGCTTACTTAACTACCCTACCGGAAGTTACGCAGGTAATTATAAATAGTAAGAGGAAGAGTCCATTCCTCGTAGGAAGGCTCCATAACAGGAGATAGTGATTCAGTGATACAAAGCTTACTAATTAACCCATAGCTTGAAGGAGAAGTGGTGGATTCATCAACTTCCCAAGGGTATTTGAGCGTAAGTAAATATAACGAATCCAAATGGAATTGGAACTCAGCTCTTATATTAACAATTCCGATTGATCCTCATTGCACCACCCGCACATCTAGCACCAGCTATTCGCAAGTGGGCACTCAAGTAGTTACTGACCTGGTTCGACTTTGCTTAACTTCGGCGATCATACGGCCGCAAGTGTTAGAAAGCATGAGAAACACGTTTAGTTGAATTGCACACGCACGTCCTCACCACGATGTTATATAAAGTGGATCTTCTACGTGCCGTGTTACTTCAGGATGTTGCGAATATGGCTCTCCATATTTCCTGTCCTTTGAATAAAATTAATAATAATTATTAATTAACAAAAATTGTCTTTTTGAAACGCTGTTCCGACATCCATTTACTCAAGCTCGCTAGCTAGTTTATATGTTGTTTTAAACTGTCCTTCTTGTCTTCTATTTGATCTGTGAGTATCAAATTTTCCAAGCCTTCTTTTCTCGTTATGTACCATAGAAAATTCAACCTCCTTTTCCTGGTGTAAAATGTAAGTGTTTTTTTTTTGTTTCTGATTTCATTTTCTAAAACTTCGTTGTTGGTCACATTTTCGGTTCATTTTATTCTCAGCAGTAGATATCGGCTCGGAACGAGAAATTGGAGAGCCGTGTTCGAATTCCAGTTGAATTTATTACATTCACTTACGCGCAAAAACCCTTGGAACAGGCATCATCATGTCCCTTCTTCCCCCAGCAATGGGTTAAATAGCAGGACAGATTGGTTCTATAGTCTTGGTTAGTAATCCGTCCAATGCAGAAGATAATGTCAACTGTGGGAAAATTCTTCTGCTCAGTCAGTCATGTATTTTTCAAGCTCAAACGTGCATCAGGTATAACACTTAACTTAAATATATTCTGAGCATCGTTCTGCAGAAAGAAGTTTATGTTGCTTCAGGGCTCTTCTTCAGGAAGAGTAATATTGGATAACAATTCAGGACTCTTTTCTTTGTTTTTAGCTATAATTTTCTATTTCATAATTTTCTATTTCCTAATTTTCTATTTCCCAATACTTTGCTTAGCTTTTGGAAGGCTTCTTTCGCTACCACTATGCGGCTTCGGATTTCAGTGTCGCACTTTTCCTTCTCTGTAATTTTTTTTTTATAATATAAACTTTTTTGATGAAGATGATGATGGTTTTCTTTGCAAATGAAGATGACCATTTTTTCTTCACACGTTACTATGGGTGCGGAGATGTCTGATCAGGCCAATGTTTGCCGTGAATTTTTACTACAGTGTGGGCATGGTATGTCTGGCTGGGAAAGGGGAGCTTGATCTGTTCTTCCGGTGTTGTATCTTTTGCTGCAGTTCTTGGATGTTTTGCGCTTCTGAATCTGCCACGCCTGTTTTGACAGAGGCGCTCCAAATAGGGCGGTCTTGTGCAGCTTTATCCCAGGAGGAAGGGCTATGTTGCAGTATTTCATTGCTTTTACAACTACGTATGCAGACAGTTTATCATATAAAGCTTTTTGTGTAATCTAAACTTATTTATAAATGGAACTTTGTCTGAGTGTGTGTGTCTCTGTGTGTGTGGTAAGGCGCAAACAAACCTTTGAAAATGCGACCCAAACAAAATAAAAGTGTTGGAAACACTGGTCTATATTATCTAAACTTATTTATAAATGGAACTTTGTCTCTGTGTGTGTGTATGTGTCTGTGTGTGTGTGTCCGTTACCTATAGACTCCGAAACGGCTGAACCGATTTTCTTGAAAATTTACACAGTTGTACTATAAGCGTCTGCGAGTGTTCTTAGCTAGGGTTTCTGTCGAGGTAACCCGGATAAACATCAAAAATCGATAATAGAAAAAATCGGGTTACAGAAGGAGTGGTCCGATTTTAATCAAATTTGATACACTCATAGACAAAGACATAAGAAACGATATTCAGAATTTTCAAGGTTGCAGTTCTATCCTTGGATGACTTATTTGACTCCGATATTGGAAATCGATACCCCGATATCCTACCGGGTCTGATCAAAATGAGTTTTTCAGCCCCTTTATTTTAGTTTTTGCTTCGAGTTTGACTCTTAGTAGGTAAAATTGTAGTTCTTAGTCTTAGCCATGATACCATTTATTCAGAGGACTTATTTATCGTTCAAAATTCAGTTCACGAAGAAAAAACGTATTTGATATCGATACCAGGAAATCAAAATTTGACTTACATCCATTCATTTTTCTTTCAATCTACGGTTTCGCTTTAACTGGAAACAACTATTGCTTTTTAGTCTTTCGTGCCAACGTCCAAAGAGTCTGGGCTACAGAATCATGGAGTAGTTTTAACGCTTTCATTACACCCGAGCAACGCCGGGCTATACTGCTAGTAATTAATATTGTTGACATATATATAGATTTTCAATATATTATGGTATATACAGAGATAAGATAGTTTAATAATTATTTAAATCATTTCAACCTAAGCAAGGCAGTACTTGAACACTCTTCATTGAAATAGAGATATTGTAGTGAGAGGCTAGCGAGTTTTCGTTTGTGCGAAAGAGTTGGAGAAAGGGAAAAGAATTTACCGCCTGCAAGGACGGTTTTGAACTCTATCGAGTCGAAAGATAATACCTAGAAGCACTGCACACTGGTGTGCAGGGGGATACATAAGAGGAGAGCGAAGAGAAAGAGTAACCGAAGACGAACCGGCTACAGATAATTGGCAAAAGAAGGATGGGAGTTGCGTGAGACTAGAGTGAAAAAGGGAGAAGAACAAGATTCAGTGGGTGTTAATGAAAGGATACGGGAAGTATGGAAGTCAAAGGATGGCGATTGAAAACAAAGATGCTAGCTAAAAGAGTATTTTAAATCTGTTGCAACAGGTGACTACTTTATTCGAAAATCTGTCCGGGCCAAACTTAAAATTTAAACTGTATGTGCGTTGTGGTGCAATGGATATCGACTCGGAATGAAAAATCGTGGAGTCAAGTTCGAATTTCAGTTTTGATTCCTTGCATTCACTTACGTACAAATACCCTTGGGAAAGGTATTAATCCGTCTCTTCCTTCCAGTTATGGGTTAAATAATAGGACAGATTGGGTTCTATAGCCTTGGTCGTCAACCAGTCTACCGCAGAAACAATGGCAACCTACTGCGGGACTCATCTTCTGCCCAGTCAGTCATGTCTCTTTCGAGACATTATCGCCCAAAGCGTGTATCTCGTATGGCACTTAACTGACTGATTGTTTAAAATAACGTGTCTTACTGAATATCATAATAGTTATATTGGCATTCGTTAAGGATACCATAGACCGAACATGTAAACAACGACAATGTTTTGGAGAGGATTCAAACGAAAATGAAACTTATAATTATCATCAGGAAGTGACAGATCATGTTTCTGGGACACGTAATGAGGAAGGAAGGCTTAGAGAATGTAATATTCATTGGACGGATAGAGGGAAAATGCAACAAGAGGAAGCAGCGCATAGAAAAACTTGAGGTCCTTGAGTAAGTGGATGGCTGAGCAGCGTTTGAGGGTGTAACCAAGAGAAAAAATGTTAAATACGACAAAGGAGATGGACATGATCATTTTGACATTTTGTTGTTATGCTGCTCTCTCACTCAAGTTTAATTCTAATAATAATAATAATGTAGGATTTCTCAGTCTCATGAGTGTGCTGCGAAATATTACCCCGTCACATGTGTGCGTGAAAGTCCTAATTCTACAGAAATAAATAAGTATTGCATTTTTATCTAAGTCAGTCAGTCAGTCAGTCAGTCAGTCAGTTAAGTGCTATACGTAATACACGTCTTGGGAGATCATGTCTTGAAAGAAACATGACTGACTGGGCAGAAGATTATCCCGCAGTAGGTTGCCATTTCTTTCTGCGTTAGTCTGGTTGCCAGCCAAGCCTATCCTATAGAACCCAATGTGTCCTGTTATTTGATTAATAGCTAGAGGGAGAAGCGATGTATTATATTATTACGTAATAATTAGTGGGGGATCAGTTTATTACTTCATAGCAATAGAAAACCGATCCCTACTTTATGATCAGTAAAAGCCTTAATCATGATTTCAACTATTATATTCAGTCAGTCAGTTAAGTGCCATACGTAATACACGCTTTGGGCAAAACATGTCTCAAAAGAGACATGACTGACTGGGCAGAATATTATACTGCAGTAGACTGCCATTGTTTTCTGCGGTAGACAAGTTGCCGCCCAAGGCTATAGAACCCAGTCTGTCCAGTTATTTGACTCATAGCTGGAGGGAGAAGCGATGTATTATATTATTACGTAGTAATTAGTGGGAGATCTGTTTATTACTTCATAACAATAGAAAACCGACCCCCCACTTTATGACCAGTAAAAGCCTTTTTCATGATCCCAATTATTATATTCAGTCAGTCGCCATACGTGATACACGCTTTTGGCGATCATGTCTTAAAAGAGACATGACTGACTGGGCAGAAGATTATTTCGCAGTAGGTTGCCGTTGCTTTCTGCGGTAGACAGGTTGCTGACCAAGGCTATAGAACCCAGTCTGTCCTGTTATTTGACTCATAGCTAGAGGGAGAAACGATGTATTATATTATTACGTAGTAATTAGTGGGAGATCTGTTTATTACTTCATAACAATAGAAAACCAACCCCCCACTTTATGACCAGTAAAAACCTTATTCATGATCTCAACTATTATATTCAGTCAGTCGCCATACGTGCAATAGGTTGTCGTTGCTTTCTGCGGTAGACAGGTTGACGACCAATCTGTCCTGTTATTTAATCAATAACTGGAGGGAAGAGACGGATTAATACCTTTCCCAGGTGTATTTGTGCGTAAGTGAATATAATGAATTCAACTTGAAATCGAACTCGGCCCCCCCGATTTGTTGTTCCGAGTCGATATCCACTGCAGCATAGCGCACATTTTTATCTCACATTAGCTTAAATAATTTTTTTTAATCGTTTCACCCCGAGCAAGCCATTCCACTGCCACTATTACGCAGGTGGTTACACAGGGGGGAAAGTGATGAGAAATGATGGTTAGATATAGGAAATGTCAGAAGGAGGGTGATAGACGGGTAAGGATACCGAGAATGAGGGTTGGGTAGATGGGAAGAGTGTTTGAGAGAATAGATGCAAGTTAGTGTTATAGGAGGTGTCTATTGACCTTACATTTAAACTGCTGGAGATTGTAGCTGTCAGGGAAGCAGGTATGTGGAAGGGAATTCCATAGGCGGGAAGTGCGAGAAAAGAAGCTGTTGGAGTAGAAATTACGGTTACATCTTATCTGTTTTACTGTAAAAGGGTGGGACCTAGTTGCTAATCTAGTATCTCGTGTAAATTCGTACCTAGGCGGCACCAGTGATCACTTTTATTGCAGTTTCCTAGTTCTTATTCATGCGAATTAGGCTCTTCAACGTCCAATAGCATTAAAAATAAGAAGGGAGAAAGACGATGTTCAACTGAATAAGAAACTAGAGCCTGCTTATCGTAAATTCGACGAAACGTTAAAGAAATCGCATAAACAAAAACACCAGGCATAGGATTAATACTAAATAAGCTGCACAAATAGTTAAATAAAAACATTGAAATGAATCAAATTGTTATTTGTGTGTGTATTAAAAAGAAAAAAAAACAGAAAAAAACGGATGTACTTCGTAGTGCAGTGAATATCGGTTTCGAACGACAAATCGGGGTGTCGATTTCAAATTCCAGTTGAATTCATTGCATTCACTTACGCGCAAATACCGTTGAGAAAGGTATTAATCCGTCTCTCCCTTCTAGTTATGGGTTAAATAACAGGACAGATTAGGTTCTATATCCTTGGTTGACAACCAGTCTACCGCAAAAATTAATGGCAACCTACTGCGGGATAATCTTCTGCCAAGTCAGTCATTTCATTTACGAGACATAATCGCCCAAGCGTGTATCACGTATGTCACTTAACTGACTCATTTATTTTTAAAAAATCTACGGGTTTATTTCTTAACATTTAAAAATATACCTTTTAAAAATTTTGCGAGGTGTGCCGTGATGTTTTCATTTGCTTCTAGGTGTGCCATTGCTTAAAATTTTTGAGAAACACTGGTCTAGACAGATCATGTTATTTAATCACAAAGATCCAAACTTAATGTTATACAGAACAAGAAATAGAAAGTGAAAAATACTTAACTGTTTTTTTATGATAAGAATAACTCTATAGAAGCATCGGGAGTTACTCGGGAGTAGATGTTTACAGAGTAAGATATAGGCGGGGAAGATAACGGTTAACCCTAGACTTGAAAAGGGTTAGATTGTAGTGATCGGAGAAACACCCTCTTGGGAGTCAGTTCCACTGGGCAGTGGTTCGCGGGAAGAAGCTGCTCGAGTTAGACTTCTCACCAGTGGAATATGGAGGGAAAGTGGATGGGTTGCCACAATGTAAGTGGCATGACAGGTCCTTGTGAACTGGCGGGACCAAAAGAATTCGTCCGAAGACATTTCATGCAAATAGCGACAGAGCAGTGACAGTCTTGTAACATTCTATTCGGGAGAAAGTGGTTACAGGGTCACTCACAAGAACAAAGAGACGCCTTTAAACTCTATCGAAAGTGGAAAGTGGAAAGCGAGGACAGGGAAGATCCTGTCCAAATATGGCACCATGGCAATATTTAAGCCTGATCTGGATATCACAAGGATTACAAAAAAAAAAAAAGAAAGAAAGAAAAAAACACTAAAAACAACCAGTTGTCGTGTATTAATAGAGATCAATCATATGTACGTATTCTCCGAGCTCTGAGCAAACTTTAAGGCCCAATAGTTGATGAAGGTACGTGGTCTCCAAGGGGTGACATCTGTTCATCGTGGCTGCTTGTAGCTCATGGTCGAATCGGCGATGATGTTGATGGAATGTAACTAGTTTCTTTTCCATATAATACAAGAGAAGGCCCCAGTTCAACTTTAAAAGAGATAATAAGAAGTAGCAGTATCTCACTAGGACGATGAAGAATCTATGACTGTTGAAGTAATTCCTGTAGTAAAACGTGCACTTGGAACAGGACCTAGAAAACTGAAAGAGTGCTTAAGGAGAACTGGAATTGAGGCTAATATTGTAGACCTCCAGAAAACTGCTACCATTTACTCTGCGAGGATTCATGAGTTGTTGAGTGTTTTGCTGACACCATTCCAAAGAATGAATTTTCCATTGACAACGTCAGTGTGCGACACCAACATGCATTGTATACACAAGAATAGGCGTGGGTGGTTAGCGACCTCTGATTTAATAGGAAGTGTGCAAAACGCAGAATTTGTATCATATATTCTAATGCAGTAATTCACTGCTGTGTCGAGGCACACTAGTGTGTCGGACGATATTATCTAGTGTACCGCTAAATATTGTCGTAGAATATATATGCATGTGTGTGTGTGAGAGAGAGAGAGTGAGTGTGAGTGTGTGTGTGTGAGTGTGTGTGAAAATATATAAGTAGTAACCATTCTTCAAATAATTCTTTTTACCATGTTCCTTCTAACATTGGACTTCAATAAAGTGAAGAAGAATTGGCCCCCATCTCTAGTGATTGAGGCACCAAAATAAAACACTCGACAGTACCAACGATACATTTCGGATCTCAACAAAAATGTTATATTCCGATTTAGCTAAGAAAGCCTTTATCAGTTGTATTGCAGTTTTCCACTTCTTATATATACAAATTAGGCTTCTTAACCTTAAATTAGGCTTCATAATCCTAAATTAGGCGTCACAACCCTACATTAAGCTTCTTAACCCTAAATTAGGCTTGTCAACCCTACATTAAGCTTCTTGACCCTCAATTAGGCTTCTCGACCCTGAATTAGGCTTCTCGACCCTAAATTAGGCTTCTCGACCCTGAATTAGGCTTCTCGACCCTAAATTAGACTTCTCGACCCTAAATTAGGCTTCTCGACCCTGAATTAGGCTTCTCGACCCTAAATTAGGCTTGTCGACCCTGAATTAGGCTTCTCGACCCTAAATTAGGCTTCTCGACCCTGAATTAGGCTTCTCGACCCTAAATTAGGCTTCTCGACCCTAAATTAGGCTTCTCGACCCGAAATAACATCAAAAATAAAAAACAGAAATGAGAGTCTGCTCATCGCACATTCGAACAAACATTGAAGAAATCATGAATAAACACCAGACACAGGTTGCATACTATAGAAAGTGCAGAAACAGTTGAATAGAAACATTTAAATAAAATATATACATATTTGTGCGTATATATTTTTTAATCAACGGTTTCATTTCATAAAATTTAAATGCATAACCTTTAAAAATTTTGATATCCATGCCATAACATTTTAATTTGTTTCAAGATGTGCTGTTGCTTAAAAAGAGACGCTACTCTAACGAGCAATTCAAAATCTATTGTCGAGAAGGAAAGTACAAATTCACTTAGGAATTTGAGATTCAATCAGAGGCAGAAGATTGAACTATCGTGAATAAGGAGATAAAAAAGTAAACGTGTTGGGAGTAGATTTCGTTTTTGCCAGTGTAAAATATAAAAGAATACTTATAAAAGATACATATCTGTACCTCGACAGAGAATCGATGATGCAGAAGATGAAGATGACAATCGCAGCGATAGTAGTTGAAGGAGTGTGAACAAAGCTGGAAAAAACATGGCGGAATAGCTTGAGAGATTGGAAATTTGAGAGAGGGGCAGATGATCTGCATAACAACATGGCTGATAACAGATCGAATATTATGGAAGATGCATGGGTATTGAGTAGATTTACTGCTATTGGATATCAAATGGGTGAAAACTCGGTAAGTAGAAAATAATAATAATAACAATAATAATAATAATAATGATAAATTCAAAGCTCGGGAACGAGAGAGAGAGAGTGATAGAGTGGGGAATGGGAGGACAGAAACAGAAAAGAAATTAGTATTTGTCTATATTTCTGAGATGATGTAGTATTTACAGTACTACTGCCTTCATCGTTGTTGCCATTTGTACGACGTTTCGGCCGTTGTACGCTCCGGTCTTCTTCAGGTGCTAGGAATTTCCAACCGAATACTTTATTACAGTCACTGGGACATGTCAAGGAAAATGTAGAGCGAGAAAGTGTGAGATAGCATGAGTAACATAGAGAGAGAGAGAGAGAGATAGAGAGAGAGAGAGAGAGAGAGATAAAGAGAAAAGAAAATGTAGAGAAAGTGTGAGAACAAGAGATATCGTAAGAAACAGAGAGAGAGAGAGAGAGAGAGAGAGATAAAGAGAAGCAAACATGTAGAGAGAGAAAGTGTGAGATAAAAAAGATAGCATGAACAACATAGAGAGAGAAAGAGATGAAAAAGAGAACAGGAAAATGTAGAGAAATTGTGAGAATAGGAGATAGCGTAAGCAACAGAGAGAAAGAAAGGAAGAGAGAGAGAAAAACGGGAAAATGTAGAGAGAGAAAGTGTAAGTAACAGAGAGTGAGAGAAAAAGAGAAGGGATATATATATATATATATATATAGAGAGAGAGAGAGAGAGAGAAATTGAGTGATAAAAATGATAGCGTGAACAACACAAATACAGAGAAACAAGAAAGAAAGAGAGAGAGAGAGAAAAGAGAAATGGAAATACTGGAAAAAGAAAGTAGAAGAACAAGAGATAGCGTGAACAACAGAGAGAGAGAGAGAGAGAGAGAGAGAGAGAGAGAATGGAAATGTAGAGAGAGAGAGAAAGTGAGAGATAAAAGAGAGTAAGCAAAAGAGAGAGGAGCAGAGAAAGGGAAAGAAAAAATGTCGAGAGAGAAAGTGTGATATAAAAGAGATATGGTGAGCAAAGAGAGAGAGAGAGAGAGAGAGAGAGGGAGAAAGGCTGAGACACAGAGAGAGAGAGTGAGTAAGAGAGAGAAAGAGAGAGTATGTGAGAGAGAGAGAGGGGTAGAAGTTATGGAAAGAAAAAAGGTTGAGGGACCAGTTGCTGCTGGCAATACTCGTCTGATACAAAGAAGTTGGTAAAATTTGCATGCACAGACGTGACGAATCCTACAGATTACAGATTCAACTCAACTAATATATATATATATATATATATATATATATATATATATATATATATGCACCATATTTATTTTGCAACCAAATGTGGGCGACTGTGTGACCAGAATGAAAGAAGAGATATGGCTTTTTCTTTATTCCTTTTGAGAAACAAGAAAGTACAAAAGGCATTAAATAAAAAACAAAAAACAAAAAAAGTGGTCTCTTTATTGAAGACCCGAAGAAAGCACGGTGAATATAATTAAAAGAATCTCTTCCTGGTCATAAATAACAGTCGCCCTGAGGTTGAACAGAGACAATTAGCCATTGGTATCTCATCGACGTTTGATGACGCAGACATTCTAATGCATTATTAATATTTACTTAAGTTTATACAACAATTGTATAAATCGACTCGGGGGAAGTGAGTGCTCTGCCATTACGATCTTGAATACGCTGAATTAATAACCTGCTGATGTCAAGAACCCATCGTCAAAAGGAGTCATTTACAAAAAGAGTTATTTTCATCATCGGTTATAGATGACCAATGATTACAAATGAAGTGAAGTATAAAGACGACATTTTTTTTAATCATTTCACCCCAAGCAAGGCATTCCACTGCCACTATTGCGCTTGGGGCTACATAGGGGAAAGTAAATAGAAAGAGTGGTTAGATATAGGAAATGTCAGAAGGAGGGTGATAGATGGGTAAAAATACTGAGGCTGAGGGTTGGGTAGATGGGAAGAGTGTTTGAAAGAATGGATGCGAGTAAGTGTGTTAGGAGGTGTCTATTGACCTTATATTTAAACTCCTGGAGATTGTAGCCGTCGGGGAAGCAATCATATGGAAGGGAATTCCACAGTCGGGAAGTGCGAGAAAAGAAACTGTTGGAGAAGAAATTACGGTTGCATTTTATCGGTTTCACTGTAAAAGGGTGAGATCTAGTTGCTAATCTAGTATCTCGTGAAAATTCGTACCTAGGGGGCACCAGTGATCTAAGTTCATCGGAGCAGAAGCCGTGAAAGTATTTATAGAAGAGACACGGGGAAGCCACGTCGCGCCGGTGAGAGAGTACGAATAGGATAAACACAATCTGCCTTACCTATGGTATCACCTATAAACACAAATTTTGTCCAGTTATAGTCTCGTGTTTAAATACGACGTATAACTGTCCGTGATATCAAGTATAAATACAGACTATGTCTACTTATGAACTTAAATAACAGTAAAGACTATATGTCTGCTTAAGTACTCAATTATAAATACAGACTATGTCTACTTATGAACTTAAATAACAGTAAAGACTATATGTCTGCTTAAGTACTCAATTATAAATACAGACTATGTCTACTTATGAACTTAAATAACAGTAAAGACTATATGTCTGCTTAAGTACTCAATTATAAATACAGACTATGTCTACTTATGAACTTAAATAACAGTAAAGACTATATGTCTGCTTAAGTACTCAATTATAAATACAGACTATGTCTACTTATGAACTTAAATAACAGTAAAGACTATATGTCTGCTTAAGTACTCAATTATAAATACAGACTATGTCTACTTATGAACTTAAATAACAGTAAAGACTATATGTCTGCTTAAGTACTCAATTATAAATACAGACTATGTCTACTTATGAACTTAAATAACAGTAAAGACTATATGTCTGCTTAAGTACTCAATTATAAATACAGACTATGTCTACTTATGAACTTAAATAATAGTAAAGACTATATGTCTGCTTAAGTACTCAATTATAAATACAGACTATGTCTACTTATGAACTTAAATAACAGTAAAGACTATATGTCTGCTTAAGTACTCAATTATAAATACAGACTATGTCTACTTATGAACTTAAATAACAGTAAAGACTATATGTCTGCTTAAGTACTCAATTATAAATACAGACTATGTCTACTTATGAACTTAAATAACAGTAAAGACTATATGTCTGCTTAAGTACTCAATTATAAATACAGACTATGTCTACTTATGAACTTAAATAATAGTAAAGACTATATGTCTGCTTAAGTACTCAATTATAAAGAACAACTATGAGTATAAAAATAATATAATTATAGACGCAAAAAGAATAGTCGTATGTTTTTGAATGGACACATATGATATATATCTTCTTATGGTCACAAATATATACCTGGTCTGTATCTATCTACGGACTCGGATATGAGCACAACCTCTAACTACTGCCTCAAGTATGAAAATAAAAATGAACTCGTATATAAACACAAGTATGAAAATAGTAATGAACTCGTATATAAACATAGCTTATGTGGATTTATAGCTTCATGTATAAATACAACCTCTGACTATGTATATAGCAAGGAACGCATGTGTGAACAGAGCCTATGTCCGTCTATAGTCTTAGGTACAAACACGATCTCTGATTATGCAGTATAAATGTGGCCTAAATATATAAAGAACTAAATAACGCAAAAATGAAAATAACACTGACATCTCATTTTAATAAATATATTTACCAAAATTACAGAAAACTATCTTGAAATTGTGGTAAAGTGGAATCGGCTCGGAACGAGAAGTCGGGGAGCCGAGTTCGAGTTCCAGTTAAATTCATTGCATTCACTTACGCGCAAATACCTTTGGAAAAGGTATTAATCCATCTCTTTCCTCCAGTTCTGGGTTAAATAATAAGATAGATTGGGTTCTATAGCCTTGGCTAGCAACCAGGCTACTGCAGAAAGAAATAGCAACCTACTACGGAATAATCTTCTGCCTAGTCAGCCATTTCTTTTTCGAGACATGATCGCCTAAGCGTGTATTGCGTATGGCACTTAAATGACTAATCTTGAAATACTAAAGGGTAAATTTATTCAATAAAACCGCCATTGACTTCACCAACGGAACCCAGACGACTTCGGAATCTCCTGCAATTCTTCTGGAGAGTCTCCTTGTTTAAGATGGTGAATGCTGCTATAATTCTTGCCTTCAATTCATCTTCGGTTACAAAGAGTTTTGTTCGTCTCCTGCTTAAATGCACCCTGCACATAAAAATCATAAAGAGAGTTGCAGACTGGGGATTTAAGTAGACAAATAAAAGGAATGATGTGGTCGTAGAAATGTTCTGAGAGCCATAACTCTGTTCTGTTTGGATGGTATGGCCCAGAGCCCTTTGACCAGACAAAGGTTCTTTCAGTATCCATCCTTTTGATGGAAGCTAGTGCTACCTTCTCAAGGCACTTGATGTAGAACTCCGTGTTGAGTCTTAGGGCCTCACCAGAAATTTCGGGAGTTCTTTTCTTATCAGAGCGATCTGAGTAAGTTTTCCGAGCTGTCGTACTTTCATAATCGCTGTTAGACTCTTTTTGAACCCTCTGCACTGTCCTCAACTTAAAACCAAAAACTATTAAATATTTGTTCTGATTCAAGTGCGATTGCCAAGAAGTACAGCATGCCGTTTCCAAAATTCTAGTTGAATGAATTTCCTCATGGTGCTCTTTTTCTCACAGACGGTTCCCAACTGACCCTACTATACCGTGCAGTTGAAAAATAAGAAATATGCATGCGTGAAATTAAAAAAAATAAAATGGCGATAATTTACTCATCGCACCCTGTATAACCACATGCATAAATATGGATTATCTGTGTCTATAGAGGTTGTTCACAAACGGTACAGCAAGCCTCATGATTGCGATGGAAGAGGATAGCCGGTGAGGCAGAATGATTGAAAAAATAAAATATTTAGAAACAGTTTTAAAAAAATTCATATCACAAAAATAATTATCATTTCAAAATCTAAAATGTTATTATTGGATAACTGTAATTGCATGCATGAGTTTAGGCACAAATAATTATAAGTAATTATTGACCGATTTTATCATTAAGATATTTTTGCATTATATGATGTGTTAAGAATATAGTCTCTAGAGTCTGTAAATTGGAGAAGAGAGTTATCAATGATAATGTTCTGACTTCGAATATGCTTTTATCTCCCTTTAACCTTTTCTTTGGACCCTCTATGCTGTATGGATGTCTCCTCCTTTTCATCGGGATTTTCCTTTGGTAAGGCGCAAACAAACCTTTGAAAATGCGACCCAAACAAAATAAAAGTGTTGGAAACAATGGTCTATATTATCTAAACTTATTTATAAATGGAACTTTGTCTGTGTGTCTGTGTATGTGTCTGTGTATGTGTGTGTGTGTGTGTGTGTGTCCGTTACCTATAGACTCCGAAACGGCTGAACCGATTTTCTTGAAAATTTACACACTGCGAGTGTTCTTAGCTAGGGTTTCTGTCGAGGTAACCCCGATAAACATCGAAAATCGATAATCGAAAAAATCAGTTTATAGAAGGAGTGGTCCGATTTTAATCAAATTTGATACACTCATAGACAAAGACATAAGAAACGATATTCAGGAGTTTCAAGGTTGCAGTTCTTACAATAGTGCAGGAAATCGATAATATATATATATATATATATATATATATAAAGGCAAGATGTTTGTATGTGTGTCTGTTTATCTGTCTGTATGTCCTTTATACAAATCCACAATTTTTATCCGATTCTCACCAAACTTCAAAATTTGATTTATATCCATTTTTCTTTTAGTTTACGGTTTCAATTTAACTGGAAACAACTATTGCTTTTTAGTCTTTCGTGCCAATGTCGAAAAAGTTTGAGTTCTAGGACAATGGATTAGTTTTAAAGCTTTCATTACACTCGAGCAACGCCGGGCTATACTGCTAGTTAGGTATAAACATGAATTCTGACTATGGACTCAAGTTTAAATATGGCATATGTTTAAATTCTCATGTATAAATACTATGTTTATCCATAATCTCAGGTATAAATTTTGTTTGGTTGATTTTATTTAGTGGCATGTCATTCTTCATAGGTTTTTTTTAATGCTGAAATCGAAATATTTTGTCCGTAATTTTATATTTTCAGCGAAAGTTATTTTGTATATATCGTTACAGTAAATGTATAAAATTATGTTTTTCAGATATCTAGTTTGTAGAACATAACATGTATTATTGGTCATTTTATTATAAAAATATTTATATATTTTTTTTAGTGTTGCATTGATAATCATTTTTGTTGTAGCCTGTTTGGGCCAGGAAGAAAGACACCGAAACAAGATGATAGGCTTAAGCAGTGTATTAAAATAACGGAAATATATACAAGTAAGAGTGCTGGTAGACAGCTGAAAGAAGTGTACGCCCCATCTGTCTAGTTACGCAGAGTCTAGACTACATCACGCCTGCCATTAGACAGCCTGACAGCTGCGTCGTCGAAAGTCATGCAGGTTAGTATTTATTGACGGAGGAAGGATCCATTCCTATAGATAGAGCACCATAAACATTTGTTATAAAATTGTATTGTTGATCATTTTATCATAAAAATGCATTGCTGTTAATTTTAAGATAAAAAAAATGTATTGCTGTTCATTTTAACAAAAAATTTATAGCCGGTCATTTTATCATAAAAATGTGTTGCTGGTTATTCTATTATAAATTGCAATGTTGGTAATTTTAAGATAAAAATGTATTGCTGGTCATCTGAACATAAAAATGTATTGCTGGTCATTTCATTATAAAATTGTATTGTTGGTTATTTTATCATAAAAATGTATTGCTGGTTATTTTAAGATAAAATATATTGCTGGTTATTTTATCATAAGAATATATTGCTGGTTATTTTAAGACAGAATATATTGCTGGTTTTCTATCATAAAAATATATTGCTCGTTATTTTATCATAAAAATGTATTGCTGGTTATTTTAAGATAAAAATATATTGCTGGTTATTTTATCATAAAAATGCATTGCTGGTCATTTTAAGATAAAATATATTGCTGGTTATTTTATCATAAAAATGCATTGCTTGTTATTTTAACAGAAAATAGATTCCTGGTTATTTTATCATAAAAATATATTGCTAGTTATTTTATCATAAAAATGCATTGCTGGTCATTTTAAGATAAAATATATTGTTGGTTATTTTATCATAAAAATGTATTGCTAGTTATTTTATGTTAAAATATATTGCTGGTTATTTTATCATAAAAATGCATTGCTAGTTATTTTAAGATAAAATATATTGCTGGTTATTTTATCATAAAAATGCATTGCTGGTTAATTTAAGATAAAATATATTGCTGGTTATTTTATCATAAAAATATATTACTGGTTATTTTATCATAAAAATGCATTGCTGGTCATTTTAAGATAAAATATATAGCTGGTTATTTTATCATAAAAATGTATTGCTGGTTATTTTATGATAAAATATATTGCTGGTTATTTTATCATAAAAATGCATTGCTGGTTATTTTAAGATAAAATATATTGCTCGTTATTTTATCATAAATATATATTGCTGGTTATTTTCAGATAAAATATATTGCTGGTTATTTTATCATAAAATTGTATTGCTGGTTATTTTAAGATAAAATATATTGCTGGTTATTTTATCATAAAAATGCATTGCTGGTTAATTTAAGATAAAATATATTGCTGGTTATTTTATCATAAAAATATATTGCTGGTTATTTTATCATAAAAATGTATTGCTGGTTACTTTATGATAAAATATATTGCTGGTTATTTAATCATAAAAATACATTGCTGGTTATTTTAAGATAAAATATATTGCTGGTTATTTTATGATAAAAATGTACTCTGATTTTTTCTTGAGGTTTCACTATTTGCACATATTCTGGATACTAACAGGTGTTACCACCCGAGATCAGGGTGGACTTGGGAACAACATGATTCAAGTGTTGACCCAACAAAACCTCCAATCTCACAATCAGAGGCCTTTCTTCCGGATATAGTTTATCGACATCCTTAATTTTATACCATAATTACGTCTTATCTGATATTAAAATAGTAACTGTTAGAAGAGTGTAGTATTCGTGAACTTAAAACTTCTGAGCGCTCTATCTTTTATTAGAATCATGAGTAATCTCCTTAATCGGTTATTGTTATCAAGACCTGTCAGTTGCAAAATCGGGAAAACATATTCATATCAAATGCAGATAATTGTTCTCATTTTTATATCCGTTTTTGAGTGTTATCAGTTGGTTATTATAAAATACAGCCTTGCCGAAAGGATTTCTATTTTCCGCGTCGATAGCCGTTACGCAACCTACGCATCTGGTAATTTATTTGGAATTAATCTAACAATGGTTTAGCTAGATTCTTTCTCGGTACGATCAGTTACAATAGATTTTTTTTATTTCGCACTAGCAGTATAGCCTGGCGTTGCTTGGGTGCAATGAAAGCTTTAAAACTAATCCATGGTCCTGGAGCTCAGACTCAGCCTAAAGAATATTTGTGTGAAGATTGGTGAGAATTGGATAAAAATTGTGAATTTGTATAAAGGACATACAGACAGATAAACAGACACACACACAAACATCTTGCTTTTATATATATATATATATATATATTATCGATTTTCTGCACTATTGTAAGAACTGCAACCATGAAACTTCTGAATATCGTTTCTTATGTCTTTGTCTATGAGTGTATCAAATTTGATTCAAATCGGACCACTCCTTCTATAAACCCGATTTTTTTTATTATCGATTTTCGATATTTATCGGGGCTACCTCGACACAAAACCTTGCTAAGAACACTCGCAAACGCTTATAGTACAACTGTGTAAATTTTCAAGAAAATCGGTTCAACTGTTTCGGAGTCTATTGGTAACGGACACACACAGACACCCATACACAGACAAAGTTTCATTTATAAATAAGTTTAGATTTGTATATGCCTTTCATAGGTACAAATATATTTTTTACATTGTTTGGACTGTTGTTCTCATCTTTACTGTCACATTCGCTACGTTTCGACCGTTGTACGCACCGGATTTCTTCAGGAGATATTTATTAGAATTATCAACCGAGCCCTTAATTTAGTCTAAAGTGGGTAGATTGTTTTAATTCCACGTACCATATCTTTGCATATCTCAGTTTTAGCTTATTTATCTTGATAAATTTCCAAGTTATTGCAATCTCTGCTAATGCTAGGGACTGAACTCACAAATTCTTATTATTTTTCACACATGCTAACGTGTTTAGACTTCTTCATCTTTTTCTATGTGCCTTGTCCTTTCAGGACGTAGGCGATCAGGGCTTTCCACATCTACATATCCCTGGTGGCTTTTAGTACGCTTTCTCCTGTAACACAACGCAACCCCCGTTCTGTCATCCATTTGCGTAGGCCTTTCAAATATGTTATCCGCTGCTTTCCTCTGTCTCTGGCCTGTTAGCCCTCCTTCCTCATTGCCTGCCCCAGGAACTTTAGCTTTTTTTTCCTGATGTTCAACATTAATTTCCTTTTCGTTTCCATCCTTTCCAAAACCTCGTCATTCTAACGTTCTCGATCCATGATATCCGCAGCATCCTTCTGTAGAACAATATTTCTGTTGCTTCAAGTTTTTCCTTCATCTTTGATGATATTATCCAGTATTTAATGCCATACTGAAGAACTGAGATCACATAGCAATCCAGTACCCTTTCCTTTGAGGTTTCCCAAATATTAACCTGTTCAGTTCTACTATTTTTCTCGAATTTTAACATATTTTTCGATCAAGCAACAAATAATGGAAATAGTGTAAATAATTACAATAACTCGTCTCTGAAATATAGACAAATATAAATACATTGTTTTTCAGGAGTTAAATAATATTATTCTTTGTGTTCGATGCACGTATTCTGTGAGAAATATTTAGGTTCATTCTTTTCTCTTGACGGAAGAAGTTTAGTGAAAAGGTTTTCAAAGAACGGTCACTCAGTTAAGTTCCATACGTGATACACGATTTGGGCGTTAGTGTCTCGAAAGAGACATGACTGACTGGGCAGAAAATTATCCCGCAGTAGGTTGCCATTGCTTTCTGCGGTAGCCTGGTTGCCAACCAATGCTATAGAACCCAATCTGTAATATTATTTAACCAATAACTGGAGGGAAGAGAGGGATTAATACCTTTCTCAAGTATATTTGTGCGTAAGTGAATGCAAGGAATGCAACTGGAATTCGAACTCGGCTTCCCGATTTGCCGTTCCTAGCCGATATCCACTGCACTACAATGCACATCCCGCACCATAACGCACGTCTTAAATTGCTGTTTTCGACTTTGCTTCGCGGCGGCAGCGCCGTCGTTGTGGCAGTCGTTGTCAGCTTTTCGGTGGCGGTGGCGACGGCAATGGCAACGGCAAACGACAAACGGCGGACGACGTGCAGCAGCCGCGAACCACGGACCGGTGACGGTGCACCAGGGCTAGACAGACGAGACCTAACGCACGCGACAGGCTGCCGGAAGAATGGTAGCAAAACGAAAAAAAAAAAAAAAAAAAAAAAAAAAAAAGAGAGAAATAATAGCTTTAACGGTCGCCTGAACTCAAATTGAGACGAAGAGGAAAATGAATATTAACTCTCCAATTAAAACAACAACAAAAACTCTGGATTTAAGAAAATAAAGATATCAAGTTTTTAGATACAAAGCGTTGGATTTAGCCTGTCTGGGGAACTTCAATGAGATCAAATCGGCCTATTAATGTGTCTAAGAAAGATAATATTGGGTGGCTAGATTTATTACAAAAAAAATAAAATAAATAAATAAAAAAAAAAGAAAAAGAAAAGAAAAAAGAAAAGAATCGATAATTATCGACGTATTTTCGATAACCGCTACATGACTTGAACAGATTTTTTTTCAATCTACTACACTGTCGCTTTTAACTCGAATCGAATAAAACATATTTATCCATAATATTTATTTTACCGATACCCCACTGGTCATGACTATTTTAATCTCACTGTTCGTCTAACTTTACTTCAGCCAATTTTCTTTTTATATATTGAGAGCTGTTGATATTTAAATTTCCTCAAATGATAAAGTCATCTGCCTTACTATTTTCCCCAAGTATTATCGGCTCGGAACGAGAAATCGGGAAACCGAGTTCGAATTCCAGTTGAATTCCTTGCATTCACTTACGCGCAAATACCCGTGGGAAAGGTCTCTTCCCTCCAGTTATTGGTTAAATAATAGGGCAGATTGGGTTCTATAGCCTTGGTCGGCAACCAGTCTACCGCAGAAAGCAATGGCAACCTACTGCGGGATAATCTTCTGCCCAGTCAGTCATGTCTCTTTCGAGACATGATCGCCCAAGCGTATATCGCGCATGGCACTTAACTGACTGATTAAGATAATATGTGTTATTATCCTTCACACATATTAAAATATTTTGCCTTACATTATTCCTCAATTGTTAATGTGTTAATCCTTGCTATTTTTCACAAATATTAACACATTTTAACTTATTAACTTATTTTAACTTATTATTATTCCCAAATATTAACATGTCAAGTCATACTATTTTTTCCAAATATTAACATATTCAGCTTTGCAATTTTTTCCCAAATATTGACGTGTTCTGTCATAATATTCTTTTAAATATTTACATTTTTTCCCTTACTATTTCTATTTTGAAAGTAAAATTTAAAGTTATAAACACTTAAATGTGCTTAAGCATAATGTATTAACTTTTCATAGTCATCATCATTCGCTTGGTAGCGTGTGGTCTGAGGGTAGAGAGAGCGCAATATAAAGTTATATACCATTATCTGTGCTAAGGCTTAATATATTAGCTTGTAGAGGTATCGATGATTATCAAATTGATCTTGTGCTAAAGGCAACCGAAGTCCACACAATTTAAAATATTAGAAGGTTGAAGGTTGGATGTTGGAATGTGGAAAAGTAAAATATTTCGTTTTGGATGTTAAAGGAAAATTTTATTTACTAAACAGAATAACAAATTTATAAGAAGAAAATGTTCAAAGAGAAAAATGTACGTAGTTAAATGTTCCAGAGAAATAGCAGTAAGGGGTTAAGTGTCCAGAATTCTAGTTGCAAGTTGCGAATGTGTTTAATAAAGTTTGTGTTCCTTTCCCTTTTTTATGGCCGGCGAGAAAGTGAAAAGGAAGGTGAAGCAATTAAGGAAATTGTCATTATCGGAGTTAATATTTAGGAGTCAGTTAAAGTATCTTGTTGTTGTTGTCGTCGTCTTCTTTGTTGACTGCGATAATGTTGAGGATGGAGAAAAAGAGGTAACCAAGTTAGCATGTGTGAAGAAGGAGAACGAATGTGTGACGCGACCTTACGTCCTGGTCAGACTTGAAGTTTCCTTTGTTACATTTTGCCGTGATCTCTCTCTCTCTCTCTGCTTCCATTTGACTGTCTTTGGCCGGTTAAAGGACGTGAATAAGTACTCAGTAGGTCACGTGTTTGGATCGAAACACATACCCATTTTTTTAAGTGTTAAGAAAATTTGACCGGGGTCATAGTTTCATTTGTTATTTTCTCAGAATCTAGAATCTTAATTTTCACACTGCTTGTGAAATTTTCCTTGGTCTGGGTTTTCCAAAATGTTTTTAGTCATTTGAATCCATTTTTGCGGGTGTGCAATTTTATTTTTTGCGTTTCAGTTAATTGTTGGATGATACAGGATTTGTATCCTATACGCTCTTAGTCATCATTATCAACTGCATAAAAGAATGCGATCGTAGGCTAGCTGCACAGCTGTGAACCTAACCAGCGCTTTGCAGATGTCTCCATCGCTCGAGGCTCTGTGAATGATCTTCCAATCCGTCCAGTGAAATTGTCACACTATTTTCCTCTCTCGGTTCCTTTTGTTTAAAGTTTTACCTTGTTGGAGAGAGGTGGTGACATTGTTCCGTCTTTTAGTACGTGCCCTTGCCATTCCAACATTTTCTTCTATCAAACCAGATATGAAGAGAGAAATAACCAAATCCCAAGCTGTGAAACGACATCTACGACTACACCTAGTCATGATGAAAATAATGATATAAATTATTTTATCTGTTTGTTTAAAATACAGTAATACAAAGTTCTGAATTACAATAGCTGCTTTAAGGCTTGCTTTTGTGAACGATGCGGTCGTATATTTCCCAGTAAAGCTGGCAAGTGATATCTCCACTGACACTAGCGTGAGTGGTTCTTGAGCATTTTATTGAATGGACTTTATTCAAAAAACTTCGGTGAAAGATAGCAGAAACAAAAACAACAATAACAACAAAAAACTATATATTTTACCATACTTCTGATATGAAGTAGCAGTTTCACTATTTACATTGTTCGGACTATTGTGCTCATTTTATTGTTATATTCACGACATTTTGGCTGTTGCACGCTCCGGCCTTCTTCAAGTGATTGGAATTTCAAACTGAACCCATTATTCCCATTGCTGAGGCATACTGTTCTCGTTCCATGAGGTATGCCACTTCCGGATGTCTTTGTTATTTCCCCTTTAAATTAACTTTCTAAGTTATTTATTCAGCACTGCTGTAGCCAGGTATTGAACTCACAGCTCTTTTGCTCAGGTGACTGGAACCAAACAACGTTTTTATTCACTGGGCCAGGACAACAGTCCAAACGATGTAAATATATAAAAAAAAAAGCTGAATCTGTTCAATAAAGTTAATGTAAAACATATAGCCGATATCCACTGTAAGACAACGCACTGGATGTGCCTTGTGGTGCAGTGTATATCGGCTCGGAACGAGAAATCGGGGAGCCGAGTTCGAATTCTAGTTGAATTCATTGCATTCACTTACGCGCAAATACCCTTGGGAAAGGTATTAATTCGTCTCTTCCCTCCAGTTATTGGTTAAATAACAGGACAGATTGGGTTCTATAGCCTTGGCTGGCAACCAGTCTGCCGCAGAAACTAATGACAACCTACTGCGGGATAATCATATGCCCAGTCAGTCATGTCTCTTTCGAGACATGATCGCCCAAGCGTGTTTCACGTATGGTACTGAACTGACTGAAAGCATATATGTACATTTGTATGCGTGAGTTTTATTTAACGGCATATATATTTAATGCCAAAAAAGTAGTTTTACGGTATTTTTTTAATGTTCGGTTATAATGGAAATGTCGATTTAGTCAGATAATGATGAAAAATTTCTTTTTAATTTTTAAAATTTTGGAAAACTGAAAATGTTTCTAGTTTTGTATTCAAAAATATATTGCTGTTAATAATTTTTTCCCTTCAAAAACGTATTATAGTAATAATTTTTTTCCTTTAAAAATGTATTGTCGATAACATTTTTCCTTCAAAAATGTATATTTTTCTATAAAAGTCAATTTTATGTATATATTTCTATAAGAGTATTTTTGTGCTTTCTTAGTGTTTTGACCCCAGTTTGGGGTTAACTATTTGCCCATAACTGGGACCCTAACAGGTGCTACCACTCCGAGTCAGGGTGGACCTGAGAACAATAGTAATTAAGAGGTGATTCCATGCTCCTCACAACCTCCCAATCAGAGGCCGTGCTGCTGGATGCAGTTTACCGTCATTCACAGGAACTATGTACATTTGGGCTCGTTTGTCTATGTATGTGTACTTATACTTGTGTCGTCATTCAACCTGGGCTGGTTGAAACCGCTTCTTCCCTAGAAAAAGTTTCAGAGGACATTTTGGTTTCACAAACAGTATCTAGCCGTTTGTTACTACTAGTTGAGATCGTACTCACTACTGTAGTAAGAGTTCACTATTGTTTAATGCCGAGGTGCAGAGAATCACTTAACCGGTTAAGGGTACACAAGCGAATATTTATCCATATCAAATATAGAGAATATTAAGAAAAACGCCTTAGAGTAAAAGTGAGTTTCACACGCTATTTTGAAAGTGACAAAATTAGATTGAAATTTTTTAAAAAATGCAAATGAATTGCAAATTAATCCTCGATTATAGCGAATCCAAATCTCAGTATCGGCGTCCCTAGAAAATGTTTCAGGGGACATTTTGGCCCCACAAACCGTATCCAGCCTTTTGTTGCTTCTAGTTGAGATCATACTCACTACTATAGTAAGTGTTTCTGCTGTTTAATACCAAGGTGCAGAGAATTACTTATTCTGGTTATGGGTACACAAGCGAATATTTATCCATATCAAATAAAGAGAATATTAATAAAAACGCCGTAGCGCAGAAGTGAGTTTCTCAAGCTATTATAAAAGTGACAGAATTAGGTTGAAACTAAACAAATGCAAATGAATTGCAAATTAATCCTCGATTGTAGCGATTATAGGTGTTTTTTACCATAAAAAATAGCAGGATATACGTTGTTCATTAGCCTTGAATAATATCCAGTATACGAAAAGGACAACAAGAAATTGAAAAGCATGGAGAAATCTACGCGTTTATCCTTCCTTAGAACAATTCTGAAAAAAATTATTTTATCATATATATGAAATAAAGGAATTAAAAATAATAAAATATAAATATTATAATATAAATAATATAATATAATAATATATAATAATCATAATATAACAATATAAATAATAAAATAAAAAATTATTTTATCATATATATCAAATAAAGGAATTAAAAATAATAAAATATAAATATTATAATATAAATAATATAATATAATAATATATAATAATCATAATATAATAATATAAATAAAAAAAATTATTTTATCATATATATCAAATAAAGGAATTAAAAATAATAAAATATAAATATTATAATATAAATAATATAATATAATAATATATAATAATCATAATATAATAATATAAATAAAAAAATAAAAAAAATTATTTTATCATATATATCAAACAAAGGAAATCTAAGAGAGCGATACTCTTTTTATTGCCCAATCCGTTCTTAAGTCATGAACTTCCCCACTCAAAAGGCAAGATGTTTGTGTGTGTGTCAGTTTATCTGTCTGTATGTCCTTTAAACAAATCCCTAATTTTTATCTGATTCTCACCAAACTTCAAACAAATATTCTTTAGGCTGATGCTGTGCTCCAGGATCATGGATTAGTTTTAACGCTTTCATTACACCCGAGCAACGCCGGGCTATACTGCTAGTATATCTATAAGACTATAATTAGTCCATGCTTAGAATATTGTTGCCACATAATGTCCGGCGCCACAGCTATTTGCCTTGAGCCTTTTTGATAAGCTCTAAGAAAGAATCGGCAATATTAATGGTTCTGATCTGGCAGCTCAGCTTCAGTCACTTTCACACCGCCTTATAAATACTTGATAATCATTGTTCGGATGAGCTCTTCGTTATGGTACTTAGCGGTTTTTAATTTAAGCTCACTAAGTACTAGATTAGCATTGTGATTTTATTAGTTTACGGTTTTGCTGACTAGATGTAGCCGTAAGTTTTATGTTAAATGTTTCTTCTCTAGCACTTCTCGCTTGTGGAAGTTCTATTCGGCTCCATGCTTTCGAATCAACTTTAATCTCAAAAAATTAAATACAGTGTCAATCGGTATCTACTTTCCCCCTGATTACTCTTTTCTCTTTCAGCTCATCATTATTATTTATGTTCCTAATTCTTTCCCCACCCTGTAACCTCTGGTTTTTCAGTAGCTTTACTCCTTCGCATCGGGTGATACTGATTAAAAAAGCAAAGGAAAGTGGAATTGGCGTTCCGAGTTCAAGTTCCGGCCTCGTCTGTTACTCCTACCTTGTATTAATCTCTTTGCGAAATGCTTTAACTCCTTTCTTCTCACCCATCATCACCTTTGCGATGAATAAGGAAAAAACGAGATTTTGTTCCAATTCACCTTAATTTCCTTTAGAAAGACATGAATCAATATCTTATCTGACAGCTATGGGTCTAATAGTAACGTAGTCTGTCTGGTCTAGCCTTGTACGGTAGCCAGTCTAGAAGAAAGTCAACTCTGAATTCAAAATGGTTGAGAGCATAACGGAAAGATTATTGGCCAAGAAGACATGACTATTCACAATTAATAATGACAATATAACTCTACTGATATCTTTTTATTATTATCTGTGAATAGTCATGGCATATGGTCGCTTACGTTCTGAAGATATAAAAAAGAAGCTAGAGAGAGCCGTGATCGCTCACATCCTTAAAGGATACAGAACGTTAAAGCAAAAACCTGATATCTCTATTCTTTTAAAGAATTATTTGCTAGAGAGTAAAAGGAGATTAATTTTCTTTAATTATAAACCGACTAACATTTATAATTCAGATCTTAAACAAAGCAGTTTTTAATGAATAAAATCAATAAAAATATATATAAAAAAAAACAATAAGAGGAAAATTTGCCTTAAGATAAACTATTTATCTTCCCAGAATATTCGATATTGAATGGACGAAACAAGGAACGGACACTTTGGACGGCCATTGTTCCTCCTAATCGCCTTACCCAACCTAAAACCTCTCGCCCAGTCAGCCGGCTTCGAATCACTTCACGCACGAGTGACCACGGAAAGTATTGATCCATGCATGCTTGAGCGCTGATTCGTGATCAATGATTTCTGTATTTGATCGTGTACGGTTCCCCCCGGGTATCGTCAGCATACATTTAATATCGGCCCCAATCCTTCACCGCCTTTTCTTTTCTTCACGACGCACGCATCAGTACAGCCGCGCACATTCTCGCCTCGTCAAAACTAAACCCACCACAGCCCATCTTCATCTTCTGCGTTCCCTAATTACCTCCCCTTTTGCTTTAGTCGAAACACGTGATTACATGCACGTCCTTATTTACAAATTTCTCGCGATCTCTCCCGCTGAAAACCTATGCTCCACTGAGCCTGGTCAGCGATAGAAACACGGCTGAAAGAGTTCGCTCGCCACTGATTTGGAGCCGTTTGTTGCTGAGTTTCACGTTTCTTAAGGGCTCACCCATGGCACTCAATTAATCTCTTTCTTGTGATGACAGTGGTGTCGAAAATGAATAATGTCGACCAACTCGCAAATAATTCTTTTCTATCTCATGTCCGACGACACAATTTACTTGGTTACAGTCAGCTTTGTTGTACAAAGCATCTGAAGTTCGTTGGGATGGTACATTGTGGAACACCTGTGTGCAATTGTTTGGAGTATACTATTTGAATTTAAGCTGAGGCCCTTATGTCTTAGGTCAATTGAGGCTCTATTGATAATCTGAACTCATTACGAAGGTGACAAGGTAACAAAAAGTGCCATGCTGTCATCAGTAAAGGTAAAGAAGAAAAGTAACGAGACAAAGAAAACGTGAAGAAAGAAAGGAAACAAGAAATAAGAATAAAGAAGCAAAAAGAAGAGGAAAGAGAATGGAATAACAGAAAAAGTTAAGGGGAATAGGAAAGAAGAAAATGAGTAAATAAATAAAAATAAAAAAGAAAGACGAAATGAAAAAGAAATAAGAAAAGAAAAAAAGAACAAGTAAAGAATAAAATAAAAACAAAAACGGAGAAAACCAGTAAAAAGAAAAAGAAAGGAAAATGGTGGTAAACTAGAAAGGTTAAAGAAAATTAAAAAGTAAAGTAAAATAAAAAAAGAAAAAGAAAGAAAGTAAAAAAAACGTTATAAAAAATAAACGAAATTTAAGAAAGAAAGAGAGAAAGTGGAGAGAAAGAAAGAGAAAAAAGAAAGATACTAATAAATAAAGGCTGGAAAGGAGAAAAATAATAGTAAAATAAAAAAAGGAAGAAAAAAAGAAACCCAGAAATGCCGAAAGAAACGAAATTAAAGAAAAACAGAAAGAAAGAAAGAAATACAGAGAGAACAAGAAGAAAAGTAATAAAGCAAAAAAGCTGTAAAATGAATAATAAAAATAAATAATAAAATAATAAAATAATAAATAATAATAAATAATAAAATAATAAAATGAATAATAAAAATAGATGAAAACATGAAACGAAACACTGAAAAATAAAAATGAAACGAAAGTCAAGAAACAAGTGAAAAAAAAGAAAGAACGAAAAACATAAGGAAAAAAAATAAAAGTGATATCATGTACTGTTTGGAAAGAATAGTAAAATAATAATAAAAAAATAAACTAACAAGCCATGAAAAGAAAAAAAGAAAGAAAAACAAGTAAGAAATGAAAGTAAAGAACGAAAGAAAAATGAAAAATGTAATAAATAAAGAAAATGAGAGAAAGAAAAAGTGACAAAGAAAGAAAAAGAAATAAAGAAAAAGAAGAAAGAAAAGAAATAAAGAAAAATGATGGCCAAAACGAAATAAAAAGAAAGGAAAAGAAATTATGTTAAAAGCTAGGAGAAGAGGAAAGAGAAAAGGTGAAGGAAAAGAAGAGAAAGGGAAAAGATAGAAAAAGAAAAAATTAAAGAGAAAGGAGAGCGAAAAGGAAAGAAAAATGACGGAAATAAGAAAAGGAAAAAGAAAAACAAGACAAACAGTAAAACAAAAGAAACGAAAGTTAAACAGAGACAAAACAAAGAAAAACAATTAATTTCGAAAAGTAAATGAAATCTTAAAGATGGAAGAAAATCGAATGAAAAATGAAGAAAAAAAAGAAGAAAGAAAAAATGAAATTATGGCTGACAGTAATCTATATATATATAAAAGGCAATCTGTGAGTCTGTCTGTGACTGATCCAACAAACAGGGGGTCTTTTTGTAACTTCTACTTTGTCATATGCCATAACAACTTCACATTTTCTACAAGGTGCCAAACCCTCCGACGTTGTAGGGACGATGCATTCGCTTCTTCTGTGTCATAACGTCATCAAATCACATTACAGGCCCCGGTAATGCTCACCCTCCATTCTTCTAATTGTACATATATCAATCTCGTTTATTGGCAAATTTGACCAGTCATGAATACCGTTTTACAAATACAACAAAACCCAATATTTACTTTGCATTATTTTAGCTTACGTGTCACTCCAACCTCATAATGGTGCTTTTTGGATAAGCACTTGACCTTACCATTTGAACTACACAACCCCGTCTAACGCCGGACTATATATATATATATATATATATATATATATATATATATATGGGTGTACTAGAATGATAGGGCACATTTTAAATGCAAGTATCTTAGATTATAAAAATGACATAACTTACCAGATAATTAAAAATGATATAAAGTACCAAATATTTGAATTTACTCGAGCAACTAGACTAGCGTTTATGTCTCACCATTTTAAAGTGAAACTTCTACTATAACAGCTTCCAGCCTGAGGAATTATCTTTCGTGTACTTGCTTCCCTGAAAGCTACAATCTCAAAGAATTTAAATACAAAGACAATTCCCATCTCTTGTCTTCTTGATTCACATCTTTTCTATGACTACTCTTGTATCATGTTCTTCTTTCTTTTCACTCCACTCTCATGCAGCCCCCCTTCACACCCGCATTCTCAACCTGTTCTTACTCATTCTCTGACTCCCCTGTAACTTGTTCCTCTTTCTTATCACTCACCTCTTCTGTAACCCCCTGTGCACCAGTGGCAGTTCTTCCTTGCTTGGGGGTGAAATGATTTACAAAAATAACTGATATACAAGTGTTCAGCATATCTTTAAATTTGAATATTGCATCCATGAGATGCCCACTAGTACGGAGAGAACATGCACGAGATCACTATCTCATTTAAAATACCGACGTGATGAGGGTCCACTGTCAGCAAAAGAATAAATCAGATGCTTTTAGGGAAAAGCACAATCATAGATAATACGCTGAGCTCGTGTATATTAGTCATGTACTAAATATATATGGCACTCTATGTCATATTTATAATGTAAATTACTTGCAGGGCCCGATCCTTATGGACACTCTGTATAAGATAACCAATATTTTCCTGCTTTGTTTCTGTTCTGTTGAATGATAATGCATGCATGTGACGAGGTAGAACTAGAGGAGGAAATGTATGTCATTAGTTTTTCATCATTAATCCTGATTTTTTTTTTAATCATATCACCCCAAGCAAGGCGGTAACGCCACTGATGCGCAGGGGGCTACGTAAGAGTAAGAATATTGGATAAGAGAAAACCGGAAACCACATCCTAAACAGGGAACAAGGGATGAGCCTCTTCACCTGTTCAATACACGTGGGTGGAGTGTGAACCGGGCGATAGTTTAGTCTATCTACTCCAATTGAAAAAGAAAAAAGAAAAGAGTAAAAAGATTGGAAAAGAGAAAACCGGAAACCACATCCTAAACAGGGAACAAGGGATGAGCCTCTTCACCTGTTCAATAGACATGGGTGGAGTGTGAACCGGGCGATAGTTTAGTCTATCTACTCCAATTGAAAAAGAAAAAAAAGAGTAAAAAATATTGGAAAAGAGAAAACCGGAAACCACATCCTAAACAGGGAACAAGGGATGAGCCGCTTCACCTGTTCAATAGACATGGGTGGAGTGTGAACCGGGCGATAGTTTGGCCATCATTTACGTGATGCAACTCCAAGTAACTAATTTCTTATTGCAATCTTCTTGAACTGCATTAGAACGGTCAGTCAGTCAGTTAAGTGCCATACGTGATACACGCTTGGGCGATCATGTCTCGAAAGAGACATGACTGACTGGGCATATGATTATCCCGCAGTAGGTTGTCATTGCTTTCTGCGGTAGACTGGTTGCCGACCAAGGCTATAGAACCCAATCTGTCCTGCTATTTAACCCATAACTGGAAGGAAGAGACGGATTAATACCTTTCCCAAAGGTATTTGCGCGTAAGTGAATACAATGGATTCAACTGGAATTCGAACTCGGCTCCCCGGCTGCTCGTTCCGAGCCGATATCCACTGTACCACAACGCACATCCTTAGAACGGTACAGTAGCTAAATTCAACTTCAGCAAATGCTGTACATAAGATTCCTACTTTTTCTAGGGCTTTCGTTCCACGTTTAAGAAAATTATTCTCTCGCATTCATCTTTTTAACCGTCATGTTCATTTGTAGATGCACACTTTCATCTATTAGTGAATACTGTGAATAGATTTGAGGCTGTAGAAAATGCTGTTGCTATTCGAAAAATGAATAAATTTCTAAGACATAAAAGAAGAATATAAAAATCCGTATTCTCAGAACTCGTAATAAAGAGAATTTGAAAAATTAGAAAATGTAATAAAACCGGAGTCATAAATGTTGGTTGCAAAATAGAAAATACTGTTAAAAATGGGTTTCCATATATAGGCTGGATGGGAAAGAATCATAAAGACATAAGCTTTATAGTTGAAATGAATCAAACACATAAGATATTTTAATAATAGAAATAATTTAACAATGTAATGCTTTCTACATAGGTGAAATTTCAAAGAATTTTAAAGTTTACTAGCAGTATAGCCCGGCGTTGCTCGGGTGTAATGAAAGCTTTTAAATATATATATATATATATATATATATATATATATATATATATATTATCGATTTTCTTTACTATTGTAAGAACTGCTCCCTTGGAACTTCTGAATATCGTTTCTTATGTCTTTGTCTATGAGTGTATCAAATTTGATTAAAATCAGACCACTCCTTCTCTAACCCGATTTTTATATATTTATCAGAAGTACCTCGACACAAAGCCTAGCTAAGAACACTCGCAGATGCTTATAGTACAAGTGTGTAAATTTTCAAGAAAATCGGTTCAGCCGTTTCGGAGTCTATAGGTAACGGACACACACACACACAGACACACAGACAAAGTTACATTTATAAATAAGTTTAGATAATGACATAAATAATTTGTAATATTTGTCCAGCGTGGAAAAACACACCATCGCCCTCAAGTCTTAGGCTTGCGTATATGTGTGTTCCGTGCGTTAACTGGCAGGAGGTTAGCCATACTTGAGGCTGCAGCCGGTTGCCTGTCGTTCCGTCCCCGTGTGATTGAAAGTGTTAATGATCTGTCGAAATCCATCACTTCCTCTGCCACGTTATGAATTTTGATCTCAACACGATCTGAGAACTCGGGAGATGGCCATCTTCGGGCTGCACTCGGCGACAACTTGAAATGTAGAGGCGGAGTGAGTGCACAATTCAGGAAAAGGGAAAACAGAAAAGAACAAAAAAAAAAGACAGCAGCAAAAGAAAGAAAAATGAATGAATAAAAAATAAAAATAAAAACAATGCAAATCAGTCCACAAACTACTGCTGCTACTATGTGTAGTCGTCGTTAGAAGTCACTGACTTTTTATGCTACCCCTTTCTTATCTTTCTGCTTAGCGGCGGTGGAGGTGTCTTAGCGTGAGTGAGAATTTCTTGTCTTAAATCTCCAGGCTGAATAGCTCTTCACCGTGTCTTGAGCGTATCTCGTTGTTTTTTTAAATCCGTTCTACCTTTTAGTTAAAATGATTCGATATGGCGCCGGGTTGGCTGGCAATCGGCTTGTTTTTCCCGAAAAGTCTAATGTCAATTTTGTGTATCTGGCTTTAATCACCAGTTTACGATTTCGCGCTGATATCTGCCAACCTGAAACCTTGGAGACAAAGGTTGTTGATTTTGTACATTCACATGCCAGCGTTAATTATAATTCCTCTCATCACGTGTGTGGTCCTTTTTGAAGTCGGTCGATAATTTAACCTCGGTCAGTCTTCATCGCTTCCCTGAGGAGAAAGGGAGAGAAAAGAAAAAACCAAACAAACAAACAAACAAACAAACAAACAAACAAACAAACAAACAAACAAACAAACAATAGAAAGTGTTCTCGCCCTTTAGTGAAGCGAACTTCCACCTGGTTTGTCTTCGATTGCTGTCATATAGATCAATGTCATTTCGTGAATGCCTTGTGTCTCGCCTCTCTCTCTCTCTGCCAATCACCCCCAGAGCATATTCCTCTCTTTTTCTCTTTCTTAAATCTTCTCGAGAAAAAGAAAAATGTACACACACCGAGGTATTCTTCGACTATCTATTCCGGGGTTCGAATCCATGGTCCGTCGATACTATTTTAACGTGGATGCATAAAGAACACTTACAGTGTTACACAGTAACTAATTGATAAGTTTGAATAGAAAAGTCAGGTTAATGATATTTCATGAAGTAGTAGAAAATTGTCTTTGATTGAATCGAAAATATTCAGAAGTGTCGTTTCTTTTAAAATTTCTTTCGTCTATTTTTTGAGATTTTCTTTCTTTCTTTCTTTCTTTCTAACACTTTATAATAGATCATTAATTTTTGTCTTTCTCATTTGGTTGCTTTTGTTTGTTTTCTTTAATTTTTCTTTCTAGCTTTATTTACTTCTTTCTTTTCTAGTAAGAACATTTAACAGATCAATAACATTCTTTACTTTAATATGACTTTCTTTCTTTCTTTCTTTCTTTGTAACGCTTAGTAATAGAAAATTCATTTTCTTCCTTTCTTATTTGCTTTTCTTTCTTTCTTTCTCTCTTTCTTTCTTTCTTTCTTTCACGCTTGTTTGATCATTTCTCTGTGACAGTGTTTGTTTCTTAGTTTTTATTGCTAAAATTATTTTGCCTTTAATCGTTTGAAAATTTGCCCTACTCATGTGTCAAAGACTAAGATTATACAAATAACAAAGCATCTAATTGATTCAGATCGATAGTTTTGAGTTACACCCCTTCTCCAAACCCATATCAATCGAATGATTATGATCGGCTTTCCACAATGATCACACGATTACAAATCATCGAACAACAAAAAGTAAATACTGCGATTAAACGCAAACACAACACCGTCAGAGTAAAAAACACACGATCCTCTATCAGTTGGCGTCTCCGGATATCCCATAACATTAGGTGAATTCTTTGATTGACCTGTATTTGCTTGATGAAATATCTTAATATTTTTCTTTAACTAGTAATCTCTCAAAACAAGGCCCAAGATCCACTCGAAGTAAAGAATAATGTTGTAAGAGTACATATAGGAGAGATAACCGTTAATCCTACGCATGACGAGGTTAAGATTGTACTGATCTAATCAGGGAAGCCTTGTAGAACAGGCTCTCGAGAGTATACTCCACAAAAGTGGCAAATGCTCATTCAATGTCCTCAGCTTCATATATAATCTTATCCCCCCCCCCAAAAAAAAATAAATAAAATAAAATCCCGTTCTTAGTTGTCCTCATGAAGTCTCATAATAATATTTCCACTACTTCACTATATAAAAAAACACCAGTAAAAATTCTTGTCACCTTTTATTGTCACACACACATATATATATATCATCTTAATTTTATTAGTCACACACACACACACACACACACACACACACACACACACACACATACACACACACGCACACGCACACGCACACACACACACACACACATATATATATATCACCTTAATTTTATTAGTCAATGTCCTCTTAGATATAAAATTAGTGCTATTAAAAAATTTCCCCACGAGAATTAATGTTCTCGCTCGTTTTTCTTCAAAGAACTTAATAACTCAAACACTTGTAAACAGCAGATTTCCACATAAGACATTTTCTTTAAAACTTGACCAATAACAACAATAAACACTTAGAAAAAAAAAACAAACAATAGCAGTACTATTTTCTACAAAATTCAAATGCATAGCAATTATAAATAGGACGAATCTTCACCTGGAAACATGATTCGAAAATACAAAACTCGCGTTAATTTAAACAAATTTGGAAATTAGTTATTTCCGCAACCTAGGTTTCAACCTTTCGGTATCTTCAGGTGATTTATAATAACTGATTTTAAATTTTTCAAACGTACAAACAAGGATTTTATACGAACTCGCGACTGGAATTTTTAAATACACACACACACACACACACACACACACACACACGCGCACACACACACACACACACATACACACACACACACACACACACACACCCACACATATATATATATATATATATATATATATATATATATATATATATATATGCAGTGGACATCGCCTTGAAATGAAAAATTGGAGTGCCGAGTTCGAATTCCAGTTTGAATTTGATGCATTCACTTACGCGCAAATATCCTTGGGAAAAGTATTAATCCGTTTCTTCCTTCCAGTCATGGGTCAAATAATAGGATAGATTGTATTCTATAGCCTTGGTTGGCAACCGGTCTACCGCAGAGAATAATGGCAAATTATTCCGGGAAATATTCTGCCTAGTCAGTGATATCTCTTTCGAGACATGGTCGCTGAAGCGTGTATCATGTACGATACTTATATATATATATATATATATATATATATATATATATATATATATGAGCAGATCAATTCCCGAAATAAAACATATAATTCTACATCAGTCAAGTCGAAGATCATTTGAAATTCTTTAATCAGAAGACAAACTATATTTACTTGTTTCATTTCTTTCATAATCCTTACATAGAAATTGTTATTTATAGCACCGACTACTTTTATTAGAAAACGAAGCGATTCACTTAGCAAACGTTAAGACTTTTATTTCTAGTTGGTAGCAACTTTATCCTCTTTGCAGGCATTTTTGGGAGGTTCTACCTTTCTCTTTGCTATTTTTTCTATCTTCAAACGTTTCATTTCTTTAAGGTTAAACGACCTTCTCCTCATATACTGATAACTTTTTCCTTTTCTTTTTAATACAAACAATTTGAAGCCCAAAATAGAAATAACGATGACATATTAAACAGAAAACATTTTAAAATAGTATTTTAAACTTCAAGTTTAAATATTTTTAAACTAGATGCTTTAAAATCATAAATCATTAAACGATTACTCTCCAAAAACAGACGGATTTGTGAGAAAAAAAGGATGTTTGCTTTGGAGCAGTGGAAATCACCTCGGAACGAGAAGATGGAGAGCCAAGTTCGAATTCGGTGCGTTCCCTTACATGCAAATACACTTAAAAGAGGTATTAATTCATCTTTTCTCCCTACAATTTTCGATTAAATAGCAGGACTAATTGGATTCCGTCGCCTTGGTTGGCAACCTCTCTACCGCAGAAAGTAAAGGTAAGTACTACAGGAAATGTTCTGTCCATTAATCATGTCTCTTTCGAGACGTGGTCACTCAATACATATTTTAAACATTTTTATTTACAGCGAAACAGATCTGTCTGCGAATGACAACAACAACAATAATATATATATATATATATATATATATATATATATACTCCCGTTAGAGAGTTCGCCTACTTACGTGCCATTTCGTTTTTGCTCGTCTCCAGCTATAAATTAAGTTCTCATCATATTAATTCGTGGTCGCAGAGTTATTTTCAAACCACAAGCATTTGGGTAAAAGAAGTATTTTGGGAATGTACATGGGGTCTGGCCTGAGCTGCAAAGCTATAATAGTTTAGTACTGAACGAGTTGGACACTCTACTTAACGCCCATATGAGAGCCTAAATCGTATTTCGGGATATACTTTGTGTTATTATCTATTTCGGAATATAATTCGAGTTATTACGTTAATGATTTAGTTCTGTATCTGTTTGAGGTGTTTGGTGAAAGTACCCCTAGCACAATTTATTCCATGTTCAATTTCCTTATATCTTACACTAAACTTTTTAGATCAAATCAGTACACAGAACCTAAAAGGACTTATTTCTTTACGACCTTGAATATTCATTCGCTTGAAGCTGTTTTCGATTAAACGTTTGCTTATAGATAACATTTTAGATATAACTGAACGAATTGGAGCAAGGCAAAATTGCCACTGGTTCGCAAGAGTTTACAGTAAGAGAAAAAACAAGGTACAAGTAATTTTATAGAAAGGATAAGAGTTGTATGGGAATCAAGTTAATAGAAAAAGACAATTGACATTGAATTTAAACTTTTAGAGATTGTAGCTATTAGAGAAGTAAGCAGATGAAAGAGAGTTCCACAAACGGGATGTGAGAGAAAAGAAACTGTTCGTGTAAAAGAGACGATTTACATTTAAGTATTTCAATGGTAAAAATATGGGACATTGATGTCAATCTAGTAGCACGCGTAAATACATGTAGTCGGAGCACCAATATCTGAGTAACAGATAAAATTTCATCAGAGCAGTTGTCATGAAAATACTTGTAGAAAAGACAGAGGAAAGCCACATCAAGCCGGTGAGAATATGACTGAAGGCGGGCTACCAAGTTAGGCTCGATAATATTGCAGATTCTTGTTTGGTTTATGCAAAGCCTATCTGATTAGACCATTTCGAAATACATATCAAATTATTACGTTAATGTTCTGTCGCTATTTGAGGTGTTGAATGAATATCAGTCAGTTAAGTGCCATACGTGAAACACGCTTGGGCGATCATATTTCCAAAGAGACATGACTGACTGGGCAGAAGATTATCCCGCAGTAGGTTGCCATTGCTTTCTGCGGTAGATTGGTTACCAACCAAGGCTATAGAATCCAATCTGTCCTGTTAAATAACCCATAACTTGAAGGAAAGGACATGACTGACTGAGCAGAAGATTATCCCGCAGTAGGTTGCCATTGCTTTCTGCGGTAGATTGGTTACCAGCCAAGGCTATAGAATCCAATCTGTCCTGTTATTTAACCCATAACTGGAAGGAAGGGACATGACTGACTGGGCAGAAGATTATCCCGCAGTAGGTTGCCATTGCTTTCTGCGGTAGATTGGTTACCAGCCAAGGCTATAGAATCCAATCTGTCCTGTTATTTAACCCATAACTGGAAGGAAGAGACGGATTCATACCTTTCACAAGGGTATTTGCGCGTAAGTGAATGCAATGAATTCAACTGGAATTTGAACTCAGCTCCCCGATTTCCCGTTCCGAGCCGATATCCACTGCACCACTATATCCACAGAAAAAAAAAACTATTCTGTGTTCACTTTCCTAATATCCTACACTAAATCTGTTACAACGTTTCTTAACAAGGAACCTAAAAGTCTGATAAAGAACCGACTTTTGTACAACCCCGAGAACACATTCGCTTAAAGCCATTTTTGATTATTGACCTGAAAAAACGGTTGGATGTAGATAATTCTTTAGACATAGCTAAATGAGTTGGTCATCCTGTATGACATCCAAATGAGAGCATAGAGTTGATGAGGCGATTTAAGCACACGAATCAAGTTGTTAGGCTGTTTTTGGTTTTGTGGCATCTTGTGGTGTTGTGCACAACTATCCCTAGTGTAACCAATCCTGATTAAATCTGTTATAATCCATTCATACACCGAGATCATAAGATGTGATGAAGAACTGTCTATGTTACAACCTAGAGGATTCATTCGCTTGAAACCGTTATTTATTTTTGATCTGACAAAACGTTTGGATGTAGATAATTCTTTAAACCTAACTGAGTGAGCTGGGCATCTTGTATTATTTTGACTTTGTGGCATCTTGTGGTATTGTGTAAAACTATCCCCAGTGTAATCAATTCTGACTAAATTTCTTATAACCGATCCAGACATCTATATCATAAGATATAATGAAGAGCTGTCTTTCTTACAACGTAGAATATTCATTCGCTTAAAACCATTTTAATGATAGATAGAGGAAAACGTATTTGTAGAATATTCATTCGCTTAAAACCATTTTAATGATAGATAGAGGAAAACGTATTTGTAGAATATTCATTCGCTTAAAACCATTTTAATGATAGATAGAGGAAAACGTATTTGTAGATGATAACGTAAACATTTCTGAATGAGCGAGACACCAGACATGGCGGCCATATGAGAATTTAGATCCTAAATAAGTTATTAAATTAATATGCTTTTGCAGAATTTTGTGGTGTGAGATGAAACAATCCCTAAAGTAATCCATCCTTGTTCAGTTTCCTTATGTCTTACGCTTAATTTACTCTAACTGATCCCTACATTGATGTATTTAACATTTTGGGATTTATTAATTCCACAGCATTAATAACAACACACAAGTGCGCATGTGATTCCTCTCAGTAAACTGTCCATGTATCACATTTACCTTGGGGTATGCGAATATAGTCTTTCTAGCAACCACTACATAACCCTTCCCCCTCTTCGTATGCTAATTCGATCTAAAGAAGGTCTAATCTCTTTTCCGAGTGAAAATTTAAAATGGATCGTTTTTAGACATTGTTGGTCTATTTTGGGACTGGCTTTACGATATCTTATAATTTTGTATTAAAATCTTCACTTTTGCGAAAAAAAAGAAAAAACATGAAAGGAAATTTAAAGAAAGTAAAAGGACAATTGAATTTGATAAACTTGTTCGTTCCAAATAAATAAAATAACCGGTATATTTGGCGGAAGATGCTTTTATTTTGGTGATTTGTGCAACAGAAATATCTACAAATCTGACAATGTTCAAACCGATTACTTATTGGTAAGTGAAAGGGTCTGGAGAGCGAATGAACAGAGTATTTGTCTATATTTCTGAGATGAGGTAGAATTTACAGTATTTACATTATTCAGATTATTGTTCTCATCTTTGTTGCCATTTGTATGACGTTTCGGCCGTTGTACGCTCCGGCCTTCCTCAGGTGCTAGGATTTTCGAACCGAACCTTTTATTACAATCACTTGTAATAATCGCAATTATCATTTCTTGCGTAGTAATGCCTCGACTGGAAGTAATTAGTTATCTCCCTCTTACTCTGCAAGTTACTTGTTCACCACTGCTGTAGCCTGGTATTGAACTCACAACTATTTGGGTCAAGTCACAGGAACTAACCAACGTCTATATTCACTGGGCCATTTGAATGATTTACCCAAGTGATTGTAATAAAGAATTCGGTTCAAAATTCTTGGCACCTGAAGAAGGCCGAAGCGTACAACGACCGAAATGTCGTACAAATGGCAGCAAAGATGAGGACAATAACCTGACTAATGTAAATACTGGGAAGTATATAGGTTCTATATTTGACTGTTAGCTGTCAAGTATCACTTATAAATGTCACGATTTATGCAAACTGTCATACTGAGAGTCAGTCAGTTAAGTGCCATACGTGATACACGCTTGGGCGATCATGTCTCGAAAGAGACATGACTGACTGGGCAGAAGATTATCCCGCAGTAGGTTGCCATTGCTTTATGCGGTAGATTGGTTGCCGACCAAAGCTATAGAATCCAATCTGTCCTGTTATTTAGCCCATAACTGGAAGGAAGGGTATTTGCGCGCAAGTGAATGCAATGAATTCAACTGGAATTTGAACTCAGCTCCCCGATTTCTCGTTCCGAGCCGATATCCACTGCACCACTGAGAGTACGATTTCTTAAAGTGATATAACACAAGTTTCCGCCAGTGAAATGTTTACTGATATATTTACGTATATAGACACAGAACAAATAATGAAAGCAAGCACAGAAATTTATTTAAAATTAGTTAAGTTTAAAAATACATGGCAAATTAATGTATGTTATTACAAAATACATTACATGTAATCTTATTATTTGCAACGCACGTAATTTTATTATAAAAAAAGGTTTTTACTATAGTAATTTTATTGCAATTAATACTTTATTTTAGAAATAAATTACAACGGATAACAGGAAATTGCAAACTATTTTTCATAACATTCACTACAAAAGTGGTTTAATATAAAAATATATAATATATAGTTCACTACAAAAGTGGTTTAATATAAAAATATATAATATACAGTTCACTACAAAAGTGGTTTAATATAAAAATATATAATATACAGTTCACTACAAAAGTGGTTTAATATAAAAATATATAATATACAGTTCACTACAAAAGTGGTTTAATATAAAAATGCATTGCAGATGATGTTTTTGCTATAAATATATTTTTCCATAAAAAGCATTTTCGTATAAAAAACATTATAAACTGTTTTCAAATAGAATCCAGTGCTTAGAGTTTTAACATAAAATTGCACTGAAGAAGATCGTTTAGTATAAATCTTATTTTTTAGTATAAAAAAACTGCAAATAATTTTATTATAAAAATACACTGCAAATGATTTTGACTATAAAACATATAGCAAAAATGTGTTTTGCTATAAAAATTCATTTATAATGAATTTTTACAATAAGAATACGTTTAATATAAAAATGCAATACAAATCAGTTTCACTATAGAATTTATGGCAAAATGTTTTTACCCTTAAAAGTTCATTGAAAACGATTTTTTATACGATAAAAATTATTTTTACTATAAAAATGTACTGCAAATGATTTTTATTATAGAATCTATGGCAAAAGTGGTTATTACTATAAAAATGCATTAGAAATTAATGTTTTTTACTATAAAAATTCTTTTTGCTATAAAAATGCACTGCAAATCAGTTTTACAATAGATGTTGCAAAACTTTTTTTTGCTATAAAAATTACTTTTTTTACTATATAAATTACTTTTACTATAAAAATGCATAATAAAAAAATTTATTATAGCAAAAGCATGTTTACTACAAAATACATTAAAATGAATGTATTTCACAATAAAATTTACTTTTATTATGCAAATGCATTACACATGTTTTAGTATAGAAGCTATTGCAAAAGTGTTTTACTATAAAAATGCATTGAAAATTATTTTTTACTATATGATTTATTTTTATTATAAAATGGACAGAAAATAATTTTACTATAGGAACTATTGTAAAAGTGTTTCCCTATAAGAATGAATTGGAAATTATTTTCTTTACTATAAAATGATTTTTACTATAAAAGGACACTAAATGATTTTTACTATAGATTCTATTACAAAAATGTTTTACTACAAAAAAGCACTGTAAATGTTTTATACTATACAAATTACTATAAAATGGATTATCAATGATTTTCGTTACTGTAAATTTATTTTTACTATAAAAAAGCACTGTAAATTAATTTTTATTATAAAAACACTGTAACTAATATTTATGAAAGTGAGGTATTACGATTGATTTGAACTATGACATGTATTTTAGATGAGTTCTGCTATAAAATTGTATTGTAACTGATTTATATTATTAAAATTGTGTATGATTTTTAAAAAACTGCACTGCAATTTGCTATAAGTAGAATCTATTTTTACTGACGATTGCATATTTAGTGACAGATGAAACACTATGACTTGAAAAGCTGGATTAAATCCGACAAAGTGACTAATTAAAAAACAAGTAGGAAAGCCTTTATAAATTTGATATGTTTCACTACTTGTTTATATTCATCAAATAGATTGGTTTGGATCTGTCAAGAAGTTAGCTCCTTAAAATCTGACATGGTGAGATTGACGGAAGACTAACGGGCTTACCAATTGGCAACAAGTAGAATTCCTGTCTACGAATTTGTATTCACTCAATCAGGCGCCATACATGATACAGGCTTGGTCATTCATGTCTCATTCTATTCATGACTGACTAGACAGAAAATTTTTCCGTAGTAACTTATCATTTCTTTCTGCGGTAGAGTGGTTGCCAACCAAGGCTATAAAACAATCTGTTCTACTATTCAACCCATAGCTGGATAGAGAAGTAGTAGTTTAATATCTTTCACAAGGCTTTTTGCGCTTAAGTGAATGCAACGAATTCAACCTGAATTCGAACTCGGCTCACCGATTTGTCATTTCGAGCCGATATCAATTACACCGAATTATTTAAAAAGACCTATTGTGGATTCTTGTTTAGAAATCCAGACAATACAATAATAACAAAAACAGATATGAAAGGAAAAATGTAGGTATATTGAATAAAAGATATACAACCTGTACACGGTTAGTAGATTCAGGAATACTTGTTAGTAGGAGTCAAATATATACAAGAAGTAAGTCCGGGTAATAGTCTATATTTTTTCTGATCAACGAGCGGCGGTTCAACTGCTCTGACAAACACCAACTCTAACGACAACTATATTTCGTTGTCCCTCCCAGTAAGGGCAACATATGACACATGGTCAGTTTTGACTGGGATTTCCGGGTTATATGGCCCGGCCAAAAAATGTCTGTCTATTTTTGCCCAGTCGTGCTTCTACCCTTCGGCGGAACCACGACTGGGTTATTGCTCTCTGCTCGGAAGCAGAGAGCACCCACTACCCGAAGGCAGAGAGCTGACAGTGTTATAGTTGAAGAGTCTCAGCAACTCTAACAACAACTATATTTAGTTGTCCCTCCCAGTAAGGGCAACATATGACACATGGTAAGTTTTGACTGGGATTTCCGGACTATATGGCCCGGCCAAAAAATGTCTGTCTATTTTTGCCCAGTCGTGCTTCTACCCTTCGGCGGAACCACGACTGGGTTATTGCTCTCTGCTCGGATGCAGAGAGCGCCTTCTACCCGAAGACAGAGAGCGCCCTCTACCTGAAGGCAGAGAGCTGACAGTGTTATAGTTGAAGAGTCTCAGCAACTCTAACAACAACAACACCCGTTCTGTGTAGGAAGGATTATTTGTATACCATGGACTCCATAGAGTGTGCGAAAAGGAGTGGCTCCCCAACAAAACCTATTAGTATTTTTTGTTTGAATTTGAATTTTCCCATTATTTTATATTAGTACAAACAATGAATCCGTTATTTCTCGTTTATCGTGGAAAATTAATTTAATTGCTACAAACAAAATAGGGTTGCTATGTACATGGATCGCGAATAAATATCACCAATGGAACGCATTGAAAATCTTGGAGAAATAGGTTCTAATCGCCCAGGAAGTGTTCCAAGTGCTACTGACAGAATAACGCTATTGTATGTGTAATAAAAATCTATAGCTAAGCAATTTTGCTATAGAAATGCATTGAAAATATGAAAAAAAGAAATGAATTATCATTGCACAGAGATGATTAAATGTGCTACCGACAGAATAGTGCTATAATACGCCTTCTCTAACATATATTAACTTTCCTTTTCAAACTATAACATGTTCCATAGTTTATAATTATCCGCATTGTCAATTGGGATCAACATCGCTGGCATGTTCCCATTTCTGAAGGTTGTCTCCACAGCGACTAACAGGCAATTCAAGAAGAATCAGAAGAGCCAAGCATCACTGGAGTTAGAGAGAAAACGATTCTGTCGGGTTGAGTGAGAGCTTGTGTTCCATGTTGTTTAGGTATGTAATACGATTAGAATATAATATATTTCTGAAGCAAAGAAACCATCCTTAGATAATTTTTAAAAAGTTGTAGCATATTATCCATTAAATTCTAAATGTCATACAAACATCTCACTAAAATTATTTTTTTCTGGTATTATTTGAAATAAAATCAACTGGCTGTTTTGCCTGTTCATTTTCTTTTATAATGTCTTGAAAATTTAACTTTATAATATTTTTCTCCTAATTTCTGCTTCAAAACTTATTATTGATAAAAAGTGCTTACTAGACATACCCGGTAAAACATTTTAATACGTTAATTAATCCATGTTAATTTTCTGTTTGATATGTCTTTATTGTATTTCTATGATTTAATAAAATATAAACATAAAAAATATTGTCTTTCATTAAGAACTAAGAGAAATAAATATGGCCGACATATCAAATATCTTTTGTAAACAATTGTTATCAGTAACTGCCTATTTTGTGCTTTATTATGTATTGTGCTATGTGTATTTGCAATTTTGCTGTTTTGAATAAGAGGTTACTTAATCTGTGGAAAAGTTTCTGAATACGTGTACGAATTTTTCCCTTTAACTTTCATTCGCAATTTCTCGTATTTTGCGCAAAAATATATGGTACATCTCAACCATCCTCTTTCAGACCGTGGGATATTTATGTATTGGGGTTGCATTTTGCGAATGTTAATTTTTATGCATCTAACCGCAATAAAATATTGATTTTTCGTATATATATATATATATATATATATATATATATATATATATATATATATATATTTGTATATATCGGCAAATTGGGCACATCGACGTGGTGTAATGGTTAGCAAGCTCGTTTCGCTAGAATCATTATAACTGACTAGTGACTTCTATCCTCACTGGGTATCCCCTACTTTCGGCCGTGTGTCACGTCTAAGATACGCTTAGAAAATTACCTTCTTTCAGGTTTGGTGGCTGGGTGCAGTGCTAACAACCATAAAAAACAGTTTGTTACGGAAACACCAAAAAAATGCTGCCCTACACACCACTGAGTGTAACGGAAAGGTTTTTTATTTTAAAAATACTGTCTTTTATTAAGAATGGAGGTAAAAAAAAATTTAAAAACGAGATAATCAAAATATAAACAAAATTTTTCTTGTGAGCAAAGCGATGACATGGATCGAGTCAGTGGCAATGATGAGGTCTTGGAAATGATGGAAACAAAAAGGAAATTAATACTGAGCATCAGGAAGAGACAGCTGAAGTTCCTGGGACACGTAATGAGAAAGGAGGGCTTGGAGAACCTGATACTAACAGGCCAGAAAGAGACAGGGGAAAGCAACGGATAACTTATTTGAAGGATCTAATCAGGTGGATGTCGGAACGAGCATTGCATAGTGTAACAGGAGAAGGCGTGCTCAGAGCCACCAGGGACAGAGAAACGTGGAAAGCCATGATCGCCTATGTCCTGAAGGGACAGGGAACATAGAAGAAGAAATCGACGACAAAAGACTTTCAATTACACTGAATCTCAAAGAATGAATATTGCTGAAATATCAACTACCTTTTGTAAACACTTGTTATCAGCGTTACCTATTTTTGTTTTATTATCAACAGAAATACAACATAAAAGTTGTTTTTACAATCTTTCTGTTATAATTAACAGTTTTTTTTTTCAGCTGAGTAAAATTTCCTTAAAGCGTATTTTTATGTATAGTACGACTTAACCATTTTGACTTTAATTTTTGTTCAAAATTTCTCGCATTATGCAAACGTAGAATCATGGGAGAAATATAGTGCCAAGGATTATGAAAAAAGGGAATTTAATTTTGGATTTTTCCTTCCAGCAATACTTATCTTTGATATATTTTTAATTTCCTCTCTTAAGTAAATGGCTTTACTAAACATCCCGTAAGAGAAAAAAGTCCCATTTATGAATCTACCATTCGTCCTTGCATTGAATACTGTTGCCATATCTGGTCGGGTGCCACAATATTTAAAAAGACCCATTAACATTTTTTTTACATTTAGTTTTTTCCCTTATTTGATGTTGGTGCAAATAATGAATCAGTTAATTCTTGATTTTTATGTATTGAATAGTGAAGAATTAATCTAATTGTTACAAATAAAGATGCCCTATGAATGAATTTCGAATGAATATCAGTAATGGAATACATTGAAAATAAGTATTTACTTATATTTCTGTGATGAAGTAGTATTTATAGTATTTACATTATTCGGACCATTGCCCTCATCATCGTTGCCATTTGTACGACGTTTCGGCCGTTGTACGCTCCGACCTTCTTCAGGTTCTAGGAATTTCAAACTGAGCACTTTATTACATTCACTGTTATATATGAACTAACTCATGACTTCCAGAAGAAGCACTACTACGCAAGGAATAAAGTTCATATACCCCAGTGATTGTAATAAAGGGTTCAGTTCGAAATTCCTAGCACTTGAAGAAGGCCGAAACGTCGTACAAATGGCAACGAAGATGAGGATAATAGTTCGAATAATCTAAATATTGAAGATAAGGGAGTCCAAAAGCGTCTTTTGGGTGACGAACTATTTTCTACCCGCCGACCTCTCACTCACAAGCGTCAAAATATAATCTACGGAAAGTTTTCGGATGAACTATGGTTCCACCAGGTCAAACCTTGACGGCAAGAACACGCTCTGTCACTTACATTATAGCAAACTACCCATGTTCCCACAGTATTTCGTCGGTAAGAATTAATTTCTACTCGAACAGCTTCTCCTTGCGGTTTACTGTTCCGTGGAACCAACTGCCAAGCCGACGTTTCCGCTGTCAGTACAATCTTTACCTGTTCCAGTATAGGGTTACCCGTCATGTTACCCACCTATCCGCTGAAATTGTCTCTTAACGTAACCCTCTACCTCGAGTGGCTCTCGGACCTTGTACAGGGTGAATCTTAGTAAAAAATATATTTTTATTACCACATTGATACAGTGAGAGTATAGCATCTATGTAGTTTATATAAATTTTACCTTTTCCTTTATAAGTCATTGTTATTTTTTATTTTTGTTAATTTTAATTTTATTTTCCAATTTTGTTTCGTTTCTTTTTTGGTGTTGTATTTGTCTATACTTCTGAGATGAGGTAGTATTTACATTAGTTGCATTGTTCGGACTTTAGTCTTCATCTTTATTACCATGTTTACGACATTTCGACCGTTGTACGCTCTAGCCTTTTTCAGGTGCAAGGACTTTTAATTTTTTTTTTTGTTCAAGTCTTTTCTTTAATTTCTATGGTTGGCAGCAAAAAGGAATTGTCCAACATGAATGAAAAACTGAACATGGCAAAATCAGGTAACAAAAATTGAAGCAGATAGGAAGTATTTTAAAAGATGATATAAAAATATGACATTGCACTCTTAAGGCGCACCTGAAAGCTTATCAAAGTATGAAGAAACATAAAAATCTCGTTAGAAACAAAAAAGAAGTTAGTGACTTAAAAGCCAAATGTGATACAGGCTTAGACGATCATTTCTCGAAAGAAAAATGACTAGGTTGCCATTGCTTTTTGTGGTAGACTGCTTGCCAACCAATTATATAAACATCTGCCCTGCTATTTAACCCATAGATAGGGAGAGAACAGACAGAATAACACTTTTCTCAATGTTATTTGCTCGTAAGTGAATTAGACTGGAATCCGAACTCAGCTCTCCGATTTCTCGTTCTGAGCTAATATCCACTGCGCCACAACGTACATCCGAGAGTATTTGATTGTTATGCTATATCGCTCCTCCTATATGGCAATAAACGCTGAACAATCCCATCAACGATGACGAAGAGACTTGAAACATCAGAGATATACATGCTGAGAATATCATGAAGTGAACATGTGAGGAATGACAAAGTTTTAGAGAAAATGGAAAAAAAAGAAGATATTTATACTTAACAAGAGACAGTTAAAAATTCTAGGGTTTATAGCAAGAAAAAGAGATTTAGAGAATTTGACACTGACAGGACAGGTTAAAGGCAAGATGAACAGTGGAAAGTAGTGAATAACTTACTTAACGGTCTTGTGTAAATGGCTACCTGTTTAGAGATTAGGAGAGATAGCGAAAAGAGAAAATTTACAAAGAGCTACAAAGGACAGAACATTTTGGCGAGCCATGATCGTCCACATCCTGCAGAAATTCGGCACATAGAAAAAAAAAGAAAAGAAAATGAATACGGTATTCATTATTTTGTATTCCTGTTGCTTTCCAAAACCATTTAATCTTATTTTATTTTAATTGTATCTTATTTTCCTAATTTTTATGCATTTATTTCTGTTCGAACCATTTTCTTTCTCTATATTTAAATTCGTTTTTTCATACATTTTTTTCTTTCTTTCCTAGTCAACTTCGTCTTCATTTTAATTGTATCATATTTTCGTGTTTTCGTTTTTGATTTCATTTTTTTTCGTTGTTTTTTTCCTGTTCAAACCAGTTTTCTTTCTCTCATCTCATATCCTTTCATTCTTAAACCCACTTCTTCATTTAAATTGTACCTGTTTGTCAAAATAATTTTTTATTCGTCCTTCCAATTCTCTTCTGCTTCGAAATCTTTTCCTAAGTCCGCTTTTTCTCTCAGGTTATACTTCGTTGTTATCTCTTATTTCCATAAGATTCAATTTATCTGTCTAATTAGAGTTGAAAAAAAAAAAGTGAAAAAAGGTCATCCGGTACATGAAAATGTGAATACTTCTCTGATGTCGGAACCCTTAACTGCCCCGGGATCATTTGTCCTGTTTACGGAACTCAAGTGCTAAAAAAATAAAAACACTGATTAACTCTAGGAAGAAAAACAAAACAAAAAATAAAATAAATAAAATAAAAACAAACTAATTCTTTCTTGTGTCGTTTCTGTTCAAGATGTTCCAGATAATAGCCCTCCCCAATTTCCTTTTTCCTATTAACATAAGCACCGTTTATTATTACTCTCTGTTCCCGCACTGTCATCCATACACGCAAACATGGTAGGTTACTCCGTGTTTCTCTCAGCCAATCCCTTCCTTCAGTAGGTGTCTCGTGAGTGCTAAATCTTTGAGGTACTTTTTCCTCATAATATGACTCGGAAATTTCAACTGGATTTCTTCTAATTCGCATATCTTTTAGATCTTCCTCGTTGCTCACCTGATCTGTCTGTGGCAATACAAGTTCCATGAGATGTTAAAACGAGAACTCAGGCATATTTTGACAATTTCTAGTCAAACGGAAACAATAGTTCAAGTCAGTCAGTTAAGTGTCATATGTGATACACACTCACGAAATAATTCAAGTCAACGATATCTAGTTTAAATAATCCCCATAAAAACAGTATCTAAACTTATTTATAAATGGAACTTTGTCTGTGTGTGTGTGTGTCTGTGTGCGTGTATCCGTTACCTATAGACTCCGAAACGGCTGAACTGGTTTTCTTGAAAATTTTCACAGTTGTACTATAAGCGTCTGCGAGTGTTCTTAGCTAGGTTTTGTGTCGTGGTACCCCGATAAATATCGATAATCGATAATCGAAAAAATCGGGTTATAGAAAGAGTGGTCCGATTTTAATCAAATTTGATAAACTCATAGACAAAGACATAAAAAACGATATTCAGAAGTTTCAAGGTTGCAGTTCTTACAATAGTGCAGAAAGTTTGATATCGATACGAGGAAAGCAAAATTTGATTTACATCCATTCATTTTTCTTTCAGTCTACGGTTTCGCTTTAACTGGAAACAACTATTGCTTTTTAGTCATTCGTGCCAACGTCCAAAGAGTCTGAGATTCAGGACCATGGATTATTTTTAAAGCTTTCATTACACCCGAGCAACGCCGGGCTTTACTGCTAGTATATATATAAAAGGCAAGATGTTTGTGTGTGTGTCTGTTTATCTGCCTGTATGTCTGTATTTTTTCAGCTCTTTTATTTTAGTTTTTGCTTCGGTTTGGCTCTAAGTAGGTACAATTGTAGTTCTTAGTCTCAGCAATGATACCATTTACTCAGAGGACTTATTTAGCTTTCAAAATCAGTTTACGACGAAAAAACTAATTTGATATCGATATCGATGGAGTCTGAGCTCCAGGACCATGGATTAGTTTTAAAGCTTTCATTACACCCGATCAACGCCAGGCTTGACTGCTAGTTTATCATAAATGAATGATTTTAAGATTTTTCATCGCATGTTTTCAAATTGATATCCATGATGATCCTGTTGGTTTCATTTATGAAAACTTATTGTTGTGGAGTAGTTTTTGAACTGATGGTTATAATTGTGATATGTCGGTTGCTGATCGACTTAACGTACCCAAAATGTTAGGAACTTGGTAATTTTCTACTGAAAGCCGACTCCTTAATATTCGGCTTACTGTCAACTAATATGAACTGCATTAGTCTATGTCTAAACTGGAACTAACTAGTAGTTCTATTGAACTCCAAGAGAACTCTAAAGAACTCTCTAGAACTTCTAAGAACTCCCAAGAACTTTCTGTTAACTCTTATTAATATAGGAGGGAGAGTCCATTATCTGAGGAATAGGTGTGTTTCCCCATAACAGTTATGAACATCCGGATAAAATTAATTGTAAATACATATAACAGAGAAAGTGTCATAGACACATTGTTTTATATAATCTTTATATTTTACTTTTTTATATTTTATTTTTTATATTTTATTCTTTAATTTAATTTTTTATATTTATATTTTAATTTTTATTTTCTTCAACCATTTCACCCCGAGCAAGGCAGGACTGCCACCGAGGCACAGGGTGCCACAGTAACAGATAAACAAGGTACAGGGGATATCGAAGAAAGGATAAGAGGTGGATGGGAATAAAGGAAACAAATGTCAATTAACGTTACATTTAAACTTTTGGAGGTTGTAGTTATCAGGGAAGAAAGTAAATGGAAGTGAGTTCCACAGACGGAAAGTGCGAGAAAATAAACTGTTAGAGTAGAAGAACGGTTACATATCACTATTTCGACGGCAAAAGGGTGAAACCTTAATGCCGATCTATTCAGTCAGTTAAGTGCCATACGAGAAACACGCTTGGGCGATCATGTCTCTAAAGAGACATGACTAACTGGGCAGAAGATTATCCCGCAGTAGGATGCCATTGCTTTCTGCGGTAGACTGGTTGTCAGCCAAGGCTGTAGAACCCAATCTGTCCTGTTATTTAACCCATAACTAGAAGGAAGAGAAGGATTAATACCTTTCCTATTGGTATTTGCGCGTAAGTCAATGCAATGAATTCAACTGGAATTCGAACTCGGCTCCCCGATTTGTCGTTCCGAGTCGATATCCACTGAACCACAACGCACATCAATAGCACGCTAAAATTCAGGTGGACGAGGCATCAAGCAGTTGCTATAAAAATATTTACAGAAAAGACAGAGGGAATCGACATCACATCAATGAGAAAGCGACTGAAGGCAAGCTGCTAAGTCATACTCAAATATATTGCCGATCATCCTTTGGACTTTGTCGATAGCATCAAGGTGAATAGCAGGAGCAACCGACCAGATAAGGCAACAGGATATTAATGCACAGACGAATGGTAGATTTATAAATGTGCCAGATAGATCCTGACGAGAACTTTCTCGTCCGAATCAGTTTTTTAACTTGCCTAGCAGTAGATATCTTTATAAATACGTCATTGGCTGTTAAATATCCAAACAATTTAACTAAATCAACGAGTTAATTACCCAATTATGAAAAAAGATCAATATTTTACACAATAACTATTTATTTTTATTGTAATCATTTTTTCTATTCACTTTATTTCTTTGTAAAATGCTATGTTCTACAGAAGGAAGCTGAGAATACCAAGGACAGATGACTAGATTTTAGAGAAAGTAGATACAAAAAAGAACAATTATAGTTAGTATCAGAAAGAAACAGTTGTCATTTCTAAGATACATAAAGAGAAATGAGGGCTTGGAAAATTTGATACTTACAGGGCAAATTGAAGACACGCGCGAAAGAAGTAAACAACACATAACTTTGAATACTATTGTCATATCTGGTCGGACGCCCCTGCCATTCATCTCAGGGTTCTCGACAGATTCCAAAAAACAATCTGTAACGTGATCGGTCCCAACCTGGCAGCACGACTCCAGCCACTTCCTCAACGGCAGGATGTGGCTTCCCTCTGTCTATTCTACAAATATTTTCGTGGCTTCTGCTCCGACAAGCTTAGCTCACTGATGCCCTTTCCACAATGATTTACTCGAGCAACCAGACTGGCAACAAGGTCCCACCGTCTTACAATTAATCAACTAAATGCAGCCGCCACTTCTATTCCTCAGCTTCTTTTCTCGCACTTCCCTCCTGTAGAACACCTTTCCGTATACTTGCTTTCCTAACAGCTACAATCTCCAAGAATTTAAATGCAATGTCAATTCCCATCTCTTTTCAATTTGACCCCTGTCCTTCTCTCGTCCTTTACCCATCACCTCGTGTATCCTGTTCTTTTCCTTTCTCACTTTACCCTCGCAACTGTCTTCACACTGGTATTTCCATGCTTCTCTTGCCCTTTCTCCGACACCCCCTGTAACTGGTTCGTATTTCTCTTCACTCTCCTCCTGCTTAAACTTTCACTCTTCTCTTATGTACCCCACTGTACACGAACATTCCACATGTTGAAGGAGTATCAGCTTGCCATGAGTTCCTTAAAAGCAAACTACCTAACAACCAAATCACAGATTTATGCCAATTAATAAATTTCATCTTAACACACAATAATTTTAAATTCAAAAGCAAACACTATTTACAGATTAGTGGTACAGCAATGGGCACGAAAATTGCACCTAGTTATGCCAATATCTTTATGCATATTTTAGAAAAAAAGATACTAGACAGTTCACAATACCAACCATCACATTATTTTAGATACATTGATGATATTTTCTTAATATGGACTCATGGATTAGAAAAATTAAAAAACTTTTTTACTTTCTGCAACAACTTCCACAATACAATCAAATTTACCATGGAACACTCATACACATCCGTCCCTTTCTTAGACGTCATGGTAAAATTAAATAAACATACACTTTCCACCAGTCTACACAACAAACCCACAAACCAACATAAATTCCTACACTTTAACAGCTGTCATCCCCTCAAATTAAAAAGTCTATCGTATACAGCTCATTTATTAGAATAAAACGCATATGCTCAGACCATCCAGATTTTCTAAACAACATTAACAACCTAACAAAACAGTTTCTAAAATGTAAATATCCAATAAAAATAATAAAGGAAGTACTACATAAAACCATCCACATAGATCGTAGCACACTTCTCACATACAAATAAACGAAAAGATAACAACCGAATTCCCATGGTTTTTAACCTTAATCAATATTCCTACACACTTATCAAAAATTTAAAAAATGATTACAGGAACCTACAATCAAACAAAAACATCAATGACATTTTCGATAAACCATCCATAAATGCAAAGAAACAAACACCCAACCTATCAACTACTCTCAATTCTAACAAATATTTAAATAATACAAACCTATCAGGGAATTTAAAATGTGGGAAGCCTCGCTGTTTAATTTGTAAACATTTAATAACAGAGAAAACATTCTCTGTACCCAACACCAAAATAAAAATTACACCCACCAAACCTTACTTGTGACAGCGAAAACATCATATACTTTCTCTTCTGCTCAATTTGCCCCAACAGTGGATATATCGGCGAATCCGGTAATAGCTTTAGATTTCGCTTCAATAATCACAAACTAAATATACGACAAAAAAATGTATACTCTCCAATTGCAGCCCATTTTAATCAACCTGATCATACTTTAGAAAATTGCAAATGTTTACTAATAGACTCCAATTTACTTCTACATACACACGCAGAAAGAAAGAAAAATACTGGATTTTAAAATTAAATACACACAAGCTAGAGTTAAATAGGGACTTAGGTGTGTTGAATCTTTACAAATATTTCAATAGCTAAAAAATTTTTTTTCAGATATTCCAAGAAATTTTTATCTAAAACAAACAGACTTTCTCTACGGACGTGCCGCATTTTGTGAACAAACACACCACGTGATGTAAACACAAAAAAATATTCGGATGCTATCGTGAAATACGTTTCTAATTCAAATTTAAAAATCACTCGTTTCTGATGAAGGACTGAGGGCGGTCTGAAATATAAAATACAATAATAAAAATAAACAAATACTGTCCCAAAAAAGTACATTTTTAAATTCAAAACTTTTTATTAATATTCTTTCCTATACATATTAAGACAGTATACGTGGATCATCACTATGTTATATATATATATATATATATATATATATATATATATATATAAACTTATTTATAATTGGAACTTTATCTCTGTGTGTGTGTGTGTGTGTGTATGTGTGTGTGTCCGTTACCTATAGAATCCGAAACGGCTGAACCGATTTTCTTGAAAAATTACACAGTTGTACTATAGGCGTCTCTGAGTGTTCTTAGCTAGGTTTTGTGTCGAAGTACCTCCGATAAATATTGAAAATCGATAATCGAAAAAATCGGGTTATAGAAGGAGTGGTTCGATTTTAATCAAATTTGATACACTCATAGACAAAGATATAAGAAACGATATTCAGAAGTTTCAAGGTTGCAGTTCTTACAACGGTGCAGAAAATCGATAATATATATGTATATAAAATGCAAAATGTTTGTGTGTGTCTGTTTATCTGTCTGTATGTCCTTTATACAAATTCACAATTTTTATCCGATTCTCACCAAACTTCACACAAATATTCGTTAGGCTGAGTCTGAGCTTCAGGACCATGGATTAGTTTTAAAGTTTTCATTACACCCGAGTAACGCCGGGCTATACTGCTAGTATATATATATATATATATATATATATATATATATATATATATATATGTGTGTGTGTGTGTGTGTGTGTGTGTGTGTGTGTGTGTGTACGTGTACGGGTGCATGGGTGTGTTTGTGTGTGTGTGTGTGTCTGTGCGCGCGCGTGTGTGTGTGTATGTTTAGAGAGAGAGAGAGAGAGAGAGAGAGAGAGAGAAAGAATTATGCAAATGATTTCGAAATATATTTACTATATCTCGCGAGACAAGGGAAACTTTAGCTCCCTTGATCGCTTTTCATCAATTGCTGACTTTAATCGGTAGACATTGGAACAGTACTTCTCAGAATACTGGGTTTGATTTTTGTGAGGAAAACCAGATAGAGACCATCGCCTTCTTTGGATGCAAACCCCTTTTTGAAGTGGTTAGCTGTGACTCAGTCCATTTTCCACATTGGTGTAAACAATCTATCTTTCAAACCTCGTGATTGTTCTTTAAAAATATAGGTCGTTTTTGTTGTTTTTCAGTAGAGAATCATAGTTAGAATAGATGTACATTACTTTTTTATCGTTCAGTTGAACGGCATCGTAGGTTTTGATGTATTTAAATGTTATTAATTGCTTTACAAAGTGAGGTATGTGGAATGTCTGCGTTGTCCCGTGTCTTGTCATATAGACCGCAGGGCGGGCTAAATTCTGTATTCTGGATCCAAATTTTACTTCTGAACTTAGCTAACCACTCACAAGCACTGTGGTCTCATTTCTCCTTATCGGAAATAAAAGAACTTTTTACTTACCGGAAATAAAAGAACATCAAAGGACGAAAATCAATATCATTTTCTTTCATCTTCATTTATAGCATAACAAAAATAACAAAATAAAAGTTATAGTTCACATGCGGATCATAAAGAAAGATTTGTCGAATAGTCCCCCCCCCCCCCAAAAAAAAAGTAGCTTATCGTTTTGGCCGGAAAAGGTAATTGTTAATCTCGTTGTTTACAGTTTAAAAAAATCAAAACAAAAACAAAAAAATACAAAAAAAAATCGATTGTAGTCGGGAACATCAAGTCGGGATTTACCCTACTCCTCCACTGGAGCGAGTTGTGACACAAGGTCAGTTTTTAACGTGGGGAAAATCCTTTCTTTCACGCCATAGTATGTACTTTGACAAAGCTATATAGAGTTTACCTTATCCTACACCGGTTGCCACCTAAGGCTATATAACCCAGTCTTCGCAACTATTTATCCATAGATGGGAAGAAGAATTGTTTTCATATATTTCCCAAGGGTATCAGCACGTAAGTGAATGCAACAAAATCGACAGGATTTTAAACTAGGCGCTTCCCTTCTGCCATTCTAGCCGCAAACCTTCCATACCTTCAAATAATAAGAAAGAAGAGTTGGTTTTGTGTCTGGCTAGGATATTAGCAGGTCAGTGAATGTAATGAACTTGACAGGAATTCGAACTCTACGTGTCCGTTCTTCAAATCCAAGCCGCAATCTACGACTTTACTAAAGTTTACGGCTAACCCTAGACCTGAATAGGTTAAGAAATTAATGATAAAAAAACATCCTCACAGAAGCCTGTTCCACAATTTAGTGGTTCTTAAGACGAAACAATCTGAGAGTACTTACTCATTACTAATGGAATACGAAAAGAATGAGGATGATTCAATATTATGTACGTGACATATTCTAGGAGGACAGGATAGTTTCAGTCCATATATAACAGCAATACATTAATATTTTGCAGAACATCGCGGGAGAAGCACGTTACTTACTAGTCAGTTAAATGCCATACGTGATACACGGTTTGGGCGATCATGTCTTGAAAGAGACATGACTGACTGGGCAGAAGATTATCCCACATTGTTTTCTGCGGTAGACAGGTTGCCACTCAGGGCTATAGAACCCAGTCGGTCATATTATTTAACTTATGGCTGGAGGAAAGAGACGGATTAATACCTTTCACAAGGGTATTTGTGTGTAAGTGAATTCAAGGAGTTCAACTGGAATTCGAAATCGGCTACTCGATTTGTCGTTCCGAGTTGATATCAACTGCACCACAATGCACATCTGACTAGAACTTACTAGTCTTTCAAACCAAAATGTCTCCTTAAAAGAACAACGCTCCATCATGATAAGTAAATAAGTGCAACTAGAAATGAGGCGTAGCTTTGAGTCCCAGTAGTCTTTTAACACAAGATGTCTCCTTAAAAGAACAACGATTCATCATGATAAGTAAATATGAGTGCAACTAGAATTGAGGCATAGCTTTGAATCCCAGTTGTCTTTCAACACAAGATTTCTTCTTAAAAAAACAACAACCCATCATGATAAGTAAATAAGTCCAACTAGAAGTGAGGCGTAGCTTTGAATCCCAGTAGACTTTCAAACCAAGATGTCTCCTTAAAAAAACAACAATCCATCATGATAAGTAAATTTTCAGGGTCAGTTCAGTGATGGCGGCGGCAGTTTGGAGAGGTATTGAATATTAAAAAACAATACTTCCCTCGATTGTTTAGTTCTTGATTTGTTTGTTTAATGACATATCAAGACTTTATGGGTCATTTAATACCAAAATTTAAATTTTGTCAGTAGCTCTGAAGTAAAAAAAAAAAAAAAGTACTGTATATGTTATTTTGCTTTCACAATTGATTACATGGTAGATAGTGCTCAACTTTTGTACATTAAAATATTTGTAAGGACATAATTACTAAATAGGCTAATATGTGTGTTTTATGTTGTAGTTTTGTTGTAGTTCTAATTTTGAGTTGTTTGGGAAATTGTAGGATAGCATATCAATTAATGTCATGAAAGAGTTCTTTCATGGTAAAGCTTGATTTAGTTTAACCCTCTAGGGCCATTCGTATCATATTTGATACAGTATTTCCCTATAAGGAAACATTTGGTATTTCCCTATAAGGAAACATTTGGTATTCATTGACTGAGTAGTCAGTACTGCTTTCATTTGAAATTTATAAAACATTTCTCTTAAAAAATTTTTCAGGAAAATATTTCTTTCAAGGCTTGTTTTCATACTGTATCAAATATGATACGAATGGCCCTAGAGGGTTAATAATATAATATGATTAAGGCTTCTACTTGTCATAAAGTGGGGGATCAGTTCTATATTGTTATGAAGTAATAAACAGATCCCCCACTAATTACTACTTAACCCTCTAGGGCCATTCGTATCATATTTGATACAGTATTTCCCTATAAGGAAACATTTGGTATTTCCCTATAAGGAAATATTTGGTATTCATTGACTGAGCAGTCAGTACTGCTTTCATTTGAAATTTATAAAATATTTCTCTTAAAAAATTTTTCAGGAAAATATTTCTTTCAAGGCTTGTTTTCATACTGTATCAAATATGATACGAATGGCCCTAGAGGGTTAATAATATAATATGATTAAGGCTTCTACTTGTCATAAAGTGGGAGATCAGTTCTATATTGTTATGAAGTAATAAACAGATCCCCCACTAATTACTACTTAACCCTCTAGGGCCATTCGTATCATATTTGATACAGTATTTCCCTATAAGGAAACATTTGGTATTTCCCTATAAGGAAATATTTGGTATTCATTGACTGAGCAGTCAGTACTGCTTTCATTTGAAATTTATAAAATATTTCTCTTAAAAAATTTTTCAGGAAAATATTTCTTTCAAGGCTTGTTTTCATACTGTATCAAATATGATACGAATGGCCCTAGAGGGTTAATAATATAATATGATTAAGGCTTCTACTTGTCATAAAGTGGGGGATCAGTTCTATATTGTTATGAAGTAATAAACAGATCCCCCACTAATTACTACTTAACCCTCTAGGGCCATTCGTATCATATTTGATACAGTATTTCCCTATAAGGAAACATTTGGTCTTTCCCTATAAGGAAACATTTGGTATTCATTGACTGAGCAGTCAGTACTGCTTTCATTTGAAATTTATAAAATATTTCTCTTAAAAAATTTTTCAGGAAAATATTTCTTTCAAGGCTTGTTTTCATACTGTATCAAATATGATACGAATGGCCCTAGAGGGTTAATAATATAATATGATTAAGGCTTCTACTTGTCATAAAGTGGGGGATCAGTTCTATATTGTTATGAAGTAATAAACAGATCCCCCACTAATTACTACTTAACCCTCTAGGGCCATTCGTATCATATTTGATACAGTATTTCCCTATAAGGAAACATTTGGTCTTTCCCTATAAGGAAACATTTGGTATTCATTGACTGAGCAGTCAGTACTGCTTTCATTTGAAATTTATAAAATATTTCTCTTAAAAAATTTTTCAGGAAAATATTTCTTTCAAGGCTTGTTTTCATACTGTATCAAATATGATACGAATGGCACGGCATATAGGGTTAACGGCATATAGTCCACTATGAGTGATTTAAAGCCGAAAAGTAAATATTTTGAAAACACTTTTATGGTTTCAAATATATAAAATGTTTTCTTGCTATAAAATGTATTTTTGATAATTTTACGATGAATAATTATTTGCATTCAAATGTATTGTTGGTATTTTTATTATAAATGTATTTTTATACTTTTATAGTGATTTGTAATTGTTAGGTTCATTATTTACCCCTAGAGGTCGAGTTCGTTACATTCCCTTGCGTGTTAATACTTATAGCTGGGACCCTAACATGCCATCCTAACCCGAGTGGGTGTGGATTTATGAAGAACAGCAATTAAAAGGTGGTTCCACGCTCCTCAAAGCTGAAATCTTTTCTTCAGATACCTTCTACCGGATGTAGTTTATCGTCATACCCAGGACTCCACATCCACTCTAAGTTACGCCAGAGTCAAATAGAGATCAGCTGCTTGTTGTGGTCATTCAGATATTTGGAGGACTACAAATTCATTAAAGATCTATTGGCCACTAGACGTTGTGAAAATTGTCTAACTTTAACCTTTGTCAAATTAGCCTTATATTTAATATGAAAGTGTCATAAGATCAAATTAGCACTATATTTAATATGAAAGTCTGATAAGATCAAATTGGTGCTATATTTAATATGAAGTGTCATAAGATCAAATTAGCACTATATTTAATATGAAATGTCTTAAGATCAAATATAGCCTTATATTTAATATGAAAGTCTCATAAGATCAAATTAGCACTATATTTAATATGAAAGTCTGATAAGATCAAATTAGCACTATATTTAATATGAAAGTCTGATAAGATCAAATTAGCACTATATTTAATATGAAATGTCTTAAGATCAAATATAGCCTTATATTTAATATGAAAGTCTCATAAGATCAAATTAGCACTATATTTAATATGAAAGTCTGATAAGATCAAATTAGCACTATATTTAATATGAAAGTCTGATAAGATCAAATTAGCACTATATTTAATATGAAATGTCTTAAGATCAAATATAGCCTTATATTTAATATGAAAGTCTGATAAGATGAAACTGGCGGTATATTTAATATGAAAGTGTCATAAGATCAAATTAGCGCTATATTTAATATGAAAGTCTGATAAGATCAAATTAGCACTATATTTAATATGAAAGTCTGGTAAGATCAAATTGGCGCTATATTTAATATGAAAGTGTCATAAGAATTTATCATGAAAAGAGATTTCTGCAAGGAAAGATTTTCACGTGCGAATGGCTGCTTATAATTTTCAAGGGATCATAACACTAGATATAAATAGATTAGAAATACTATATTATACCTCTGAAATTAATAATAATTTTAACGTAATAAATTTGTTTTTAAAAGATTTTACGGTATAATCTTTATATTTGACGCAGTCTATAACTTGCTTCTTATTAATAATTTCATACATACAATTTGATGTTATGTAGATTATAAATGAATTTTCATTTATTTTTGAAAACAAGACAGTTTTATTTTTCCAACCTTCTGATAATTTTAGATTGTGAAGATTTAGGTTGTGTTTGGCACAAGGCCAATTTAATAAATATAATCGAGGTCCCTACATATTTCGTGACCCCACAAGCAACACGCAGAAGAAATCTGATTTCTACATATTTGATGACCCCGTAAAGAACAAACAGAGGAATTTTAATCTCTAAATCTTCACTCGTCATTGTTTAATTTTAAGCTGCTTTTTGTGTCACAGTTTTTTCTTTTTTTAATATTTTTATTAGCACTTTTCTTATAGCCTCCTTATTTGTTTTTTATTATATATATATATATATATATATATATATATATATATATATGTGTGTGTGTGTGTGTGTGTGTGTGCTCTCGCATGTGTATATGTGTGTGACTGTGTTATATAAGTTGCATAACATGGTGAGAATTCACGACAAATTTCCAAAGGGAAATTGTTCTTTTCTACGAATGCATTGTAGAAGAAATACAATATTCAGCGCCAGGCTGCAAGGAGAATACAAACATTGAAGGAAACTGAATGCCGTCTAAACACAAATGATTTTTAGTTGGAAGAAAAGAACGCAATCGTTTCTCGACCCCTCGACGCATAAATCTTTAAATGGGGGTCGAGACTTCCATCTTGAGAGGGTACCTACAAGATGGTTGGACAGAGTTTGGTTGTTAAAATGTAGAATGAGATACAATGGGTGCAGTTACTTTTCTTGTCGTTTCTCTTACAAGAAAGGCCTTTCATTTTGCTTCTGGTTATTTGTGGAACGGAAGCAGGATGACAGAAAACAAAGACCTCAGAGCGCATGCGCGAGTGTCAATAAGTGAAATGGCTGAGAAAAGGTCAAAAGACATTGCGTTTTTGTTTGTGACCATAGTGAATTTATTCAATCTAAAGAAATGTTCTTCAGTCCAATTTGCCGTATCTTTATAATAAGTCTATCTATCTATCTATCTATCTATCTATCTATCTATCTATCTATCTATCTATCTACAGGATGATATTATAAAATTGTCGTATAAATGAGGCAAAAATGAAAATAACATTGACAACTCATTTTAACAGATGTATTTACCACAATTATGCAAAAATATCTTGAAATATTAAAGAGGAAATTTATTCAATAAAATCGCCATTGGGTTCTGAGTAACCAGCATCTCTTCTGGACGGCCTCCTAGTTTAAGTCTCTGAATGTCGACATAATCCTTGCCTACAGTTCATATTTAGTGTTACAAGGGGGTTTGTTGGTCCACTGCGCAAGAAACATAATAAGTTAGGTAAGTGGTGAGTTAGGTAGCCAGATATAAGAGATGTAGTCGCAGAAATTGTCTGACAGCCATGACCTATTGCAGTGTACTGTTACCAAATACAGGGCTTCTATCAGCTACCCTCTTGACCCAGAGCAGCACCTCTTCCTCAAGGCTCTTGATGTACGCCTCTGTATTGAATCTGAGGCCATGTTGGAAGATTAATGTAAGCATAACGTTGGTAACCACTCCAAACAACTTCGTAATCAATATTAGATTCATCCAACTCTCTTCGAATTTTCTGCCCTGTCTTTAAATTGACGACTGAACACTATGAAATGTTATTATGAAAGCCCCAGTTTGGATTGCAAGCAGTACAGCATGACGTTTGTATATTTCTGGACGGAATTACGTCATTGTGCTATTTTGTAACACATATTGTCCAACTGACATTACTATACTGCGCAGTTGACAAAATAAAAATAAAAAATAAGCAGTGCGCATGCGCGAAATGAATAATATATAATTGCGACAATTTACACAACGCACGTTCTATCTATGTATCTATCTATTTCATTCTGCTCATTATCTATCTATATATCTATCTATCTATCTATCTATCTATCTATCTATCTATCTCATTGTCCTGGGCACCTCGGCCTATTCCACTAGAAAATTATTTTTTTAATCGGTTCACCCCAAGCAAGGCATTCCACTGCCACTATTGCGCAAGGGGTTACATAGGGGAAGGTGGTAAGAAAGAGTGGTTAGATATAGGAAATGTCAGAAGGAGGGTGATAGACGGGTAAGGGTGTAGATGGGAAGAGTGTCTGAGGGAATGGATGCGAGTTAGTGTGTTAAGAGGTGTCTATGGAGATTGTAGCTGTCGGGGAAGCAAGTATGTGGAAGGGAATTCCACAGGCGGGAAGTGCGATCCTCACTGAGTACCCCATACTTTCGGCCTTGTGCCACATCTAAGCGTCGCTTAGAAAATCAACTATCTGTCTCATTGTCGAATTTTTTGTATTCTTTTCTTTATTTCTTTCTTAGATCTGAAAAATATTTCTTTGTATATGCTAGATTTGCAAAATTCTTGATATCGGAGAGGGATGTTTTTTGCTTTTTATAATTTGTCAGCATGCTTTGTGGTTACTTACAAGATTAAACAATAACTAATGATTAATAGTTGTTTCCAGTTAAAGCGAAACCGTAGACTGAAAGAAAAATGAATGGATGTAAGTCAAATTTTGATTTCCTGGTATCGATATCAAATCAGTTTTTTTCGTCGTAAACTGAATTTTAAAGCCTAAATAAGTCCTCTGAGCAAATGTTATCATGGCTGAGACTAAGAACTACAATTATACCTACTTAGAGCCAAACCCGAAGAAAAACTGAAATAAAAGGGCTGAAAAAATACAGACATACAGGCAGATTAACACACACACACACACACATCTTGCCTTTTATATATATATATATATATATATATATATATATATATATATATATATATATTATCGATTTTCTGCACTATTGTAAGAACCTTGAAACTTCTGAATATCATTTATTATGTCTTTGTCTTTGAGTGTATCAAATTTGATTAAAATCGGATTTCTCATTCTATAACCCGTTTTTTTATTATCGATTTTTGATATTTATCGTGGGTACCTCGACACAAAACCTAGCTAAGAACACTTGCAGACGCTTATAATGGAACTGTGTAAATTTTCAAGAAAATCGGTTTCGGAGTCTATAGGTAACGGATACACACACACACAGACAAAGTTCAATTTATAAATAAGTTTAAATTTTATTGTTTTTTGCTATTGCTTTCACTGTAGTTCTTCAATGCCGTGACCAATCCACCAAACCGACACTCTCTTTAGACATTATACTGTCACCTAATGTTTAATGTGGTCGGAACTGGAATAAGTAATGAAGATTCCTAATTCCAAAAAGCTTGTCAATATGTAGACTAAATTTAAAGTTAATAATTTGTTTAATTGTTTAATGGCATATAAACTGTGTATAGGACATTCAATATCGAAATTTAATTTTTATGTGAGAGTTAATAATTCAAATTATTACAAAAAATGTATTCCTGGTAATTTTTTACAATGAAAATAAATTGCTAGTATTTTCACTATAAAAATCTTTGACCACAGTTTGATAATTCACTATTAGCCCATGCCTGGGAAACTAAAAGATTTAAGGTGAATCTATTTGTCCATACCTGAGAAACGAGCAGAGTCAGTGTGAATCTATTTGTTTATAACTTGGAAACTAAGAGAGACAAGGTGAATCTATTAGTAAATTCTTTGAAACATAAGGGAGTCGGGATGAAACTATTTGCTCATACCTGGGAAGCTAACAGAGCCACGATGAATTATTGCCTTGCTTGGAATGAGATGATTAAAAAAATAGCATAAACTGCATCAATTAATGACTTTCAACAGCAGCTACAGCTAGAACAGACATCACTTGTAACTCGGAGAGAACAGCAGCTACAGCTAGAACAGACATCACTTGTAACTCGGAGAGAACAGCAGCTACAGCTAGAACAGACATCACTTGTAACTCGGAGAGAACAGCAGCTACAGCTAGAACAGACATCACTTGTAACTCGGAGAGAACAGCAGCTACAGCTAGAACAGACATCACTTGTAACTCGGAGAGAACAGCAGCTACAGCTAGAACAGACATCACTTGTAACTCGGAGAGAACAGCAGCTACAGCTAGAACAGACATCACTTGTAGCTCGGAGAGAACAGCAGCTACAGCTAGAACAGACATCACTTGTAGCTCGGAGAGAACAGCAGCTACAGCTAGAACAGACATCACTTGTAGCTCGGAGAGAACAGCAGCTACAGCTAGAACAGACATCACTTGTAACTCGGAGAGAACAGCAACTACAGCTAGAACAGACATCACTTGTAACTCGGAGAGAGAATATAGTTACATAACCAAGATTTTGATGTTCCTCATTAATTTTAAGTCTTTTTAGGTACTAGAAAGATCTGTAACATATAGTGGACTTGAAATAATTTTCCGAAAGAAACAGTTTTAAGAGAAATATTTTTTAAGTTTCAACCAAAAGTCATGCTAAATGTTTTGGCAACGAATGCCGATCTGTTCTGCATGGAAACGGTTATTCTCATCTTTATTCTCACGTTACTGCTGTTTATTATTGTCAACTAAAAAAATGGACACTTTATTTAACGTTAGGAATAGAAAGGATATAGTGTTGTAAAGTCTGATATTCACGGTAGAGATTTGGGCCAAAATAACCGAGGAGAACAATGCATGACTTAACGAGTGAGATTGAGCCAAATGGATGACGGAACAAAGTTTAGGAAAGATAATAAAAAAAACAAAATTTCTTGAGAGCTACATAAGAAAAGAAATCATGGGGAACCATGATCGCCTCTGATGTAAAGGCATACGGCCCGTAGAAGTAGAAGAATGATCTGAAGTAAATGAATGGCAGAACAATTTTTAGGAAAGATAAAAAAAACAACAACAAAATTCTTAACTGCTACACTAGAAAAGAAATCGTAGAGAGCCATCTTCGGTTATTTCTTAAAGACATACGACACGTAAACGTAGATGAATGATATTGAGCAAAATAGATGGCGGGCCAAAGTTTAGGAAAGATAACAAAAATAAATAAAATTTCTTAAGAGCTTACACAGGAAAAGAAACTATGGAGAGCCATGATCGCCTCTGATATAAAGACGTACGGCCCGTAGTAGTAGAAGAATGATCTGATGTAAATGAATGGGAGAACCATTTTTAGGAAAGATAACAAAAACAAAATTTCTTAACTGCTACACTGGAAAAGAAATCGTGGAGAGCCATGTTCGGTTATTTCTTAAAGATATACGACACGTAAACGTAGATGAATGATCTTGAGAAAAATGGATAGAAGGACAAAGTTTGGAAAAGATAACAAAAAAACAAAATTTCTTAAGAGCTACGAAAGAAAAGAAATTGTGGAGAGTCATGATTGCCAAAATCCTGAAGGGACACGACATATAGACTAAAAAGAAACAAAGCGTGTTATAAGCTTGAAAATATTTACGCACGCTCCAGAATTAGGCAATTACATTTCGATTGACTCCATAAAGCAGTAGGTTATGTCACAAGACTGATTGCGAGTTTGACGGGGTTGTAAATTTGCACCGAACAAGAAAATGTCTTGTTTACCTGTTCATTGTAAGTGAACGCGCTGAACTTTAAAAATTCTATGACATGGCGCCATTAGCCCGAAGCAAACATGTATGAAAAAGTTTTGAGAAGAGATAGATTCTCGATGATATAAATAACATGAGTAAAGCAAAGCATAACTCAATAAAAATAACTTTTAAAATATTCTGTTTAACTTGCCTCTCAATTTCAATTGTCTCACCTATTCTATAGTATTATTTCAAATTATAAAAACCTAATTCAAAATATAACTTTAGCTTAAATGTATGATCCCTTATTCAATATACTGGGGTTTGACAAAAGAATGTAAACACCAAAGACCATAAGAGCATAATTTGGAAAATTTGATTAAACTATCAAACATTATTTAGGTTGGTCGGACTGTTAACAATGTAAATAATGTAAATAGTACCTCATCTCAGAAGTATAGAGAAATATTAAACTGGTATATTTGTTGATTTAATATTAGTAGTACATATACTTTTACTAAAATTACTGTTTTTTATAGATATTATTTAAATAAGTTTATTAAAATTTGTTTTTGACCCTATGAATTTCTTATTTTATATATTTTATAATAATCATAATACCAAACATAATCAAAATAGGAAAATAATTTGGTACACACCGCCATTTACCCAAATGGTTAGTGACAATTTAAGCTATAAATTGCTTAATCTAGTTTTTGAAAAAAGCTAGAACATGTAAATCGTTACATGAAATAACTTTCCTTTGCTTACAAGAAAAATTCCATTTTATAAAGTTTCCCAAATCTGACTTACTGAACCAATTTAATAAAATCACAAATTTTGGCCATAATAGATTTTTCCATACTCTTGAATCTATCTAAAATTATTACAATTTTGTTTTAATATTTTTACTCTTTGCTTCTTTTATTTTATACCTTAAAATTTGTTTATTTAAAAGATGATTTTTCATTTCTATCATTCTTTTCTTTGTACGTATGAACAAATCCCCTTAAGTTTTTTTTATTAATATTTAAATTTAAATCTAATTTTTTTTTTACATTTTTTTACATTTTTTCATGTCTTATTCTTTATGCTAATTTTTATTTTAATTTCATATTTACTTTATTTTATTTTATCTTTTCCAACGTTTCGATTTTTGTTTTTTTTGCTTGTCTCTTTTTTCTTTCTCTTCTCTCATCTTTCTTTTTTTCCCCATTTTTAATCTTTTTCTCCTTTAACTTTTACTCTATTTTTGGTTTAAAATTTTTAACATGTCTGGCTTTCTGTGGCAAAACACAGAGACATACTGTCTATGAATCGTAAGCACAACATTCATTAAAATGTTTTAACCTATGACCCCACTTAATTAATTTCACTGAGCGGCCTCTTTATTCTTGTTTTTATTTATTTTTTTAATCATTTTGTTACTTTTTATATTTTATTTTATTTTTTAAATCTCCTTATCTATCTATATTACCAAGTAAATTAACTGCATTTTACTACCTGATGATGGTGTTTTAACACCGAAATATTATAGCTATTGAGTTGCAGCATGTTATAATAATAATAATAATAATAATAATAATAATAATAATTACCATATATCTATGCTTTACTTTTGTCTTGTGCACTTTTTAAAAGTAAAAATCTAACTGTGAAATGTACTTCCATTGGTAACTATTATTCATATATATATATATATATATATATATATATATATATATATATATATATATATATTGTTTAATACTTAGTTTTTGGTCCTAATAGGGTTAGACCAGTACACATTTGTATTAAAAAGTGTTCTATGCAATTATATTGAAGAACTTTTGAATATTTTTCATTTTTAAACGAGTTATATCGCTATCTTGATTTCTACCATGAATAGTTTCTTCAGGTAATTTTTAATAAGTTATTAAAAATCGCCTGAAGGCACCACTCATGATAGAAACCAAGTTAGCGAAATAACTCGTTTAGAAATGAAAAATATATATATATATATATATATATATAGATATATATTCTAAGAAACTTTTACAAACCTTGTTTATTTTTAAGTTTGTTGATGAAATAATAATAGTACATGTTTTTTTTGCTAAAATCGTTGTTTTTTATAGATATTATTCAAATAAGTGTATTAAAAAACCCAATCAGGACTATTTAAGAATTTTAAGTGATCATCTTCATTCTGTAGTTTATAAACTGTCTTTGGAGAGAAATGTCATCTTTTAAGATGATTATGCACCTATTGATACTGCTAAAGTTTTAGCTGAATGGCACGAGGAACATTCTAGTAAAGTAGAACATCTTATCTGGCCACCATAGTCTCCAGATCTCAGTATCAGTGAACATTCATGGGTTATTTCAGAAACAAAAACTAGTGAGGAGTCGATATCCTCCACCATCATCACTGAAAGAATTGGAGACGATTTCAGCTGAAAAATAGATAACAATTCAATTTAAAATAAATTCAAAATTTGTACTATCGATTTCGCGCAAAATTAAATCTGTAATTACTGCCAAAATTCCAAAAATCCAATGATATGAATTTGTTAAAATTTAGTCTCTCTTAACAGCTTCCTTGCTTCTGACATATTCTCTTTATAACATGACGGAAAATACTTAATAGACAAGGACAGATATGCAGATAGAAAAACAACACACTCTGTGTGTTACTTTTTAGCATGTAGCGTGCTGCTCATGGTTATTAAGAGCCATTTTAATTAAAAGACACTTTACTAAGACGAAGGAGTATAGAAAGTGTTTTAATCGCTAAATCAGCCGCTATAACTTTATGTCCAGGTTTTTCCAATATTTCACTTTACTTGACAGAACTCCGATTATCTCAATGTTGGGTACTTAACAAAAGTGAAAAAAAAATAAAATAAAATGAAATTGGTTAGACAAAAAAAATATTTTTAATTTTAAAATGTCGGCGTCACTTCTCCTGCGTGCGCTTGTGCAGTGAAATCAACATAAACATCACTTTAATACGATTAAATCTGAAGTCACACGAAATATTTTTCTTAATTTTGCAGAGAAAAATTGAAAAGATTGATATATATATATATATATATATCGGGTGTCTAACCGTACTGATGAGCTGATATCCAGCGAAACAGATTTGTTAGATTTGGTTAGAAAAATGAAGGTTTCAATTTAGTTTATTTAAAAAAAATTTACCACAAACAAGAAATTTTTAAAATCGTATATAAGTATAGTAATATTTTGATTTCTGGAGCGTTTTAAAAAAATTCTGGAACTTTCTAGAACTTGTTTTTAATTATTTGTAATTATATATTATACTATAGCTGTAAACTGTTCAATGCATTAAAATACCTGAATGTTGTCCAATAGCAATATTAGCAATGTGACAAATACAGCTTCTGCAAGTTTGCAAATTTTGTTCATTTGTAAGTTGATATGCTATGCTATGGCTAGAAACTATCAAAAGGTATTTTTGCATACCAAAGTACTATGATTACATCATTAATAAATTAAAAAATAAAGATTATGCATGTTTGCAATTTTGTTTATTTGTATGACTCTATGCTATGCTGTGGCCATAAACTGTTGAATTCATTAAATCAATTGGATCAATTACAGTATTAGCAAAGGGAAAAATTCAGTTTCTTCAATATTTTGATCTTTTAACCTTATTGCATATATGATAAAATCGAATTTTGTGTTAAGGGTCACTTTTTTAAAAACTAAAACAAATCATTGCTTTTTTCATTACTTTTGAGCAATACACAGTGTGACAAAGCAGTCACAATTCTAATATATATATATATATATATATATATATATATATATATATATATATATATATATTCTAAAAATAAACCGCTAAATATAAGAGACAATGAATGTCTATTATCCTTAATCATGTGCAGTTCTAAACATCATATCTTGGCTTTAATTTTAGGTGAAAATAAAAACAAAAATTCTCCAACATTTGGATAATTTTTTATTAAGTTGTTTCTAAGCTTTTGACTCACATGAGGCATCTTCAGAGAGGTTACAGGGACGTTAACATAAAAACAACCACCATCAAAAATGATTTTATCTTCTGTTGACATTTACCAAATAGGAGACGCAGTTCGTAAATTTGTAATATATATATATTACGCATTACTCTTCAGTCATGAATTGAGTTCTCTTGGCTGCTGACATATTTATACACCGCGTACATAGAACACATTAAAATTTCCTTCTCCTTTAGCTGTGTGTCGATAACTTAGGGGTAGGCTCCCTAACTGAACCCATATCGGTTGAGTGTTGATTCCAGCTGGAAGCAATTAGATATCTCTCTACACTGATGAACTGTCAAAGAGCTAAACAAGCTTGTATATGGACGACTTATATATATATATATATATATATATATATATATATATATATTATAAATTATATTTTAGAGCATGTACATAATTATTCTATATATAACCGCTACGAAGGTACGCTCGTTTCGGCATTGAAGTTTCAATGCCTCATCAGGCGGTGTGTAAAGAACTGGAAATCCTTTTTCTTTGTATTTATTTAGTTTTGTTCGAGGTGTTGGTGGGGGTTAATGATAGGGGGATAGGTCTTTGACCGTTGGAATTTTTGGAGAGAGTGTATTGTTAGAGGTGTTGGTGGGTTTTAGCGATAGGGGAATAAGTCTGTGACCGTTGGAATTTTTTGAGAGGGTGTTTCTTAAGTGGTTGATTAATGAGAGTCTTCAAACGGTCAAAGACCTATCCCCCTATCAGTAACCCCCACCAACGCTCAAAGACCTACCCCCAAAGTGCTCTATAGGGGGCCTAGAGTTAACAATAAGGCAGCACTAATAATTACAGACTAAACATCCGAAAAAACAATGCTAACTTAACAGTAACTTAAATCGTCGAATAACCCAAAGAGGACTACCTCGTAGGTTAAATAATGGGGAAGTAAAAATAGAAAGAAACCGCGCACAAGAACAATACGTTTAGTGCACGTTTGAAAGAAAAAACACCCACGACGAAACGTTAACAGTAAAGTGCTCTATACGAAAGTACGAAAGTAGAGCAAAAAATCCAAATGCTAGAGAATTTTTGTCTTTATTTTCACCTGAAATTAAAGCCAAAATACGATGTTTAGAACGGCTCATGATTAAACATAATAGACATTCATTGTATCTTATATTTAACAGTATATGTTTAGAGAATTATCTGCTGCCTCGATACACTATATACACTATATATATATATATATATATATATATATATATATATATATATAAACCACATGAGATATAAAAATATATAAGACTGAGATAATAAACCGAATGAAATATGAATGGAATAAATATTTTTATAATATAGCCACATATATTTTATGATGTTATTATTTTTTTTTTAATCATCTCACCCCAAGCAAGGCATTCCACTGCCACTATTGCGCATGGGGCTACATAGGGGAAGGTAAAGAGAAGGTGTGGTTAGACATAGGGAATGTCAGGAGGAAGGTGACAGATGAGTAAGGATACCGAGGATGAGGGTTGGGCAGATGGGAAGAGGGTTTGATAGAATGGGAGCAGGTTAGTGTGTTAGGAGGTGTCTATTGACCTTACATTTAAACTCCTGGAGACTGTAGCCGTCGGGGAAGCAATCGTTTGGAAGAGAATTCCACAGTCGTGAAGTGCGAGGAAAGAAACTGTTGGAGTAGAAGTTACGGCTGCATTTTATCGATTTCACTGTAAAAGGGTGGGATCTAGTTGCTAATCTAGTATCTCGTTCAAATACGTATTTAGGGGGCACTAGTGATCTAAATTCATCGGAGCAGAAGCCGTGAATGTATTTATAGAAGATAATTGGTTTTTCTTTATTGTTTTATATTTCTCCATTACTAGAACTGCGGGTGCGTAGAGGTTTTATCATTAAATTTTGAGGCAATTTGTGTATAAACAACAATACTATGATGGAGTACAACCGCAAAGATAATGTGATAGTCATGGTTGCTTTAAATGCATCTGAAAATTTGAAATAATTATATAATGCGGATGTTCGTTGCGGTGCAGTGGATATCAGTTCGGAAAGGTATATATATATCCCGAAAAGGAACAAAAATGATCAGTTGAAGAATGGAACTCCACACCAGGAATAAGTAATACAGATTTATTGTACTAAGGTACAATTAACAATAATACACATATAGGCAAGCCACGGGTTGAAGCGGAATCGACTATCGAATAGTGAATGCCTTCGCCTAAGACCTTTTTGTATTTACTAGCCTTCCCACGCAAGGCCAGAAGTGACATATGGTCATTTTATAGTGGGTATTCCCAGCCATATAGCTGGGCCAAAAAATGTCTGTCTATTTTTCCCCAGTCGTGGTTCTACCCTTCGGCGGAACCACGACTGGGTTTGCGCTCTCTGTTCGGAAGCAGAGAGTGCCCTCTACCCGAAGGCAGAGCACTGACAGTGTCATAGAGCAGCAGTCAGGCGAATGCCTAAGACCTTTTTTTTTTTGTATTTACTAGCCTTCCCACGCAAGGCCAGAAGTGACATATGGTCATTTTATAGTGGGTATTCCCAGCCATATAGCTGGGCCAAAAAATGTCTGTCTATTTTTCCCCAGTCGTGGTTCTACCCTTCGGCGGAACCACGACTGGGTTTGCGCTCTCTGTTCGGAAGCAGAGAGTGCCCTCTACCCGAAGGCAGAGCACTGACAGTGTCATAGAGCAGCAGTCAGGCGAATGCCTAAGACCTTTTTTTTTTTGTATTTACTAGCCTTCCCACGCAAGGCCAGAAGTGACATATGGTCATTTTATAGTGGGTATTCCCAGCCATATAGCTGGGCCAAAAAATGTCTGTCTATTTTTCCCCAGTCGTGGTTCTACCCTTCGGCGGAACCACGACTGGGTTTGCGCTCTCTGTTCGGAAGCAGAGAGTGCCCTCTACCCGAAGGCAGAGCACTGACAGTGTCATAGAGCAGCAGTCAGGCGAATGCCTAAGACCTTTTTTTTTTTGTATTTACTAGCCTTCCCACGCAAGGCCAGAAGTGACATATGGTCATTTTATAGTGGGTATTCCCAGCCATATAGCTGGGCCAAAAAATGTCTGTCTATTTTTCCCCAGTCGTGGTTCTACCCTTCGGCGGAACCACGACTGGGTTTGTGCTCTCTGCTCGGAAGCAGAGAGCGCCCTGTAACCGAAAGCAGAGAGCTGAGAATGTCATAGAACAGTCAGGCGAATGCCTAAGAACTTGCTGTATTTACTAGCCTTCCCACGCAAGGCCGGATGTGACACATGGTCATTTTAATGTGGGAATTCCCGGCCATATAGCCGGGCCAAAAATATGTCTGTCTATTTTTACCGAGTCGTGGTTCTACCCTTCGGCGGAACCACGACTGGGTTTGTGCTCTCTGCTCGGAAGCAGAGAGCTGAGAATGTCATAGAACAGTCAGGCGAATGCCTAAGAACTTGCTGTATTTACTAGCCTTCCCACGCAAGGCCGGATGTGACACATGGTCATTTTAATGTGGGAATTCCCGGCCATATAGCCGGGCCAAAAATATGTCTGTCTATTTTTACCGAGTCGTGGTTCTACCCTTCGGCGGAACCACGACTGGGTTTGTGCTCTCTGCTCGGAAGCAGAGAGCTGAGAATGTCATAGAACAGTCAGGCGAATGCCTAAGAACTTGCTGTATTTACTAGCCTTCCCACGCAAGGCCGGATGTGACACATGGTCATTTTAATGTGGGAATTCCCGGCCATATAGCCGGGCCAAAAATATGTCTGTCTATTTTTACCGAGTCGTGGTTCTACCCTTCGGCGGAACCACGGCTGGGTTTGTGCTCTCTGCTCGGAAGCAGAGAGCTGAGAATGTCATAGAACAGTCAGGCGAATGCCTAAGAACTTGTCAATTCGTACCGCTCGTTACCTTCTTTTATGAAGTAGAGCATTCTATTCTCGGGGATGGCAGGATATTCCATTATAACAGAAAGAGAAACCGGAAGGCTGAGTTCGAATTCCATTTGAATTCTTTGCATTCACTTACGCGCAAATGCCCTTGGGTAAAAGTATTAATTCGTCGCTTCTCCCTACAGATATTAGTTAAATAGCATGAAAAATTGAGTTCTAAAATCTATGTTTTTAACCAATCTACTGCACAAAATAATGGCAACATACCGCGGGAAAATCTTCTGTCTATTAAATCGTGTCATTTTCGAAACATCATCACCCGAGCGTGTGTCCTTTATGGCACTTGACTGACTGACATAATATGCTCCTTGCTGAAACCTCCTAGACCATTACAGAGGACCTGACTACACATGCACAAATATTCTCCCGTGGGATTATTCAGTCGGTGGATAAACGTCACTGTGTGTATCTATATATTGTAAATCTTTTGCATTCATTATGCTGTTTATTGACTCTTGTGCAGTGTTTCTTGCGTCATTCATGCATATCACTCGACGAGATTGTCCTGATTTGACTCCTTGAGACCTCTGCTTGTTTTCAATCCTAAAATCTACGTTAAGATGTTGGAGCTTTATGACCGTGAAAAAGATTAAATATAAAATAATGTGGCAGTTGATTCTGAAAGAGGATTTTGCAGACTGTTTCAATATCAGGAATGAAGTTATGATTTGAGTGATGTTCCAAAGGAAGTATTGTCAAGGTGACAATAAGATTGTGCCCTGGGTAGGTTATTTTTGGTTCATATTAAATTCCTGAAAGTGTATATAAAGTATCTTTTTTAGGCATTTTTCTGTAATTTGCGTTCAACATATGAATATCTACATCGACGATTGAACATGTAATAAAGGACTCAATCATTTTCTTTCTTTTTTCTTTCTACCTGTTCGAAAATTATCTTTCTTTTTGCCTTTTCTTTCTTTCTGTCATTCTATTTGTTCAGCAGTTTTTCTTCTTTCTTTCTTTCTTTCTTTCTACTTGTTCAATTACTTCCTTTATTTCTTCTTTTCGAGATGTTCTCTAATCTTTATTTTTTCTTTCTCTATTGCTAGCTGTTCAAAGGTTTTTTTCCTTCTTTCTTTCTTTCTCGGTGTTTTTTATCCTTCTTTCTTTCTTTCTTTCTTTCTTTATGTTTAATTGTTTTAGTTCTTTCTGTTCAATAATTTCGTTCTTTCTTTCTTTCTTTCTTTCTTTTCTACCTGGTCAATAGATTTTTTAATCTTTTCTTTTTCTTTCTACCTAGTGACTGGTTTTCTTTCTTTCTTTCTTTCTTTCTTTCTTTCCTTCTTTCTTTCCAATGATTATCCTTCTTTCTTTATTTTTTATGTTTTTCCTTCTCTCTTTCTTTCTTTCTTTCTTTCTTTCTTTCTTTCTTCATGGTTAATTGTGTTCTTACTTTTTGTTCAATGACTTCTTTCTTTCTTTTTACCTTTCTTTTAATGTCTTTCTTTCTTTCTTTCTATTTTTCTTTCTAGCTACTCTGAGTGATTTCTTTGTAGATACTATTTGATATTTCTGCGATTTGATGTCGACATCTGAATTTTTCCTTCTATCACTCGTGGTTGTTCACTGATTAATGAGGAGTTCATTGAAAATGGTTTGAAAATGCAGCTTGCTACCCATCGATCTATGAGAACCATATTTTGTTTTATCTTTTCAAAATACTAAATATTGCACCGCCAAGGAAGTAATAGTTAACCTACTGGTTGTATAAGTTCCTGGTGGAAAATTCTATGCTTGTTCTCTTTTTAGTAGGGTGTACAATTAGGATGTGCGTTATATTGCAGTGGTTATCGGCTCGTAACGAGAAATCGAGGAGCCGAGCTCGAATTCCAGTTGAATTGCTTGCATTTAATTACGCGCAAATACCCTTGGGAAAGGTATTAATCTGTCTCTTCCCTCCAGTTATCGGTTAAATAACAGAACAGTTTAGGTTCATATAGCCTTGGCTGGCAACCAGTCTACCGCAGAAAGTAATGGCAACCAACTGCAGGATAACATTCTACCCAGTCGGTCATGTCTGTTTTAAGATTTGATCGCCCAAGTCTATGGCACTTAGTGAAGATTAAACACTAATTTATGTATTTGTAAATTTTTATCCAGTTGTTTGTATGATTGGTTAATTTAGAATTAAAATATTGGTAGCCACTTTCATTTCTCTTACGGCATATCACGTTGAATACACTGTTTCTCGTTCGATCACCGAAGTTAAGCAACGTGAGCCTGGTCAGTACTTAGATGGGTGACCGCTTGGGGAAGTCCAGGCGCTGTAAGCGTTCAGTGACGGATGTGCGTTGTGGTGCAGTGGTTGTCGGCTTGGAAAGAGAAATCGGTGATCCGAGTTCGATTTCCAGTTGAGTACCCTGCATTCACTTAAGCACTGGTACCCTTGGGAAAGGTATTAATCTGTCACTTCCCTCCAGTTATAGGTTAAATAACAGGATGGGGCCTGGAGGCAACCCATCCAGTGTTGGTGTCACAATAAAAACACCCTTGGTAACCCTGGCGAAGCGTCAAGTATTCAGCTATTTGAAAAGATTGTGAATTTCGCTATAAACTGCGCCAGGGTTCCAAATGCACAGGGAATACTGAAGTGGTGTAGTGAGTTCTATCTCGGCCCAGGCCGCAGGACGAGGACGACGTTTATTTTTCTCCTGTTTTACCTTTAAACATTTCGGTCAGTACATTCTTCAGGGCAGAATATCGTGGAAGTTTTTCTTTTGTTTTTCAAGAGACCCCGCTACAAATGATTTGGTTTGTCCTAAAAGGCAAAGGTAAGATGACATTGCTCGCGGGCCGAAAATAGTCTAATAAAGTAAAATAAAACCATATGGTTCAATCACTGAACATTAATAAAACCTCGTACAAAAAACAAAAAAAATCAAAAAAACAAAAAACAAAAAAAAATTAAGTTAAGCTTGCATAAATATGCCGATTGATTTGGGATATCAATATTATCGGCTTGACCTTTATTCAATCGGAATCTATTGATTGCTCAAACGAAAATCAATATGGTGTTCATGAATGAAACAAAACTCGATAAAATAAAAAGTATCATGATTTGGAACTCAGCTTTTTTAATTTATTTATTCTTGTCAAATTCTTTAGTATATCAGAAAAAACATTTGCTGAAATTACGGCCAAATAGGGTAAATGCTTTTGCGGATTCTGAATTAGTTAAGGTTAAAGAGTCTTTTTAAGCGCGACAGTTAAATAGGAATTCTGTACAGATTATTCTAACGCGATCTGATACATGATATCTGAGTTTTATTCCGTCAAGGCTATTTATTCCCCTCGCCACATTTGAAAATGTAAATGCTGTTAGAAATCACAAAACAATTAATTTCGAAAATTATCAAAATTTGTGTTTGGAAAAAAGTTAAATGAACATAGTATAAGAATTAGTAAATACAATCTGGCGACTCGTCTGCAGCCACTTTCCCATCGTCGAAATGTGGCCCCCCTCTGTCTCTTCTATAAATACTTTCATGGCTTCTGCTCGGATGAGCTTAAGTCACTGATGCCTCCTCAACAGGTGTTTACCCGTTCAACCAGACTGGCAACTGGGTCCCACCCACTCACAGTCAGGTTAGCCAAACGCAGACGACAATTCTACTCCTGCAGCTTCCTCTCTCGCACTTCCCGCCTGTGGAACTCACTCCCGTATTCTTGCTTTCCTGACGGCTACGACCTCCAGAAATTTAAAAGCAAAGTTAATACTCACCTACTAACCACTGGCCTCTAGCTCTCTCCCCTCCCCTGTATAACCTTCCCTTTCTCTCCGCCCATGTACCTGTCATTGCACCTGCTTTCTCAGCTTTCTATTGTTCCTTTCTAACTAGTTTGTACTCCTCACTCTTTTCTAATTAATCTTTCTACATTTATGTAACCCCCTGCACATCAGTGGCGTTTCTGCCTTGCTCGGGGTGAAATGATTAAAAAAAAAAAAAAAAAAAAAAAAAAAAAACAACGTTTTGTTTGGTTTGAAAAAAGTGATACATTTATTTGCTTGTGTTTCATCAGACTTACCTACTTACTTACCAACTTACCTACCTTCATTTCTTCCTTCTTACTTTCTTTCTTTTTTATGCTTTCTAATTTGTAATTATTCATGGATTTTTCTTTTTTCTTTCTTCCTTATTTTCATTTCTTTTCTGTTTTGATGTTCATCGGACTTTATTTCGTACATTTGCTCTTTCTTTCTTTCTTTCTTTCTTTCTAGCTAGTTAGAATCAGTCATGCACATGTATAAATGTACTATTCATTTAAACATTGACTTCTGCTGCTATAATTGGTTTGAAGTACTTTTTGTATATCTTAATATTCTTGACAATAATCAAAGAAGTGTCTGTAATTTAACCGTCCTAAACAGATATCACAACTTGAGTCAATTTCTCACTAACCTGACATGACTTCCCTATGTAATTTCTACAAATATGTTCATGACAACGGTTCTGATGGCCTTTTTTGCTTAGTTCTTCAACAGTATGAGTTTCGGCGTGCTACTTGATAGGCAAGTAGGTCTCATTGTTTTACCGTTGAACTTGTTATATGCAACCATTTCTTTTATTCTAATAGTTTTTTTCTCGAACGTTTCACCTGTGGAACCTCCTTCCGATTCCTTGTTTCCCTGCCACCTACATTCTTCAAAAACTTAAATGCAGCATTAATTGCCATTTTCTGTTTTCCTGAACCCTGTTCATTATGGTCTTCTCTTCAATCATGAATTTCTGCAGACGACAGTTAAACAAGGAGAGATTGAAGTAATGGTGATGGTCACTGTTTGGTTTGGAGTGAAATCTGAGCTGATTCTTGTTAACCAGAAGTTGAATGGTCCAAAATGCTGTCAAATTAGAGAAAGGACTATTACCACTATTTGAAATTGATATATCCCGGAAAGGAATATCAGTGAAAAGATAAGTGTAAGAATGATACTTAACAGAGAAAATAGATAGAAGGGATTTATTATGCGAAGGTACAATAAACCATAAGATAAACAATAGCAATCACTGTCCTTTATAGACTAGAGCATTCCATTATGGGGTATGATAGGATGTTCCACTATAACAGAAACCAATCACATTGACAAGAATGTATACCTTTTTAAGAAGATGGAGCGCCATATCATACGTACAAACTAGCAAAGGCCTCGAAAGAATGGCAAGAATCAAGTCACTGCCATAGTTATCCCAAAGTCCTGACATGAAATCCAATAGAGCACGTTTAAGAGATTGTAAGAATCTATTTTTGAGATAATAATGATTCAGTGATAAAAGTTTTACTCAGTCAGTCAGTTAAGTGCCATACGTGATACACGCTTGAGCGATCATATCCCAAAAGAGACATGACTGACTGGGCAGAAGATTATCCCACAGCAGGTTGACATTGCTTTCTGCGGAAGACTGGTTGACAGCCAAGGCTATAGAACCCAATTTGTCCTGTTATTTGATTCATATCTAGAGGGAGAAGAAATGTATTATATTATTAAGTAGTAATTAGTGGGGGGTCAGTTTATTACTTCACAACAATAGAAAACTGATCCCCCACTTTATGCCCAGTAGAAGCCTTAATCATGTTTTCAACTATTATATTCAGTCAGTCTGTTAAGTGCCATACGTAATACACGCTAAAGCGATCATGTCTCGAAAGAGACATGACTGACTGGGCAGAAGATTATCCCACAGTAGGTTGCCATTGCTTTCTGCGGTAGACTGGTTGGCAACCAATGCTATAGAACCCAATCCGTCCTGTTATTTAACCCATAACTGGAAGGAATAAATGGATTAATATCTTTCCCAATGGTATTTGCGCGTAAGTGAATGCAATGAATTCAGCTGGAATTCGAACTCAGCTCCCCGATTTCTCGTTTCGAGCCGATATCCACTGCACCATAACGAACATCCTAGATGTGGATGCGAAACTTTTTTCCCAACGTATTTGGGTGTAAGTGAATATAACGAACCAAACAATAATTAAAACTCGGGTCTTAGATTAAAAAAATTGAGCCATTATCCATTACACCACCCACACATCAAAGCTCACGGTATCTAGAATTCACAAGCAGTCACCCATCTAAGAACCAACCAGGCTCGACGTTGCTTAATGTCGGTGATCATACATGATTTGACCGTAAGCCCCTCACCACACCTGATTTGGGACATAATATAGTCTGTGTATCACATCTTGAAATTTAATATCAATATTCTTTGTTCAAAACTAAGGTGATCCAAATATGTACTGGGTCCGGCGGTTCTCCCGAGTTCTTAAATACAAGAACCACAGAAGAGGACTTCCAGCATGCAGGAAAACAGGAAGCAGAAGGCAGTAATTATAGAGATTAGAACGTACAGATGAGAGTTCGAGGGCACATTTCTTAAGGACAATGACCGGGTATTCCATCAACTCTGCTTGTCTTATTTGATCAAGTTTTGGTATTACCTTAGATACCAGTAAGGGATAATGTAAACATCATTCAGTTTAGCTTCAGTTCTCATAGGGAATTCGGTGCGGGTACTCCAGATGAGTCACATGTGGAGTTGGATGAGAACCTGCAAGCAAAGCACTCGGTCTTGTCCGCTGATGCTGTGAGGACCTAAAATTCATTAATTAAGGGAGGGATGAAGGATTTGCTGTTGTTCAGCAACGGTTTGCATAGCCGACAGCAGTCCTTAGAGCCAAACTTGCAGCCATATATGCGCTGTTTCATTGTCACAGCAAACAACCGCTTAGCGACATTCAGGATCCTCTTGCACTCATTACGAGCAAAGATAAATAGGCACCTATTGTGGTCAGATGCATGTCTTAGAAATAGTCAGAAGTGGGGGCAGAACAGGCAGGAGAGAACCAGAAAGAGGAATGAGATTTAAGACGAAACTTCCTGGTTGGTATGAAGGCATCAATTCCAGCTTTCATCCAGGAAGAAATCTCAGAGGCGCAGTCATCAACTGAAAGATGAAACACATCTACACAAGGGACTTCGCAGAAGAAATCGCGAAACGCGTCCCAATCAGCTCTTTGGTAGCAGTAGGAGATCCCGTAGGTAGGAGGCTCCTGGGGGGAGTGAGAGTGGTGAGAAATATTGAGAGAAACAACAGCATGATCGGAGTTGTCGAGAGGGCAAAGCTCCGAGAGTTGGCAGGAGTCAGGTCTAGAGGTGACGCATAGATCTAGTAGAGAGGCGTGTCCTGAGTGGATGCTGGGAAAGCGTGTGGGGAAATCCACCACTTGCGTAAGGGATTGGGAAATGGCAAAGTTCATGTCGTGGATGCCAGCTGAATCAGTGACAGATTCGTTTAGCCACTAGGCATGATGGGCGTTAATATCTCCGAACACAAATATGTGAGCGAATGGGTGGGCGGAAGTAGCCTTATCTATATTGTCAGAAATGCTGTCTAACAGAGAGCAGTCGGGAGAGGAGGGTGAACGGTAGAGGTGAACGGTAGAGAAAGAAAAGGTAGCTAACCGAACTGAGAAGTGACAGACGGAGACATATATTGTGGTCAGGATATTCGAGAGATGTCACTCTAGCTATAGATGGGTGTTTACTACCGTATACCCCCAGCCCATGCATATGGACGGTGGAATCCTCTCTTAAGAGGGGAAGATAGCCAGGAATCGAGAAGTCAGAGGATGTAATTGAGGGGTTGAGATTCGTCTCACAGAGCGGTAGTGTACTAAACATGCTTTAAAAATAAACATCTACAGAAACATGTTCTTTCAGTGAGTACTTGGAGAATTAGAACAGAAAATAGCCTGTCGTCACAAAGAATGTGCGGAGCTGTGCTATGACTACTACTACTCACATTGATATGGGAAACATAACATCATTATTATCCATGCATTGCTATAAGTTATTAGGAAATATAGAACAGTTGTTTCTAGAAGGAGCCGTGGGTTAAGGTCTATATAGATCATGCGCATATCAGAGATAGGGAATTATTCTTAATATTAGTGGACTCATATTCAGGATGGCCAGAAATTGTCAAAATAAAAGACAGAAAATCCACCACAATAAAACAAATACTAAGAAACATATTCTCAAGGTACTGAGTACCTCAGACACTAGTCACCGACAATGGACCCAAATTTTTCGATGAGAATTTATATGTGTGGTTAAAAAAATGAATGCATCTCATACAAGACACAATCATTTCACCCAGAGTCTAATGGTATTACAGAAATAATAGTACAAACTGTAAAAATGGGATTTAAAGCATTCTCACCACTTACGGAAAACATAGAAGCGTATTTACCAAAAATGCTTCTCAGTTACAAATCTATTTCACATGCAGGAAGGAAACTGAGCCCGTCTGTATTCATGGGAAGACAAATCAGAGCCTATAACTATATCGTTTTCAACGAGAGAAAAGTTTTGGTATAGAAAGAATAAAGAGACGAATTTAGAAGAAGCAAAATTCCTGATGCAAAAAAAAATGAGACAACACGTCTATATTGGAAAAGAACGGACAAAATATACTGGTACATGCAGATAAGTTCAGAAGCAGAGACGAGCTGAAGTATGTGGAGATGGAAGATCAGGAACAATGGCGGCATAAACTGGTACATGCAGATCAATTAAGAAGCAGAGACGAGCTGTGGAAATGGAAGGTCAAGAACAATAAAAGGTAGAAAGTAAATAAGAGTGGAACAGAGCAGGAAATGGAAGGTGAGGATGAGGAGATGGGCGAAGATGAGGATGAGAAGATGGACGAAGATGAGGAGGGAAATGAAGAGAGACGGAGATCACCATTAAAGAGAAAACAAGAGTGACAAGAGGAAGGTAAGAACAAAACAAAATAAATTGGAGGAGTAAGAGAAAAACAAGGGCTACGACCTCTCCGATTCAGGGAAGTGTATTATCATATGTGAATAAAGAGACCAGCATATACAGAGAGTATTTGGAGAAGTAGGACAGAGGACAAGCAGAGCTGAGCTATGACTACTGCCACTCACATTGGTAAGTGAAACATAAGATCTTTATTATCCGTGCATTGCTATGAAATGTAGAGAAATCTTCTTAGAATGGCTGCCATCCAGAGTTGGAGAGCCTTGTCTATCCTGTTATTTAATCCATAGCTGGGCCGAGGTAGAATAAACATATTAATGCTTTTTTTTAAATGTTAACAGAATAAAAGTGAACTTAACAGGCTACACCAGAAGTTGAACACGGTTCGTCAATTGAAAGGAATTGTGTGGATTATAAGAAATTTTAGGTGAATTTTCACGACGTATTTTTTAAAAATGAATTTGCTTCGTAAGCTGACTCTAATTTCTTTTTTCTCTTCTAAGCTTGAAGATTTGCTGTATTTTACAAGTATATAAGAGGTTAAAAAAGAAAAGAAAAGAGGAACAAAGGAGGAAAACGGTTTATGTACGAAAGAGGTTTTCTCCTATTTTCACAATCTACACTCATAAAAACACCCGGAATGGGATATACGACAAGGGAATTAATAAATTTCAATATATTTTTCTCGGATAAAAATTGATATTTGACAGATATTTACTTTTGTTTATCTTCTTCATTTTTATTGCGCGTGAGCAGAGCGAGCTTTAAGGTACAAATAAATATTAAGCCTGAGAAGATTTCCGAATAATAATAATAACAATCATTTCTTTTTTAATAAAAGGGATTGAAGGTAAATTTTGTGTTGCTTTTGTAGATTGATGAGGTAAAACTGTTTATATATATCCCGAATTTCTTGAGAACTGGAAAAGGTTTGCCTCTTATATATTAATTTTTTTCTTTCACGCAAGTCTTTGTGCTCTTAAAGAGCTTTAACACGCATGCGTATTTCCGGTGTATTATAAAATAAAATAAAACGTCTTTTCTTACCATTCCTTATTGAACTCGCAAAGGACACAAAGGTTATTAATATCATATTTCGGAATGGTAAAAACTCTAAAGATAAACGATCAAATCAAAGAATAAAACGGTGTATATATATATATATATATATATATATATATATATATATATATATGTGTGTGTGTGTATATGTGGATATGATTATAAAATATTGAACAGTCAGGACAGGCAGTAATAAAAATGATCCGTATAAATTACTGTAACTAAAATTTCTATTAGTAATAATAAATATACATCTATTACTCGCCTTTTAGTACAACCTTGAAAAATCTTCACTTATTGATTAAAAAACCTAGAGTTACTGCGTGCATGAAACTCAAAGTTATAGCAAACATGAGTGTAAAATATATAATTATTATTAATAGTATATATATATATATATATATATATATATATATATATATATATATATATATATATATTACGGAAATTAACGAAGATTAACGAAACTGGTTATAAACAAACGACAATTTGAAATTATCTGTTTGAACATTACTTTTGATCGATACTCGTATTTAAGTAGATATTCTGTTCAAAATCAAACAATATTATATATTTATTTCTATTTATTTCTATTATATATTTATTTCTATTTATTTCGGCCTGATTATTTACGATAAATTTTTGTTATTTATGACACACATTTTCGTAACAAAAATTTATCGTAAATAATCAGGCCGGTAGAAATAAATATATCATACTGTTTGATTATAAACAGAATATCTACTTAAATACGAGTATCGATCCAAAATAATTTTCAAACAAATCATTTCATATATATATATATATATATATATATATATGAGAGAGAGAGAGAGAGAGAGAGAGAGAGAGGGAGGGAGAGAGAGAGAGAGATAGAGAGAGAGAGAGAATCACCGACTGACGCCAGTTTGGTTGGGTTTCAATTCTAGATTCACTCGGATTTCTAATCGTACAGATGAGCTGTGATACAGCGAAACAGATCTGTCTGCGGATGACTATTTACGCTCTCACACCCTGATTGATCACTGTGGAAGAATGGTAGACTATGAAAAAACAGTAGCTACTCTAGCATCTACGCATCGATCATTCTGTAATGAATTTGAACACTCTCAGCTATTGGCGTGTGTATACATGATATATCATACGCTAAAAATCTGCCTCTTTCTACCGAGCCCCCACAGCTCAGAGGTAGTCTCACCGACTAACGCCAATTCGGTCTGGTTTCAATCCTGGGTAAAAAGCAATCGGATGTCTAACCGTAATGATGAGCTGTGATACAGCGAAACAGATCTGAGAGAGAAATTTAAAATTTTTCTGGAAATGGATTGCAAACAGATATTGACATCAGTTACAATGTTACAGTTCAAACCTTTTGGCCTTTAAAAAACGATGAAATCACATACACAGACAATAAAAAGCTATATATAATGCGCAAAACAAAGTATATTATATATAATGCGTAAAACAAAGTATATTTACGAATCCAACATGAAGATATACATTTATTAGTTCTTATATAATAGGTAGAAAAAATAATAAAATAATTGAAATAAAATAAAATATATTAACATTAAATTAAAATAAAATAATATAAATAAATTAAAAGAAACATAAAATAAACAAAATATATTATTAAAATAATAATAATAATAAATATAAAATATATAAGGAAATAATAAATAATAATAATAATAAATATAAAAATAATAGCAATAAATAAAAAATAAAAATGTAAATACAATAAGCTAATGTATGTCGAAATATACTAACAGTAATTATCGATTGCAGTAAAATACTTAAGGCAATAAATGTATTGCAATTTGTAATAAATAATAAAGATAAAATAACATAAAAAGTGATTATATAGTTACAATAAGTTATTCGGATACTAAGTTTAATACTGTATACCTATTTTCAGATAGCTAGTATTAATTTTAGGTGATTTTCAAGATAAGAAAATATTTCTCTACAATTAAAGAATACAATTATTTTTATCGGGAAAACTAGCCGAAGTGTTAACAAGTAGAAAAATCCAGATGCAAACTTTACTGAGTACAACATTATTTTTAAGCGAATTCACCAAAGTGATTTGCAACAAAATATCTGTCAATGGGTTTTGACGATGGGTGACCTTAGGTCGAAATGAGGCCTTGACAATTTCCTGTGTACAGGGTTACCAGGGCAGTTGATAAGAGCAGGCAGAAAAATAGAGGGGGTGTGTTTAGTATTGGAAGTCGAAAGTGTTAAATTTAATTGATTTTTATTTCGAGCTGGTAAAAATTAAACAAGGAGGGAAATGAAAAACTTACATCCTTCTTTCTCACCTTGGTTGGGATACTGTTTAACAAAATCAGAATGCAATACGAGAATAAGTGAATCGACTCCCGTGTCTTGAGATAAGAGGTTGGGAAAAAGATTTTGAAATATCGTCGGCCTTAAAACTCGCCTTCTGCTAGAAACAGAAGATCTAACTAATCGTTCCGTAGAATGAACGACACTATTTTTGTTTAATCATATCACACCGAGCAAGGCAGTAACGCCACTGATGTGCAGGGGGCTACGCAAGAGTGAACAGATTTGGAAAAGCGAAAGCCAGAAACCACATCCTAAACAGGGAATAAGGGATGAGCCTCTACACCTGTACAATAAACGTGGGTGGAGTGTGAACCGGACGATAGTTTAGTCTATTTCAATTGAAAAAAAAAACGGATAAGAAAAAGAAAAGTGAAAAGATTGGAAAAGAGAAAGCTGGAAACCACATCCTAAACAGGGAACAAGGGATAAGCCTCTACACCTGTACAATAGACGTGGGTGGAGGGTGGAGTGTGAACCGGGCGATAGTTTAGTCTATCTACTCCAATTGAAAAAAAAGAAAAAAGAAAAGAAAAGAAAAAGAAAAGTGAAAAGATTGGAAAAGAGAAAGCCAGAAACCACATCCTAAACAGGGAATAAGGGATGAGCCTCTACACCTGTACAATAAACGTGAGTGGAGTGTGAACCGGACGATAGTTTAGTCTATCTATTTCAATTGAAAAAAAAACGAAAAAGAAAAAGAAAAGTGAAAAGATTGGAAAAGAGAAAGCCGGAAACCACATCCTAAACAGGGAACAAGGGATAAGCATCTACACCTGTACAATAGACGTGGGTGGATTGTGAACCGGGCGATAGTTTATCTATCTACTCCAATTGAAAAAAAAAAAGAAAAAGAAAAAAAAAGAAAAAGAAAAGTGAAAAGATTGGAAAAAAGAAAGCCGGAAACCACATCCTAAACAGGGAACAAGGGATAAGCCTCTACACCTGTACAATAGACGTGAGTGGAGTGTGAACCGGGCGATAGGTTAGTCTATCTACTCCAATTGAGACCACATCCTAAACAGGGATCAAGTGATGAGCCTTTACACCTGTACAATAGACATGGGTGGAGTGTGAACCGGGCGATAGTTTATACCCACCAAATGATATTTCTTTGCCGTCACTTATTGTGATTTGCTTGTAATCTTGTAATTATACTATATATATATGGATATATAAAAATATATATAAATCTACACTGTTTCGTTGCGTTCTTATATCTGGTTTTTAGCATATACCAATCCCTCGTATGTCTGGACTATCCTCTTCAATTGGTAATAAGCGGTTCTGCTTTGGATAATCTGAGATCAACAACAAAGCGTGGGCAGAATCAGCCAAAGGCCAGGAAAGTTGACTGGACACAGCCAGGATTCGTGTTATAATACTATAAAATATTTACAATTGCTATAGTTTCATAAGTTAGATTTAGCAATACTATCAGGATTGTAAGGTTAATTCTTTAATATGTTTACAATTTACTGTCGTTTCATGCTTTTGATTTAGTAATATGTCACTTCTCATGTACTTTATAATTTCCATTTTCTCTTGCAGACAGAGGAAACATGGTTCATTCAACGATCTAGAGATTCTAGCTTGTTTGAGAATTTTACATTTAACTTTAGATGTTGTATTCTCCTCTTTTAACTTCCAAAGACATTTAGAAATTGAGACCATATTTCGTTTGTCTTTATTAGTAAAAGATGAGAGACGATTGTAAAAACATTCTTTAAAATGATTCCTTGTATTATCAATAGGGATTTTAGTAACTCTTTGATTTTCTACTGGTGAAACAGAGCACATATAGACATGAGATTTAGATAAACACTTTTTAGATAAAGGGTATTGGTCGGGATTTCTACAATTGCATCAGTTTTTACTATGGAGCAAATTAAGACGAGTAGTAGAATTAGTGGATGTGCGTTGTGGTACAGTGGATATCGGCTCGGAACGAGAAACCGGGGAGCCGAGTTCGAATTCCAGTTGAATCCATTGTATTCACTTACGCGCAAATACCCTTGGGAAAGGTATTAATCCGTCTATTCCTTCCAGTTATGGATTAAATAACAGGACAGATTGGGTTCTATAGCCTTGGTCAGCAACCAGTCTACCGCAGAAAGCAATGGCAACCTACTGCGGGATAATCTTCTGCCCAGTCAGTCATGTCTCGAAAGAGACATGATCGCCCAAGCGTGTATCACGTATGGCACTTAACTGACTGACTGAGTAGAATTAGTATTATCATTGTTATATAATTTCAATATTTTATTGATATGTAATTTAATTAATTTTTAAAAAAATAATTAGCACATCTATATCTAAGATTTAAAGTGTTGCGATTGAATTTACTTTTATATCGCCCCAAGCAAGGCATTTTATTGCCACTTTCTTGAAGGGGGTTACATAGGTGGCAAGTTATGAGAAACAGTGACAGGTTATAAGGAGTGTCAGGAAGTGGGTAAGAGAATTTTAAATTTTATTTAAAAGATTATTTTAAATTTTAAATTTTATTTTAAAGATTATTTTTAGGGAAACGTTTATCAATTATTTAAAAAAGATTTTCCTGCAGCTTCCTCTCTCGCACTTCCCGTCTGTGGAACTCACTCCCGTATTCTTGCTTTCCTGACGGCTACAACCTCCAGAAATTTAAATGCAAAGTTAATACTCATCTACTAACCACTGGCCTCTAGCCCTCTCCCTACCGCTGTATAACCTTCCCTTTCTCTCCACCTATGTATCTGTCATCGCACCTTCTTTCTCAGCTTTCTATTGTTCCTTTCTAACTAGTTTGTACTCCTCACACTTTTCTAATTAATCTTTTTACATTTATGTAACCCCCTGCACATCAGTGGCGTTTCCGTGGGTGAAATGATTAAAAAAAATCCCAGTTTAATATTAACTAATTGATTAAATGGAGGATTATACCACATGATTTTCCTGTTTTTCTTTTTCTTTCTACAACAACTATATTATTTCACAAAACTAATCTCAGAAGATCTAAACCAACTATTTCTAAAAACTTTGTTAAATAGTTTTATGTTTTTTGAATATTTCTTTACTAGAGGAATATAAATTGATGCGACGTTCAACCGATGATGGAATATGCTTGATAACAGATGGTGGGTGATTGGTGCCAGGGATTATCTGAGCTAGCATTGTTTTTCATGTAAGGTTGAAAATTATTTTGAACTAAGTCTAACGTTACGTCTACGAAGTCAACTCGTTTTGTATAGTTACGCTCAGACCAAAAGGTTCAAAAAGTCTATTGATTATTTTTTTAAGTTTATCACCTTTACTTCTAGTAGTTATTTTTTACTGTTATGAATTCATCCTCTTTATAAAGTTCTATATTGTTTAAATCAATGTCTTCGTATGCAGTGAGGTTGTACAAAAGAGAGAATCGAAATCAACTGAAAAATCTGCAGAATGCAGAGCTCCCATAGATAAATCAAACTTATCAGTCGAATTTTTAATCCACTGTTCATTATCACGAATAAGGACTAACTTTCTGCAGATTAAAATTATGTGAATTTCCAGTGCCAGGGAAAATAGGTCTTTAGATTTTGATGGATAAAAATCCACGATATCAAATTGAAGAAAAGTACAATTGTTTTTGTCATCGATGTTCGATCACTTCAGAAATACCACTTTACTCTATTAGTTTATGTTGATTGTTTATAAGCAGTTTTACTCATTCTAATATTACTTTACTAATTTATCAGTCTCTGATTTAGTTGGGTTGATACTTCTAGTGACTAATCTTTGTTGAAAGTTGTTTTTACCGACGCAGTGTGGCTTCCCTGTGTCTCTTCTACAAATACTTTTATGGCTTCTGCTCCGATGAACCTAGATTGGTACCCTCTATATATGAATTTCCTCGAGCCACAAGATTAGCAACTAGATCCCATCCTTTTACTGAGAAACCGGTAAATTCTACACCATCAGCTTCTTTTCTCGCACTTCTCACCCGTGGAATTCCTTTCCGCTTACTTGCTTCCCCGACAGCTACAATCTTCAAGAATTCAAATGTAAAGTCAATAGTCATCTCTTGTCTCATTAACTTACATTCTCTCTCTCATGCTTTTTTCTCCGTCCACCCCACTCTCATCAGTATTCTCTTCCTTCTCATACTCTCTTCTTCACACCCTTTGTAACCTGTCACCCTTTCACATAACATTCCTCTTATGTAACCCCCTGTACAACAGTGGCAGTAAAATGCCTTGCTTGGGGGTCATACGATTACAAAAAAAAAAAAAATAAAAATAAAACGCAATAAGTGACCTCCCTTTTAACCTACGATAAACAAACTGTCCTTCCAAAATTTTGTTTCCTTTTTTTAAGTCCCACAATTTTAGTTTCCTTTTCCATTTTTGGGTTTCGGTAATAAATGTAAAAAATAGCACCCCAGATGTATAGTTTCTAACAATCTTAAACAACGCCAGACCCTAAAATAAAAAAAAATCAAATCGAAAACCGATAGGTTTATAATACGCACGTGATAATTGCGTGTACATGAAACGTCGAGTCGTACCTTAAACGTAGGATAATATGTATATTTGTTAATAGAGTATTTACATTATTCGGACTATTGTCCTCATCTTTGTTGCCTTTGTTTCGGACGTTATATATATATATATATATATATATATATATATATATATATATATATATATATATATATAACCCGGAAGGCGTCCATCTCCAATGCTCATGGATGCCTTCCGAGATGGAGATGTGTGTGTTAGGTTCCATCACCAAACTGATGGCGGTCTGTTCAACTTCCGGAGGCTGCACGTCAAAACAAAGGTGAAAACAGATATTACTTAGGACTTCCTGTTTGTTGACGACTGTACGTTAAACGCCAGCTCCCAATTAGATATGCAAAGAAGCATGGATCCCTTTGCCACAACTTGCAAGGATTTTGGCCTCAGCATCTCTACTAGGAAAACTGACGTCCTGCAACAACCAGCACCTTTCTCTGACACCCCCTGTAACTAGTTCGTCTTTCTCTTTACTCTCCTTTTATATAAACTTTTACTCTTATGTAGCTCCCGGCGTATCAGTGGCAGTACCGTCTTGCTTGGGATGAAACGATTAAAAAAATGTCTCCCCTTTTATTTGTGACGACATTGTTTAGTATTAACTGCCAAGGAGGAGAATTGTTACATAGCACTTAATCACTATTTGTTTCTAATGAAATTTATCCATTTAGGATTCTTAGTAAGATTCACTAAGAAAAATCAATGAGCCTTTACACTTATCTGAAGATCGAATTCCACTGATCATCTTGGCGTACGAGATCTCTTGCCTTAAAATGTAGTTAATAGAAACGCTTCGGGTGGTGTGCGCTTTGTTTCGGAGTTTCTGTTAATGTATTTTCTTGCAGGGCGAGAATGAAATAAAAGCGTCTCGTGTGACCAACTAGAGTTAACTTTCAGCTAGAGAGCTTGAGGCGTCGTTAGATTAGACGTTTTATATTTTAAGCTAACAGCAGTATCCTTCAAATGGAAGATTTAATCTGGTTTGATACAATACACAACGCTTTGGGGGCATTTGGATAAGCGATAGGAAAGGATTAACCTCAATTGGAAGAACACAGAATCTGTGTTGCTGGAAACAGGAAAACCTCATATGTTAATTGCGAACTAGATTTTACCAAATTCAGGGAAGTTTAAAAATGTCAATATCTAGAAAATCTTGAAAGTGGGCAGGAAATGCGAAGACATGGAAGTAGGGTTAGGGTTATCTTCAATGCTTCTATTTCGAAATCCAACGGCCCACTTTTGTACTGTTGATTCAAATGGAGTGTCATTTCCTAATGTAGCATCCATGTCAGCATGAGTTTCCTTGGATGTTAAATACTTTTTCTAGAAATATTTCATAACGGTCAATCAGTTAAGGGCCATACGTGATACACACTTTGGCGATCATGTCTCTTTCGATTCATGGCTGAATAGACAACAGATTTTCCTGCTGTAGGTGGCATTTTCTTTTTGCGGTAGATTAGTTCCATCCAAGGCCAAAGAACTCAATCTGTTCTGATATTCAAAACATAGCTAGTGTTAATGTCCAAGGAAACCAATTCCCAAGAGTACTTACAAGTGAGTGAATGTAAAAAATTCAACTGGAATTTGGCTCTCATATTTCTTATTCCGCACCCGTATTTATTACACCACAACCCACATCTATAACATTAAGTCAGTTAAGCGACATACCTAATACACGATTGGGCGATCATGTCTCGAGAAAGATAAGACTGGGCAGAAGATTTTCTTGCAGTAGGTTGCAGAACTCGCTGGCTCGAAATCAACAATGATAGCTTTGTACATCTTCTGCAGATTCTTGGCTGTGTGACTTTGGGTCAAGTTAAAACGTCGTACTTGAAGACCACCTTCGGGGTTTTCAGGTACGACGTAATCACTCACATTTTTCTTCGTGGTCATGAACAGAAATCTTTTTTTTTCTTGTTAAGATCGTGACCTAGGCGTTATGTTTAGTTCGGAATGATAGAACCTAATCTGTCCTGTTATTTAACCACCAGATAGAGAGAAGAGACGGATTAATATATTTTCCAAGGGTATCAACGCGTAAATGAATACAACGAATTCAATGGGAATTCGAACTTGGTTCCCCGATTTCTAGTTCCGAGCCGATATCTACTCAACCATATGCCATATTTTGTCCATTTTCAAGATAAGTAGCGACTTGTACATCTAAAGTATTCTTTGAAGTTAGAAGTTTACCCGGAAAGAAACAATTTAGTTATCATTAAGAAAACTTGAAATAAATGCAAGAAAGATTTTTCTGGCACCACTACTTTATAGTCCGTCTTAAAAATAAACTTTGCAAGTTTAAATAATCCAGCTTTATCGAATCTTTCACAAAGAAAATATTCTCAAAAAAGCAAAAAAAAAAGAAAGAAAAAAAAAAAGAAAAGATTTAAATCCCAAGTCGCCAAATATTTTGTTGTAATTTCTTTAGATGAAGAATTATAATATGGTGAACTATTTGAATCCATTAATAATGGTGCTATAAAAATATCTAGCTCATTCTATCGATTCTGGAAGTAATAAAGTTCTTTTATCGTTTATCTTTTTAATAATTAGCCTTCTTCAAAAGTCTGTTGTTCAAAAGACACTTCGTCTGGCTGGAGTAAAACTTTGTTTAAAACATATCTGGTTCACGAATGTTGTGAGTTCAAACCCTGTTTCTGTTATTTCTGAGAAGTTCTTCCACCTCATTAATCGATACAGACGAGATAAAGTTTGGATAGTGTTAACTGATATGAAATATACCCCTTCAACTTGGAAATAAGAACGAGAATAATCCCCACAAAATTGAATACCGGGTTCGATTCCTGAAAGTGGACCGGAGTGGACAATGGTTGGAAAGTTGAGTATAAAAAACAAGATGAACTTAAAGCAAAACATTTTATTTGAAAAGAGGCTTTACATAATTGAGTCTAACGAAGATTATCGAAATGGTTCTAAACAACGGACAATTTGAAATTATTTGTTTGAACATTATTTTTGTTCGATACTCGTATTTAAGTAGATATTCTATTTTATAATCAAACAGTATATATATTTATTTCTACCGGCCTGATCATTTTCGGTAAATCTTTGTTACGAAAATATGTGTCCTTCGGCAATTCTTTAGACTCAATTATTCAAAAATCGGCGGACCTGAAGGAGACTACCACCACCTTTAAATTTGTTGCTTTTCTTTTTTGTTTTACTATTTTCGGCGCAGTCTTATCAAATATTACATAAAGTTTCCGATTATCAGAAAAAATTTGGAAAAATTTCAATATTTAAACAATTTGGTGGGGGCAGTCTCTCATACATCATTATAGTAAATCGATTCTCCATTTTGGAACCATTCGCGTTGGGGTTGTTTTTTTTTTTTGCACGAGTTGTTACTCTTGTTTTTGTCTTTTTCAAGTTTTCTTTAGTTCTTACGATGGCATCTTCCTTGAAAACTCCAAGAGTGGCTTTATTCAAAACTTTTGCAAAGGATTCAATTGTTGAATATGCGCAAGCATAAAAGTTAATTTCACAGGATCGATTTACTAAGGTTGTATGAAAAACTGAACCCTCCTAAAATTGTTTAAATGTTGTAATTTTTACAATTTTTTTGTCAATCGTAAAGTTTAGGGTGTAATTGATAAGATTGCACTGAAAAAAGTAAAAAAAAAATTGATAATCAACATATTTACAGGTGGTGGTACTGTCGTACCGGCGAGTGGTTCCAAAATGGAGGATCGATTTACTATAACGTTGTATGAAAAACTGAGCCCCCCCCCACCTAAAATTGTTGAAATATTGAAATTTTTCCCCCAATTTTTTTTTTGTCAGTCGGAAATCTAGAGTGTAATTGATAGAATTCGAAAATTGTATTAAATAGGCTTGAGTTAACTTCGTTTAGATTGTTGGTCATTCGTGGTCGAGAGGTCTAAAACGCGCCAAATCAATTGGTGGCTTTCCCTATGTTGATAAAGGTCGCATGTTCGGAATCCTATATAAATATACTAGTTGATTATAAAACAGAATATCTACTTAAATACCAATATCGATCAAAATAATGTTCAAACAAATAATTTCATAATAAAAGCTGTATAATTTTCAAATTTTGATGTTAAAAGAAAAAAAAAGAGAATATATTATATTCTTGTCTACTATTCAACTCTTGTTGTTTGCTTATTTCTTTCTTTCTGTTATTCATCTTTGTCTTTCAAATATTTATCTGTTTCTTTTAAATTTCAGCTCTCCATACCTTTTGCTTGTTTGTTTCTTTCTTTCTTTTTACTATTCATCGTCGTTTTTATGTTTCTTTTCTTTTAGTTAAACTGTTCGTCATCTCTTTTTATTTTAATTAATCGTGCCTTTTTATTTGCTTCTTTTTCTCTTTCTTCAATTATTCATAATTTTTCTCCCATTCTTTATATTTACCATTCATCATTTGTTATTTTTTCTTTCTTACATTCTTTTTACCACACATATTTCCATTGTTATTTCTTTCTATTTATTAAACTATCCATAGTAGTAATGATACGAAGTCATGAGTTATCTCCCTCTAACTCTGCAAATTACTTGTTCACCACTGCTGTAGCCTGGTATTGAACTCACAACACTAAGAGTCAAGTTAGGAACTACATAACGTCTATATCCACTGGGACATGTGTCAAGAACAACTGAATATTTCGGAATTATAAATCTAATGACCAGTAATCCTTTTGTTACCAGAGTTCATATTGCAATTTTTTATGTCAATGGTTAATATTAGAGAAAGCCATTAACACAAAAAATGGCATTACCACTACGCAAGGAACGAGAATGATATACCCCAGTGTTTGTAATAAAGAGTTCGGTTCGAAATTTCTAGCACCTGATGAAAGCCGGACAATGACCAAAACGTCGTAGAAATGGCAACAAAGACGAGGACAATAGTCAGATAATGTAAATACTGTAAATACTACCTCATCTTAGGAATATAGACAAATACTAATTATTGCTTGTTAGTTCTTTATTTCGTTTTTTTTCTCCATCAAACATCTTCTTTTTCTTCTTTTCTTCTAGTTCAACTAATACTGCCATTCATTCTTTCATTCACTCTTTTTTCTTTTATCAACCAATCATATTTCATTTTCTAATCATTTCTTTCAATTAAACTATTCATACTTTTCTTTCTTTTCTGCTTTCTTTCCTTCTTTCATTCATACATTCTTTCTTCCATTCTTTTTTATTTAGTATTCAGCATTTGTTCTTTCTTTCTTTCTTTCTTTCTTTCTTTCTTTCTCCACCAGTCATCTTTCTTTTTCTTCTTTTAATTTATTTCAACTAATCATGCCTTTTTTTTTCTACCTCTCTTTTCACACCTAATTTACTTATCCTGAGTCCTGGACCCCCATTTTAATTGCCTAAGATCGTGCGACAAGAGATTAATCATTTTGCACTTCACCAATTGTAACACTCAGGAATTACACGAACCAAATTCGCCTCTCACTTGTCTTGCATGACGGCACGATTATGTCTCAGTCATGCAAAGCCAACATCCAATTTACAAAATTTGAATATAAGCCGCCTAAATGCACAATTATTTGCAAACCTCACGGGTATATGTCGTTGCGATAATATGCAATTATTCATTTCTCATTAAAGACATAAGAATTGAAGTCGTTTAGATAAATATTTATCAAACGAAACCTTTATATATTTATTCAACGTGAAAATTTTTCCATCTGATGGATCCTAAAATGGAGTCTTTCTTCAGGACGTAGGCGATCTTGGCTCTCCACTGATTCTTTTTCTTTATTATCTTTGAATTACTATGACTTCGTATGAAAGATATTGGAATTTTTTTCTTCCTTTAATATGATTGCCTCACAAATTAAAGGAAACCCGTCTAGTTTGTTGTTTTACTCAAAGCTTGGCATAGAATAGATGGGTTCGGATCTTTCACCATAGCATGTGCGAAAGTGAACGCAACAGACCCGGCCGAAATTTGAACTCGTTTTACTAATTCCACTAAGCTTCTAATTGTTTTTTTTTCATTTAATTTTTTATTTAGTCAAGTTTTCTCATGATTCTAGTTTTAAAAAAATTCTCCGGGGTCAATTTCCTGTTTTTATTCACACACACACACACACACACACACACACACACACACATATATATATATATATATATATATATATATATACGCAGCAACCTTAATTTAAAATATGTTTCGTTGAATTTGATAAACAATGGAAATTTAATAATTTGAGTTTTTCTAAAAGTCTTATTTTTTCTGTTTGATGAAATGAATGACAGGGGCGCCCAACCAGATATAACAACAGTATTCAATGTACGGTCGGATGGTTGATGTATATGTGCAAGATGGACTCAGGTGGGAAAAACTTGCTAGCACGACACTGTGACCCAATCGTCCTAGCTGTCGAACGAATATAACGAACCAAACTAGAATTTGAACACGGCTCTCCGATTAACAATTCTGCACCGCACCGCACCACGCGCACAAGCAATCTTACAGCACCTGGTATTCTCAAACGTTAATGTCGATGAGAGGAAATGATGTTCCTCCCAAGGGTATAAGCGTGAAAAAGGAAGGTAATAGACTAGGGTAGAACTTGCTCAACAATTCCAACACCCAGTGTCGAATCTACACGGTGGGGGCACAAGCATTCAGAATCTCCTCCCACGAACTTTGGCTGGCCCCTCGGTTGTCCCACACCACTTTTACAAGCTTCAAATACTTATGGAAATGTTCAGTCTCTGACTTTGGTAAGATTTGATCTTCAGTAATTTTTCCTCTGCGTTTTCTTTTTCATTTAGCTTTTTAAGGACAGATACAGTGACCAGTTTGAAAGAAAAACAAACAAAATAAAACAACCATATATATATATATATATATATATATATATGATAAGGAGAATTATTAATGTCCCATTAATAATAAGAATTAATAATGGCTTATTAATAACGCTCTATCTCTGTCTCGATATCGAGCACACTACGATGAAAAAACAGCTTGCCGAAATATTGTTAGCAATAAATCCCTGAAAAAAGAACGATGTTGGCACTAAGCATCATCACAAGTGGACAATATATATATATATATATATATATATATATATATATATATATATATATATAAAGGGTGTCTATTAAGTTCGTGTGCACAGACATATATATTACCAAGCCAGATAAAAGTTTTGGTGTTGTCATTTTGGATAAATAGGATTATCTTAATAAAATGCATGTTATTTTGGATGATCCTGCCAAGTTTA